>CM044007.1:21110274-21442406 GCA_024085815.1 Flaveria linearis | reverse complement strand
GCTTTTGCCTTCAGTAGATATCTCAGCTGTTCTTCAGACTTTCGGAAGATCTCTTGCTCAGCTTCGGAAGCCTTTGAATGTAGTACCAAAAGATGACTATGAAGTGAATTTTGGTTGCACCACCTTATCATATCCAACAAACTCCCCCTAGGCTGATGCTACCAAAACTTCACTTCTCTCTCTTCTCAAAGCTCTCAGCACCAAGGAAAGCAGGTTTATCAGTGTCTTCATTCTTTCCTGCTGTGTGAGCTGAGAATCTTGTACAAATCCTTGGGGACAGAACCTCTACTCTGTCACCTTGGATTATGTGTACCCTCTGTTGTGGCCCTCTGAAAAGAGTTAGTTGATGGGAAGTATAGTCATATTCCCATCGACTATTGGTTCCATTCAGGACCTTCCACCATCTGTAGAAAGGCTGTGCCTTTGGTGGTTGATCTTTCCTTGTCTTCCACTCTTTTTCAGCTTCAACTCTTCTTCAATCTTGGCTCTTCTACTTCGTTCAGCCAAGTGGAGACCTGATGTGGTTTCTGATGTTGCAGCAGTCTCAGAGTTGGAGGGATTGGAGAATGGCTTCTCTGCAAGCTCAGCAAGATCAAATCTGCTGAGATGCAGTAGAGAAGTGGCATTGAGCCTGTTGGTTTCACCATTCTCCCTTTCCACAACAAAGTTGTGAGAAGGTTCATCGAACCTCCACTGGATTATTGCATTTCTAGGTCCAGGAGATTGACCAGAAATCCTGTCCTCTTTCCTGGTATCCAGCAGAGTCACAGTCTCTTCTTAGTCCTCTTTCTCCATCAGCATTGAGGGTATCGGAGTTGAGACCAAGAAGTCTTGCAGCCTGGCCCAGGTGTCTCTAGGCTTCAAGAAATTGGCCTAGGGTGAGGGAGCTTGAAGAGTTATCAACATAGGTGATGTTGTAACTCTCCCTCACAGGAGATGCTGCTCAAGGTAGTGCAATTGATGAGCCTCGTCTTGAACTCCTTATTTCCTCAAAGGAGAGATGTTAGGAGGCTGAGGGGATGGTCTTGTTTGTTGGGTAGGCTTAGGTTTAGTGGTTTTGGTTGAGTCTTGGGTTTTAGGATGGGTAGTTTGGGGTGGTGAGGTGATGTGGTAGGTTGGGTAGAGTTTGTGGGTTGAGGGTGGTGAAGGTTTCATCAGTGGGTTCGGGTTTAATGGGAAAGGGGTTGGTTCTGGTGGGTTGTGGCTGTGGTTGAGTGGCTGGGGTTGAGACCATTCCCTTTACCCTCCTATACATCTCCCTTCTCTTCCCCAACGGATGTCAGCTTTATTTCACTGACTATCCGCTGAGTGTCCTTTCGGACATAGGTCCCACCTGCCTACCAGAGAAGCCATGAGCCCGGAGGTAGTCCTTCATCCAGGCTTTGTCAGTTGACTTCTTGGCAGCATGACCTCCTTCTCTTCCTCCCTCTTCCTTTTCACCTTCAACTTCTCCCTAGCACCGCTTCCTTTCCTTCTCCATTTGATCCTGCTCTTTGTTGTGGAGCAGCAGGATCATATCATCATCATGTGGAGACAGTTCAGGAAGACTGAAGCCTCTTGAGAGTAGGATTGATCCCTCCTCTCTCAGCTTCAGGGCTGCCTCCCTCTGCTCTTCTTCTCCTTCTCCTCCAAGGCCAACCTGGCTTCCTTTCTTGTTGTAGCCTGGTTGACCTCTCCAAAGTCACCAACTCCTCTAGTGGTAGCAGGAGTATTTCCTCATTGACAGCTCCTAGCTGATGAGCTGGTCAATGAGTGCTGTTCTTCTCTTAGGTTGATTCTTCCTGATTGCTGCAGCTGCCTTAGAACTAGCAGCTAACAGCTTCTCAGTAGAAACCGACCTTTCTTTTTGGCCTTCTCAATCTTCTCCTCCTCCTGAAGCTCTTCCGCAGTCAACTTTCTTTTGCCTTTTCTTTGATTGTGCTTGACTGTGGTGGTTCTTGGATGGAGGGTTGTGATTGAGAGAGAAGTTCAGCTGGTGCTTGGGTTGGAGGTATATCAGAAATGTCCTCCCTGCTACACCTCAGATGCAATTTCAGCAATGACATCTGTGATGGTCAGTTCCTCGGACTCTGAAATAAGGCCTTCCGCAGCTTCTATTTCGGCCTCGGAACTTTCTTGTTCTTCCGAGGCTTCCATGTAACTTCTTCGGAAGCCTCAGCTAGAGCTTCGGAAGATGAGACTGATGCTGCAGATTCTGTCCCATCTGTTTTAGTTGCTGGCCATCAGTCCCCATTCCCCTTCGAAGCTAATCTCAGGTTCCATGAAGACCTTAGGTTGACCAACTTCCTCCACAGTGGTAGAAGGTGCAGTCAGTCTTTGAAGCTCCTCAGCCCCAAAGTATGCAGTGTGGTGTCGGGCTGGGCTGTTCTAGGGATGATCTCAATACAAACTTGTGAAAAGTCTGTAGAGATCTTGAAGCATCCTTGAGTCAATCTCCAGGAAGGATTGAGATGACTCAGGTGGTGTGATGATTGTTGGGGGAAATGAGTTGGGTCTGTGGTTCCATAGGTGTTTGTCTCTGAACTTTCTCCCCTTTTGGTAGCATCATCTTGAGAGCTAGATGAGCTAGAGGAAGAAGTCATTGAGACTGGATGGTACATGCCTAACAGACCTCTCCGTCTGTTTCTCAGCTAGTTGAGCCTTGAGAGAGTTAATCTCAAGTTGCTGAGTGGCAGTCCTTGATTCTAAGATCTTCACCTGTGATTCCAGGTTGGAGACCTTAGAAAGCAAGTACTGAAGTGTTAGTTGCATACTTCCCTCATCTTCATAGGAAGAATCACGGGGAGATGAGATAACATACCTAGTATGCTCACTCTCACCACCAGATGTGGTTTCTTGGCACCCTGGTTTCCTTTGCTCAGAGTCATCTCTTTCAGAGATGTCAATGGGCAAAGTTGCCGTAGACTCAGTCCTAATTATGTTACCACTGTCCTGAGAGCTCAATGAGAGACTCTGAGTAGTGGCAGCTGAGTCTACATGAGTCCTCTCCACATCAGTGGGACTCACCTCAGTAGCAGGCTTCTGATGGGGGCTAGAGACAAGGGATCCCTCTTGGCTCTGTTGATCTCTCAGTGGGTGTTGTAGATCAACTTCATGGCCATGGAGAGATGTAATCTCTTTATCATTCGGAGTAAAAGGTCAGTGAAAGAGAGGGTGGTTAGTCCTACTGACCCGGGACCTTGATCAATGTCTACAGCATTGAGCCTATGGTGGGGCTGTCCCTAGAAGGCTGCACAGGGGAGTGTAGAGACTCACCCTGTGGGCTAAAGGCTTGGGGTTCGGGCTCAGGGGTTTGAGACTGAGGAGACTCAAAACCCACATTGAGGTCAATTGTGAAGGATGGTGTGACCTCGGACTGAGTGGGAGCCCATGATTCCATTCTAGTCCTTTGGGTGTGAACAGAAGGAGCTTGTTCAATCAGAGTAGATTGAACAAGGGTTCGTTTGGGGTGTCTCTGATATGTGGCTTTGATGGGTAAAGAAGGTTTTGGTATTGTGGTGGATGTTGCTGGTGTGGGTTCATCACCTGTGGGGAGAACAGGGATGTCACCAGGAGCTATGCGCTCAGTCATCTCTGGAGGTAATGGAGTGTACCGTCCAGTGAAGTTGGTGGACATCTTCTTCAGTGTCTTGAAGATGGTAGGCCTCATGTGTGGAACAGGAAGAGCAGCTGCGCAGACAAGCTTGCTTGGTTCCATCTCACAGTTGATTATGTGTTGAAGAAATCGGGGATACATGAAGAATGTATCCCTGCTGAGATTGGCGATTAGGTTGTTCAACACGAATCGTGAGTAGTTGAATCTGAGGCCTCTCACCAACCCATGAACTAGGCATCCTAGTTCATATGGGATTTGATCCCAACCCCTGATTTGTTGGAGAGGCAGTGCAAAAAATGTGCAGCAGGAACTTCCAATGGTAAGAGAAGTTGAACTTGTATACTGTGGACCTGCTGACATCGCCTCCATATCCCATGAGGATATAGGTGCCTTCCAAGTCTTCCTTGGGGAACTCAGTAGGAGCCCCATCATCGTGAAGCTCGAGATGCTCCCTGATGATCTGTTCATTGATGACCAACTCTTGGCCACAAACTCTGGTTCTCAGGACTCGAACCCCATTCAGCACTGTAGTTTCTCCGTTGCTCCAAAATTCTGACATATGGTTGGAGTATACGGTTGGGTTAACTGTGAGTGCAGTGAGGTAGGTGGATTCGGTGAGAAAGGTGATGATTTGGGTGAAGTCGGCATCCCTTGACGAGTCAAGTAACGCGACTTGGTTGTGCTGAGGGTTTAGCGCCATTGGAGAAAAGGTAAGCTTGAAATTTGAGTGAGATTTATGGTTTGACAGTGAAGGGAACAGTTTGGGCTGTAAGTGGTAAAAGAAGATGAAATTGATAAGTCAAGATTATTTAAAAAGGGGTGAATAGTGGTATGGTGGTGGTAATAGGGTAACTGTTTTGGGGTTACTGTGGTGGTATGGTGGTTTACGGCGGAGAAATGATGATGGCGGCAAGGATAATTTTAAATAATCTGACATTATCAACAAAATCTTTACTTTTTACAGAGTGGGGCCCAAAAGATATCCGTTACATATAAAAACCTTTACTTCCGAGGGTAAAACATTTCCGAAGGTATTTTCTTCCGAGGGCAATTTCTCTTCCGAAGCATGATATTGCTTCCGAAGGTAAATTGTCCTTTGAAGGCACTTTATCTTCCGAAGCAAGGCATTGCTTCCGAAGGTAAAGTTGTCTTTCCGAATGGAGAGTTGTATAAGTTTCGGAAGTAGATCTGATATAAAATCAATCGCTTCTTCCGAGACCAAAAACTCTTCCGAGAAGAAAATTTCCATTGAGGAATTTAGCTTCGGAAGATATTCAAGAATATCTTCCGAGAGTTAATTCCTCTTCGGAAGGAATTTACACTTGGAATAATTTAAAGATCTTTTGTAACAGGGCTTAAATTGTATTGACACAAGACATTACTCATTTAAAAAGGTCTTCAAAAGAGGTAGTTATTCAATGTTTATCATCCCAATTGCTGATATGAGATACTTAAATCTTTGTTCATCAAATGCCTTTGTGAACAAATCAGCATATTGTTCATTTGAGTCAACTTTGATTAACTTTATCAGCTGTTTCTCATGAATATCTCTAATGAAATGATACCTGATATCAATGTGTTTTGTCTTGGAGTGCTTCACCGGATTCTCAGTAATGGAGATAGCACTGTTGTTGTCAATATGGATAGGAGTAGTCATGAAGTTGAACCCATAGTCTAACATCTGATTTTGAATCCATAGCAGTTGAGCACAGCAGCTAGCAGCAGCAATGTATTCAGCTTCAGCAGTTGATGTAGAGACACAGGATTGTTTCTTGCATTGCCATGAGATAATCCTTCCACCAAGAAATTGACATCCTCCTGATGTTGATTTCTTGTCAATGTTGCAGCCACCATAGTCACTGTCAGAGTATCCATAGAGATTGAAATCACTATTTCTTGGATACCAGAGACCTAGTTTAGGTGCTCCTTTGAGGTATCTGAGGATTCTCTTTGCAGCAGCTAGGTGAGACACCTTTGGAGCAGCCTGATATCTTGCACAAATGCATGTGGCAAACATGATATCTGGTCTACTTGCAGTGAGATACATCAGAGAACCAATAATTGCTCTATACTGATGTTGATCAGTATCCTCCCCCTCAAGGTCAGGGCAAAGATTATGGTTTCTGGGTATGGGTGTCTTGGCTGGTTTACAGTCCTTCATTTCAAATCTTTCTAAGATGTCTGAGACATACTTAGATTGACTTATGAAGAACCCTTCCTTCATCTGTTTCACCTGGATTCCTAGGAAAAAGTCCATTTTTCCCATGGAACTCATCTCAAACTTCTGCTTCATAATGCTTTCAAAGTCTTTGCACATTTGGTCGTTTGAAGAACCAAATATGATGTCATCAACATAGACTTGTACAAGCAAAATGTCTTCTCCACTCTTTCTGATGAAAAGAGTCTTGTCAATGGTACCTCTAGTGTATCCATTCTTCAGGAGAAACTGAGACAAGGTCTCATACCACAGCCTAGGTGCTTGGTGCAGCCCATATAGAGCTTTATCCAGCTTGCACACATAGTTGGGGTGCTGTGGGTCTTCAAATCCTGGAGGTTGACACACATAGATTTCCCTATCTATATCCCCATATAGAAAAGCACACTTGACATCAAGTTGGTAGACTGTGAAGTTCTTGGATGCAGCATAAGCAAGGAAGATCCTAACTGCCTCAAGTCTTGCAACAGGTGCAAAGACATCAGTATAATCAATTCCTTCCTCCTGGGTGTACCCTTGAACTACTAGTCTTGCCTTGTTCTTGATAATCAAGCCTCTATCATCTTTCCTGTTCCTGAATACCCATTTAGTGCCTATGGGTACTTGACCAGATGGTAGTGGGCATAGATTCCAGACCTTTTGTCTTCTGAATTGAAGCAGCTCCTCCTGCATCGATTCAACCCAACTACTATCCTTTAAGGCATCTTCTACCTTCTTTGGTTTCATCTGAGACAGGAAGCATGAGTACAAGCAGACATTTCCATGATGAGTTTGTCCTCTTGTTCTCACACCTTCAGAGACATTCCCTATGATGTTCTCAGTTGGATGAGTGTTGTGAATCCTAAGACGAGGAATCACTTCCAATTGCAGAGATAAGTCTAGGTTAGACATATTCTGATCAGGAACTGGATCACTCTGTCCAACTGCTGTTTCAGAGTCATTCAATGAGGACTGATTGAATGATTGAGAAACATCATCAATGGTTGGTTGTGAAGTAGTATTAACAGTTGCCTGTTCCTTCAGAATACCACTTCCCTCAACCTGGTGTTGTAGTGGATCACCTGAGGAACTTTGAGGTTGATCAAGTGATTCACTTGTTGAAGCTTCACTATTTCTGGAGATAGTTACACTGTCAGATCTGTGAATAGTTGAAGCTTGTTGCCCTTCAGCTCTTGGAGAATTTGGAATAGGTCTGGGAAGCTCATATAGTTGACCTGCATCAGCATCAGCATCACTTTGAGCACCTGTTCCAGCTGAAACATTCTCACAAGATGGTTTAGAATAGTTTGGAAACAATTCTAAATCAAAGATATACTCAGGTCCATTCCCCCTAACACAAGGAGTGTGCTCATTAACAACTATGTTGGATGACTCCTCAAATTGTTGATTCTTAATATTGTATACTCTATAAGCTTTGGAGCTAGAAGAGTATCCAATAAAGATAGCATCATCCGACTTCTCAGCAAACTTTGCCAAGTTGTCCTTTGTGTTAAGTATGGTACACCTGCAGCCAAAGGACCTTAGAAAGCCAATGAACGGTGGCCTCTTGTTCCATAACTCATAAGGGGTTTTTCCATGGGGCTTAACTACAAGAACCCTGTTCTGCACATAGCATGCAGTGCTGACTGCCTCTGCCCAGAATGTTAGAGGCAGCTTTGAATCAGCTAACATGGTCCGAGCAGCCTCAATAAGTGTCCTGTTCCTCCTCTCAGCAACACCATTTTGTTGAGGAGTTCTGGGAGCACTATATTGTCTGGCAATCCCTTTTGAGTCACAGAATGAGTCAAGAACGAAGTTCTTAAACTCAGTCCCTTGATCACTTCTAATAATCTTAACCTTGTGATCAATTTGATTTTCTATTTTAAGAATAAAAGATTTTAAAGTTTCAGCAGTTTCATCTTTACTTCTTAAAAAGAATACCCATGTAAATCTTGTAAAATCATCAACGATCACAAGGCAGTATGATTTCCTTCCAATGCTCATTATACTTGTGGGACCAAAAGATCCATGTGCAATAAGTGTAATGGAGTAGTGATAGAGTTAACACATTTGGATTTATGAGATGATCTGTGTTGTTTCCCTTTCAGGCATGCAACACAGTTATCTTTGCAGAAAAATTCCTTTTTAGGCAAACCATGTACCAAGTTATTTTAGCCAATTTATTCATTGTTTTAAAATTCACATGACACATGCGTTTATGCCATAGTGTTGACTCATCACTATCAGCTTTGGAAAGAAAGCATGATACTTCACCCATAGGAGAAGCATTGTTCATATCCAGCTTGTACATATCCCTTTTCCTGGGAGATCTGAGAAGCACCAATTCCGGAGGAATTGTCATCCCTGGTTTGAGGATAATGCACTCATGTTCTGTGAAAAGCATCTGATGCTTCTGATCACAGAATTGAGAAACACTTAACAGATTGTGTTCAAGCTGTTTGACAAAGTGAACTTTGTCAATGTTTATTCTGCCATTGGATATACTTCCTCTGCCAGAAATATATCCTCCGGCCTCACCTCCAAATTGGACAGGCCCTCCATCAAAGTTCTGGAATTGTTGAAGGAGAGATCTGTTCCCTGTCATGTGCCTGGAGCATCCACTATCTACAATCCAGATATTGTTGTTCTTGTCAAATGGATGTCCCTGCACATAAGATGAGATGGTTAGTTTTGTTTGGAAGCCCAAGCCTTGCAGGTCTCGGGCTCTTCCAAAGATAGTGACATAATTGAACCAAAAGATATGCAATGGGGTTCAATAGAGGTCATTGTTGAAGAAGAGGTTTGGGCTGCAGCATCTTCCTTGATCTTCCAATCCATCCTTTGGTTGATCTTTGAGGATGAGCTTGTTGAAGCTTTTGCAGCATGGTCTTCTTCCGAAGCTTCTCTCTTTTCGGAAGAAGCCTTCACCACCTTTTCTTCCGAAGTAGTCTTCTTCTGAGATGGTTTCAAGGGAGCCTTCTTGTTCTTCCGAACCTTAGAAGGTTTGGCTTCCGAAGCCATTTTCCCTTCGGAAAAAGCAGTTTCTTCCGAAAGCAACTTGGCTTCCGAGACCAACTTTCCCTTTTTCATCATTTGGACCTTTTGAAGTGGTCCAACTGAGAAACCTTCTCTGACTACTTCTTTTCTAACATTATTTGCATAATGTGTGCTTGCTGGATTGTAGTAACAATCTTTAGCCATGTGGTTGTGCAGACCACACATTATGCATGCAATGTTAGTCTTCTGGGAACTTGCAGGTTGCTGTTTCTTGGGTTTCTTCTCTTCATCAGCAACTTTCCCTTTCGACTTCTGATCCTTCAGTAGGACAGGAGTGCTGGTACTACACTCCTTTCCTGAATCAGGAGTACCTACCACTTGAAACCCGGCAGAAATGAAGACACCCTTTTGCTTAGGGTCAAACTTAAGCTTGGACTCTGCAACCTTCTTAGCAGTCCTTCTAGCAGCTTTAGCTCTGCTTCTTCTTGCCTTGGTGGTCAGGATTTGGTCATCACAGGTGGAGATGGGTGTATCCTCCTGTTTCTCCCCTGTGGAGGCCACTATTCTTACTTCATCCTCTAGTTCCAATGGAGAAGGGTCAGCAGTTGGAACCTCTTGCTCTTCAGTACCACATCTAGGTAGTCTAATAGACTCATAAGAGTGTGGTGGAGCTATTTCACTGGTTCCCAACCCTTCTTTGTTTTGATAAAACATTTTGGAATGGAGGTTGATGCAAGAATAGTTTGGAAGCTTTGCTCAGCAATAGCTTGCTTCCTGGCCTGAGCCTCAGCTGTGACTAACTGGGCTTGAACTTCAGAAAGTTTGGAGATCAGATCTTTGATTTGAGTCTTGTAGTTAGTCTTTTCATGTTTCAAAAGAGACACAGTTTTCTCTAACTCATCAATTTTCCTTTGATAGTCAGATTCAGCTCTTTTAAAGTCAGATTTTAGCACATTTAAAGACTCAACCTCAGATCTGATTTCCGAAATGTAATCCTTATACAATTTAACTTTAGCAATACAGGCAGCAGTACAAAGATGTTCATATACCTGATCATCATCTGTTCCGGCCATGAGTGCTTGAGCGGGAGTCACATCCTGTACCATGAAGCTCCAGTCAACTTCCTGAGCAACAGCAGCTGTTTCAGTTGACTTTTCTTCATGCTTGGGAGCAGTGGGATGTGTGGAGGCCTATGGGGTTCCCGGGTTGTTCTTGGGAGCCTTGCATTCCCTAGCAAAGTGACCAAGTTGGTTGCAGTTGTAGCACCTTGCTTTGCTCTTATCAAACCCAACTTGCTGTTGACTGGGTTTTGAGGGAATTGCCTTCCAGTTCTCTTGAAGAACTTCTTCGCTCTGTAAGTTAAAAGGGCCATCTGCTGGACAATGTCCATGTACTCCACATCATCTGGATTGAAGCACTCAAGATCATCAAAGCAGTATTAAAAATCACCAGAGTGTCCACTTCCAGAGACAAAGGCACAACTATCCTGAAAGGAGTTGTGTTGAACCTTTTGAGACTTTGGAGTCTCAGGTAGAGTATGAAGGGTCCAGTATGTGAGTTGTCAGGGTAGCATAGCAACTGATGTTGTGGTTCCATGCTTTCCCTTTCAACCACATGAAGGGCTGAACTCTGTTGGTTATTGGAGTGGTCAGAGGAGTTCTGCATGTTCATCTCCATCTGAAATGCACTTAGGATACCATACAACTCTGTGAGAGAAGAGTCTTAAGGTCCGAAGTTCTCTTGATGACAACACAGTAGTGAGTCCATAGTTTAGGAAGAGAGGACATGAACTTCCTAACTATGTCTCTGTTCTCAAGAGCTACTCCAATATCCGCCAGAGTATCTACTAGCTCAACATACCTGAAGTATTGTTGAGTCAAGGTCTCACCAGCCTTGAAAGTAAAGTTCTCAAACTGCTGCTTCAAGAGATCTTTCTTGTTCTCTTGAGTTTCCTTGGATCCCTCATACATCAGCTTCAAAGCTTCCCATAAATCTTTAGCAGTCTTGCACTTCTTGAAGCGTCTGTAGACGGAGTTGGGGAGAGCAGTTTGGAGACAAGTCATAGCCCTTTGATCTAGCTCTATTCTCTTCCTATCTTCCTCTGAGTAATCATCAACATCTTTTGGAATGATGCGATTACCAGTGGCAGATGTAGTGCTTGGTATGAAAGGACCATTGACAATGGAGTCCCACATCCTTGAGTCTTGACACTTGATGAAGCCTTCCATCCTGATACACCATGTGTCAAAGTCTTCAGGGGTGATCATAGGGGACTTGGTCAAGGTACCAGTTTCCATATCAGCCTTGGAGAGAGCAGCCATTTGAGTGAGTGGATAGTGGTGAGGAGTGAAAAACAGGTTGATTAGGATGGTAAGATCTCACAATCAAGAGCCTGGAGCTCTGATACCAATTGCAGGATCGGATTTCGGGTGGTTTTTCTCTCAACTCACTGTGAATCAACACTCGGCAAGCAGTCTATGAAGAGTTGATCACAATATAACAAGTAACAAGCAGTAAGAAAATTAACACAACAGTTAAATTTTCAAGGTACTTTTATATATTGCTTCTCAACTCAAAGGATTACAAGACACTTGGACTCAAATCACTTACATAAAGAGTTACAGGGAGAAGATATATATAATACTACCTACAGCCGGATATACTTTGATACCAGCTGGACACCTCTAACCTTACATCTATACTACAAGACTCTAGGTGAGGTCTTTCAGACATTGTGCCTGAGAGTTGGTAGTCAGGACATGTCCCTGACTTACCTTTTGTCACCAACTAAAGTTGGTAACATGTACTATCATAAAAAGGTGAACAGTAGAATAAAGTATGGTCAACAACATGGCTCTTTAGGAAGATGCCATGCTGTATCAGAGGTCTGCAGCGGACTGTCAGGGACCATACTTTTATCTGCTGGACATAGCAATGTCTTCCGAAGGATAAAGTGCTTCGGAAGAATAACTTCTTCCGAAGGCACTTATACTTCGGAAGACTGCTTCTTCTGAGGCTTGGAGTCTTCTTTGTCTTCGGAAGCAGACTTTGTCTTCAGCTCTTTCATCAGACTTTGTCTTCGAAAGCTCTTTCAGACTTTGTCTTCGGAAGCTCTTTCAGACTTTGTCTTCGGAAGCTTTCAGACTTTGTCTTCAGCTCTTTCATCAGACTTTGTCTTCGGAAGCTTTCAGACTTTGTCTTCAGCTGTTGGCTTCAGCTGTTGTCTTCAGCAGTTGACTTCAGCTTTTGCCTTCAGTAGATATCTTCAGCTGTTGGCTTCAGCTGTTGTCTTCAGCAGTTGACTTCAGCTTTTGCCTTCAGTAGATATCTTCAGCTGTTCTTCAGACTTTCGGAAGATCTCTTGCTCAGCTTCGGAAGCCTTTGAATGTAGTACCAAAAGATGACTATGAAGTGAATTTGGTTGCACCAGCCTTATTATGATCCAACAGTGCTCTATGTACTTTGAGGGTTTTTGATATCTTCAATCGATGATGACCAGACCCGCCTGGTTTGAGACTTGATCATGTTACCGACATCAATTTTGTTGTCTCTTTAACTAGCCATAGTTGATTTTCTATCAACACCTTAGATCGGGTTATTGTCTCTTGTTAGTTTGTGTAGCAACACTTGTTAAGTTTTGGTTTTAGTTTATGAAGCCTAAATTGTTTCGCATTGTATTTTTTGGTTGAGCTTTTTCTTGTGAAATATAGTTTCGTGGTATGTTTATGATGGACTTTAAGTTTTGATTTAAGTTTATGTATGTATGGATTATGTTTGCCGGTTGTGGTTGTTGGAGCATATATAGTCATATATAGTGTGTCCGTCGCTTGACGAATAGTCTAGGCTTAATGTTATACACCTTGTAAACACATGAAACTGGGTCATTCGCAGGAGCATATGCGAATGAGACTCAGTCGTACGATTGAGCCATGCTAATGGACCAGTCGTGCGACTGAGAGATGCGATTGGGGCATTCGTAAGACTGAACCATAAGAATGGTCCAGTCGTACGATTGAACCATACGCATGGTCCAATCGCACGAATGGGCCCAGTCGCATCTAATATGGGCCGAGGCCTATATATACCAGTTTCAATGTGTAGAAACCTGAAGGTTTTTACAGAGTGTGCCCGGCGCCCAGGCGCTGCCGGATGAGAGGGGAGATCATGCTCGATCTCCCTTGGCAAAAGTCTTGATTCTTAAGTTGTAACGAGCTTAAAATCGTTATGTTTTATCAATAAAATCATTCGATTATTGTTCGTGTTATTGTTTATCTTTTTTTATCACCTTCCGTCAAGAACACGCTCGGATGTTTACCGATCCAGTGACTTCACAATTGGTATCAGAGTCGGTTACTGCTGGAATGATCTAATAATCATTCTAGCAACACGAGCTCTTGATTTCTGGATCAAAGTTCAGATCTTGACGTTAAACCCACTTCGTGTTCATCTTGTTTTGCTCAAATCTCATTGCGCGTGATGTTTATTTGTTAAAAGCGGACTCGGAATCTTCTTCAGATCATAAAAACGAATCCGGTGGAACAATTATTGTGCTGTGTCTCGTCCAAATCATCGGATTAGGGTTTTTCAGCCTTGTGGCAGCTGCAGATCAGGTTTTCTGCGTTCAGACCCGTTCATGCGATTGGGCCATGCGACTGGGCCTCAATCGCACAACTGAACCACTCGTATGTCCATTCGTACGAATGAACCTTCAGTCGCACGACTGACCCTTTCGTGTACTTCAATCGCCCGACTGACCCATTCGTGTTATCCATTCGTACTACTGAACCATTCGGAGTGTCCATTCGCACGAATCACCCATTCGCACTTATGTCTTCATTCGTCTGTTTCAGTCGCACGAATGAGCTGTGTACCAGACCAAAAAAAAAGAGTCTGGAACAGCTTCTTGCACGAATTTTTTCCTAAACCATTTTTATCAGTCGGGAAGCCTTCTGAAAAATTTTGGTAAAATAAATTTTTTTTTGGGAAAATTATCGGGTCATTTTCGGATCATTTTCGGGTCAATAGTGAAGATTTTCCTGGAGAGTCTATGCAAGAGTTGAGGATGAGCAAAGCACATTCACCCTCAGTTTCTTATGTCAACAAGTTCGATGGATACCCTATTATTCGTTGGACTTCCAGAATCGGTGAATGTTGTTAGAACACGAAAGAGAGAAGAGAAGATGTCAGCTGTCGGTGCTGATTTTGTGGGGTAGTCAGGAGCATCTGACTATTTATGGGCCAATCAAGTTATATTTATCCGCACAGAGAGGATTCTCAATCTTAGGGGGAATCCGTGTATAGAGAAATTGAAGACGCAATCAGAAAGTGATGATGTGAGCAGGTTTCTGATGATGAATCTTCGTGCATGCTGATTTGTTTGATATTGTCGGCTATGGATTGGAACCTTCAACCTTTTGCCCAATACACCGTATGAAGACGTTAGGAGAGCACAACGTTTATATATTGGGATATGCTGAATGTGAGGGGGAATTTCTACAGTTGTTAATGTTAAACAGGTTAGACTGTGTGAAGATTGAAGCAATGGAAAACTGGTCATGTCATTATCTGGAAAAATCAGTCATTTGGGGAATCTTACTGCTATGATGTTGTTCTGCAAAGTAAACGAAAGCTATTGTGCCTAAATTCATTTTCAGGGATATTGTGGTAACCTGACGGATCGGCAATGTTGGCTAATATGGTTGTTCGTTTGATTCTATTGGAAACCAGAGCAAAGATTGACTGAAGATTGTAAGAGGTGTTATCTACTATTCGCAAGCAACGTCTAAGGGGGAATTTGTTGGAGCATATATAATCATATATAGTGTGTCCGTCGCTTGACGAATAGTCTAGGCTTAATGTTATACACCTTGTAAACACATGAAACTGGGTCATTCGCAGGAGCATATGCGAATGAGACTCAGTCGTACGATTGAGCCATGCTAATGGACCAGTCGTGCGACTGAGAGATGCGATTGGGGCATTCGTAAGACTGAACCATAAGAATGGTCCAGTCGTACGATTGAACCATACGCATGGTCCAATCGCACGAATGGGCCCAGTCGCATCTAATATGGGCCGAGGCCTATATATACCAGTTTCAATGTGTAGAAACCTGAAGGTTTTTACAGAGTGTGCCCGGCGCCCAGGCGCTGCCGGATGAGGGGAGATCATGCTCGATCTCCCCTTGCCAAAAGTCTTGATTCTTAAGTTGTAACGAGCTTAAAATCGTTATGTTTTATCAATAAAATCATTCGATTATTGTTCGTGTTATTGTTTATCTTTTGGTTTATTACCTTCCGTCAAGAACACGCTCGGATGTTTACCGATCCAGTGACTTCACAGTGGTTGAGTATTAAATTGCATGCGCTCGTTACTATCACGACTAGCCACTAGGATTAATACTTGTATATAGTCTAGAAGAATCTCAGTCCATTTGACTATGATGACTCTGACAAAAGCTGGGTTTCGGCGTGGCATTCTCCAAGTGAGTACACTTTTGTGTATTTACAATCAGAATTGAAGCCAACGCGCTTCGATGTCATGCACTGAGATAAACCAGCTCTCAAAATGATATCTAAAGCCAATTTTTAATTTCCCCGCGGCAACGTATGGAGAAAAATGCCTACTTAGAATTAAAGTGGTACATATGAATTAGATATCAGTTAAAGATGTTCTCTTTAATAAAGTTTATTTTTTCCTTTAAAACCATTTATTCAAATTACAATAAGCTTATTTCAATCAGGTTTATCAAATTGTACACCAATATCAGTTTTCATTTACGTAATTAGGGGGGTTTTAGTCTGACTTTTATTTTTGGCTTATGCTTATATTTTAAGTAGTTTATAATTTATTTTCTATTATTTGATAAGCTCTTTTTAAGTGTTTGGATTATCTTATATTCTACAAGTTGATAAGCTCTTTTCAAGTGTTTGTATTAGTTTTTTTCTTTTAATGATCAAAAGGAGCATGGTAACATATTATCACATAACTTTATATTTTATAGTATCTACTTTCTTTTTATCAGTTATACCATCATTTATGGATAAACTGATATCGAGAACGACATAAAACTTCTATAAAAATACATTAATATTCAATAAACGTTCATCTTGGTTTGGTTAGATCTCCTGCAATCGTATCTCTAACTGCACTCATGTATAAATCATCTATTCTACGTTGTGTACTTGTGTCATCATCTATTTCATTAATGTCACTAGATCCTAGACTATCAATACCATTATTTGGAGTGTAAGATTCTTGTTGCGCCTTGTTAAAATCCTTCATCACATGTATCTTTTCTTCTAATATAATTATGAATTTCCATAGATTCTAGCACGATCTTCACTTGTGTCTCGTAGGTGTTATTGACATGCATATGTTGTAATATCTCCCATCTAGCCTTCCATACTCCAAAAGTTCGTTTAATGACATTTCTCAATGATGAATGATGGTAGTTAAATATCTCTTTAGGTCCTTTAGGAGCACCACTAGCAACCTTTTTTCCATGATGAAAATCTGGTATATGATAACGAATGTTGGTTTCTTTATATGGAGCAAGATAACCTTTAGTATTTGGATATCCAACATTAACAACGTAATATTTATCTATAATGAATAGCTCTCCACTAATACCTTTGCAATTTTGACGAGGAAATGAATACATATTTGCTTCAACCTTTTGCAGTTTTCACAAGATTGACTTCTTGGAGAAGTTGGCTTCTTTTAATTTGCTTCATTAATTATCACCAACTTCTGCACAAGTTGGCTTGTTACAGTGTATGGACATGAAAGCCGTCATGTGTATTATTAATCCACCAACTTGCATCTTCTCCGAAATCCACCATTTACGTCTTATTAATTATGCGTCAATAAGATGTTAAATTGTTACAATAATAAGTTGCTTCTTATTAATTATCCACTATTTGCCTCTTATTAATTATATGTTAAATACACTATTCTTTAATTTGTTACAATAATAAATTACTTTAATAATTATTAATCCACCGTCATTTGAGCCTAAATAAATAACTTACACCCTTACATAAATAAGCTTTTTCAAATAAGCTAAAGTTATCTTAAAATAAACATTTTCAAATGAACTTATATAATCTAATAATCATAAACTTAAAAATTTAAATCAAATACCAAGTTAAACTTTTATTTTGTAAAAATCGACTAAAAAAGCTATAAGCTAAGTGAGTGTTTGGGAGTGTTTATTTTTATCAACTTTTAACTTTTTTAATTTTTAAAAATTATTTTTATAAGCTAAGCGGTCTCTCTACCTATCTGGATAGAGGAAAGACTTGCCAACACCTACCCCCAGATCCTACTCTTGAGTGGGATATACTGGGTTATTTGTTTGATAATGTAATTATTATAAATAAATAAATTAATAAGTTAATTTATACTAACTTATTAACTTATTAAAAAAAATTATTAATTTGTTTTTTAAAAGGAATCCCAATCATACCCTAATACAAGACAAACACCCTTGGTACGAACGCTATCATATCAGTTTATCACCATCTAAGGGGTGTTTGGGATTGCTTTTAAAAACAACTTTTTGATTTATTGACTTTTCAATAAGTTAATAAGTTAGTATGGAGTGACTTATTAACTTATTTCCCACACAATATAATATTCCCAAACACTATAAAATAACTTTTTAACTTTTCAAAGTTAATAAGTTAAAAAGTCAGTAAAAAAGCACTTCCAAACGCCCACTAAAAACAACGGTGACAAACAAAATCACAAATGTTGAGGACGACGGTTTCCCGTTTCACGGCGACGTCGCCGGCGACTTCAGCGGCACCGTTATCACGATGGTCCATCACTCATCACACACCTTTCATCAATGTGCTTCCACCATCAACCCCTTATAACCCTCATCGTTCCCACATCTTCTTTTGTTCCGACTCAAACAATACATCCACCATCAGCTCCAAACAAGAACCATCATCAAAACAAGTAACCTAATTTCATCACAAGTTTCTCTAATTCTGTCAAACGAATTGATCGTGCTGTAAAACCCTAATATGAAAAGAGTAAAATTTCATGTTTTAGGGCAGTTTGAAGTCTGGATTATACCTTGTAGGAACTCCAATCGGAAACCTAGAGGATATTACCTTAAGGTAGTAGTAACAAATCATCTGTTAGAAATCGATTGATTTGATTTCTGATATGGTTTTATAATTGCAGAGCTTTGCGTGTTTTAAAATCAGCTGATGTGATACTTGCAGAGGATACGAGACACTCGGGGAAATTGCTTCAGCATTACAGTATCAAAACTCCCCTTGTAAGTTCATTTAATTGTTTATAAAATTCACGATGTGTTCATGTTTTATGGTATTTCTGATTTTATGCATTAGTTTTATAGCTGAGCTATCATAAGTTCAATGAGGCGCAAAGAGAGCAGTCGATATTGAAGAGATTGATAGAGGGTGAGATTGTAGCACTCATCAGTGATGCGGGGACTCCCGGCATCAGTGATCCTGGATCCGAGCTGGTGTGTATATGGTTCTGTGTACACTTTGCTTGCTTATGCTTATCTTTGTGTTTGAATTTGTATTTTGAACACGATAATGTGATAATGTGAGCTTACGCTCATAATCAAATCATTAGCCGTAAGATTTATGCGTGTAGGTGATAATGTAGGCAAAGTTGTGTGTGGAGGCAAATGTATCTGTCATACCGATTCCAGGACCTTGTGCATTTGTGGCTGCGCTTTCTGCCTCTGGTTTGTCGACAACTGAGTTTTCGTTTGGTAATTTCACTTCAAAATCAGGCGTAAATTATATGGCTTTTGTGTTTCTGCAACTACTGCTCCGGCTTTACTAACATTACATAATTTATATAGTTGGGTTTCTTCCCAAAAGTGCGAGTGCAAGAAGAGAGAGACTGACGGTTTCTGCAAATGAAGCAGCCACACAGATATTCTATGTTCCCCCACATAAGCTTTCACAGTTTCTTGAAGAGTCTTCGGATGTTTTGGTGAATTTAGGTGGAACTTAGTTCATTTTAATGTTTGTTGCTATTATCTTGAGATAAATTCCTAGTATTTTAGCAATTAGAAGGTTCTGATTTTGCTTTTTTCAAATTGCAGACGATGTGTGATGGCACGAGAGATCACCAAAATGCATGAAGAGGTGAGTTTATCTGAGTCTTTTTTTTCCATAATGATTGAGTTTGTTTGTTTTCAGAAATAAAAATGAATTCACGTGTGAAGTTAAGATGTTTTGATATTTTGTTTGTACAATTTGATGAATTTTGACATAAAAGATTATTGTTTCTTGAATGTGGGCAAACTTAAACCTGTTGGTTTATGAAAAGGTCATTTTGGGTTGTGTTAGATCTTAAATGGGTCTAATGAGTCCAACAAAAGTAATTTTAGCTAAGTGGTGAACATGTCAAATGCGTAGAACAGGGTTTAAAATCGCCAAAAGTTTAATATATACAAACTGCTGAACCAATTTATTCAACGATTGTGGAATATTGTAATAAAATTCTTTTATATTATAATAATCATTAGTTATTTATACATTTTTCGAAAGTGTTTGCGGGTCAACCCATCTTGACATCGCGCACTTCAACTTGTAGTACAATGACCCATGTTGAGTCGAACCTGTCTGTATGCTTTACTCAACCCACCTCACCCGTCGATCATGCCATATCTTTATACTTGTTGTGAAGGGACTACCAAAATGGGCTTGTTATGACTAATGATATATACACACATTTAAATAGTTTTGGCGGGGGACTCTAAGGGAAGCGAAGTCAGCATTCGCAGAGCGACAACCAAAGGAGAAATCACATTTTTGATCAAAGGCAAGCCGATTGGTGAAGTAGAATCGCCATCAGAGACTCAACTGGAGAATGAATTGGGAGCATTAATTTCCAATGGGCATAGCCTTTCTACAGTAATGTCATTCTATTTATAGTTACTTAAAAAAATGAAAAATTAACCGGTTCTTGAATCGTTGAATTGTGAAACTTGTGCTTTCAGGCCGTGAAATTGGTGGCTGCAGGATCATCAATGAAGAGAAAGACAATTTACGCTCTGGCTTTAAGAAATTTGGAAAACAAGATGATGGATTAAATGATGTAGAATCTTAGTTAATGCATTTGATCTTATTAGGTTTTTTACATGTTAATTGTAGTTTCAATGAGTAGAAGTTGTGGTTTTACACAAAACAAGGCTTTGTTTTCATTAAGATACAAAATATGTAGAATGAAAGAAGTTTAACTATTAAATTTTTTGCTTAACATGTGTTTTGGGTAAATCTTTTTTAAGTTCTGTATGTTTTTCATAAAATGAACCTAATTATTTTAGATGTAAACAATAGTGCAACTTTTAAGAAAGTCCACATTATTGTTCAACTAAAACGTTTAAATCAACTTCCATGGTGATCATGAACAATTTCAATCTATCAGTGATGGTCATAACATAACTTTTACACAAAACACCACTCAATGCCAAATTTCGTCAAACCTCAATAAGAACTCATATAACCTAGTTTTAATAAGCCACATGACTAGAATCAACTTATTTTAACAAGTTCCTACGCTGATATGTGATGACTCTAAGCTTGTAGATGCCTTAAACACTATCAAGTCCTAAAAAGCAAACGTGGGCTCTAAAAATTGAACTAACTTAAAATCTCTAAAACTAGAAATTGACTGTAAGAACTAAGAAGTTTACACAAATGTAATTCTTGCTTTTAATCACTTAGGTAATGTAAAACTTGAGTGTACTTCATTTATATTCACCTTAATCTTTGCTCAAATCCCCTTCCTTATTGGCCATTGCAAACAAAATAAATAAGACTTGAAATTTTCTTCACTATTCCCTTTGTTACAAAGTGAACGTTATTAGTAGATTCTCCAATTGTTAAGTCTATCTGTCTATATGACATGTATGCCAACTACAATCAAGATTTGATCAAGTATGTTGATATATTTTTTATATAATTTGAAATATCAGTGTTTTTTTTTTACAATTATCTTATATTTGTTTAAAGTACTTTCTCTTTGGAAGCGGTCTCTCTACCTATCTGGATAGAGGAAAGACTTGCCACCACCTACCCC
Source organism: Flaveria linearis (assembly GCA_024085815.1). Classification (NCBI taxonomy): domain Eukaryota; kingdom Viridiplantae; phylum Streptophyta; class Magnoliopsida; order Asterales; family Asteraceae; genus Flaveria; species Flaveria linearis. Next base: position 21,421,536 of record CM044007.1, on the reverse strand, counting down.
TCCCAGACCCTGCTCTGGGATATACTGGGTTTGTTTGTTTGTTTGTTTAAAGTACTTTGTTTTAATTTTCAATGTTTGATTATATATAAGCAAATGTTTGTATGCATAGCAAATTTCTCAACTTTTGACATGCACCAATGAATAATATAGTTTTGCAGGAGTAATTCAAACGTTGTTAAATAGTAACCTAAAGTAACTACTAGTTTTATGCTATTTTACTCTACAGATATTTAAGGTTAATTTAAAAACTACTTTTATACCCTACAAATATGTAAGGGAATTTTTATAAATAATTAAGGCCAACCCTAGGTGTGCCGGATGGGCGAGCGCTTACTGCTCAAATTTCATGGGGGAGGAGAGAGGCAATTTTTTTCGTTTTGAAACAAATGTTGAATAACATGTTTAAAAAAGAAAAACTTCATAAAATAATAAGTAAGTTTTAAAAGTGTTTCAATTAAATTACTCATATATTTTATAAATTTTCTAAAAAATAATTTTAATTATTCGTTTTTTTATAAATGTTATAAATTTTTAAATATTCTATTTTTTATAAATTTTACAGTTTATGAATCACCTAAAGATTATGCATTCCAAATAACTATATGACAATCAAAAACATAAATAAGAGAGAAAAATAGATGGCAATTTATGTAAGTCACAAGTTTGGGGCTCCAAGTAGATTTATCCAAAGAAAACCTCAGCTCTTTTATCAGAAACCTCAAACTACTTTGCAAAATCAAATATTAAAAATTTAAGAGGTCTAATTTTACTTGTTGCACAGACATTGAAATCCACATACCGGCCCGGGTTATAAGCTCCAGCTTCCAACTCCGGTAGCAACTAATTTGCCAACATTAAAACACAATCGCAAATAATTCCAAAAACTCCTCAAATAGGAATTTTTTCACAAGTCTTCTTTTTTTTTTTCTTCTTTTATATTAACCATTAAATGTTATACTTTTTATGTATTCACTAGTTTAGAGGTGTAAAACAAACCGGTTCGGAAAAAACCAGCTATTATTAGCCGGCCCAGTTAAAAAAACCGGTTTGGCTAAAACCAGTCCCAACCAGATTTGAACCTTCTGTTTGTATAAATGTTTGGTAGACCGACACCCAACCCCGTTCAAATAAAATAATCGATTAAACCGGAAAAAAACCAGTTAACAAAAACTAGTTCCAAATTCGATCCAAACCGGTTTGAGGGGTTCGAGTAAGTAGTTAGAAAAACGGTTTATAAACCGAACTGGTTTGATCACAAAACAAAAAAACTGGTCTGGTTTAGAAACCGAAAAAAAACCGGTCTGCACACCTTACACTAGTAATTATTTCTTTACATTTAACATTGGGTGACCCTATCTAAGGCTTGGGTTCAAATACAAGTGAACATTATGTAAAAAGTGTGAGAAGCAATAGGTGAGTGACATGTGGTATATTTTTAAAAATAGAAGGAGAGGTATTTTAGGAAGTCTAATTATTGAAGATTCAACAAAATTATTGAACCTAAGCTTTTTGTGAATCCAAGGATCGCAATACAGGATTATCAGTATTAAAATAAATCAATTTAATGATCGCGGAATTATCACTAATTGACGTTTAATTGTTTATAATGATCAATGATGAACACAACCACAGAAACACAATAAACACGAAATCTATAATAATTCAAATGTATTTCATTAACTATAATGTAATGATTACAAAAGAATAATGAATAACTATGAACAATCGAATTCTGTGAATCGAATGATGTTTGATGTTGATGTGACGGCTGCTAGGGTTGCACAATGAACTCTTGATCGCCGTAATATTGATTGATTGTGTTCATCGAGATGTGAAACCTAGGACTCATATTTATAGATGATTTGAGTCGGTTAAGGAAACACCGGATCTCTCGGGATTTGTTATTGATTGTGTTGACTTGTTTGACTTCTTGGTATTTGCAATCGCACAAGTATAATGTTCTTCCGTAGCATTCTTCTCGTCCGTAGAATAGTTGTTCTTCCGTAGATGACTTAGTCTTCGTAGCAAAGTTGTTCTTCCGTAGGAAATCTTCTTCGTAGGAATCTTCACTTCATGGTACTTGATCATCCGCAGGAACATTACTTGGTCATTTGGTCTTGTAAGAAACATATCTACGGATTAACAAAATTGTTCATCCGTAGATGTTTCCTACACTTGGTCAATTTCAGTGAATCCATCCAAGTATATTGTTTATCCTGTCAAGTCACAAATCAACACACATACATATATGGGGTTAACCTATAGATTCAAATCACATATATATATATTTTGACTGTTACAAATGTAATTACAAGACTTGATTTTCAAGTACTAAGCCTATACAAAATTGATCTAGCTCTATACAATCTAGACCTAACAATACTCCCCCTTATGCTTAGCTCCTTGTAATCAGTCCTTCAAAACAGCAAGCTCCTTAACTCTTGCTATCATTTTGTTGTAGAAGTAAGATACAGCAGTTTTCTGATCATCGTACTTGTACTTGATCTGCATCCTGCTGATCTTCTTCAATGTGTCATAGCTCAGACCCAAAACATCTTCTTCCGTAGTGAGTGTTTCCACTACACTATCATTATGTACAATCTCTAATTCATCTTCTTCTGAGATTCTGAGCTCAGACACTTCAGCTATGGTTGTCCCTTCAGTAGCCCAGCCTCATGTCTTCTTCTCTTGTGTGCCTTTGCATGCAGTTTATCAATAACTTGTATCATGTGCACGTACAGGCAGAGATCATTCTGGGCTTTTTCATCTGTTAGTTTTGGGAAGAATTTATCATGAAGATATGAAGTGTAGCTGGGATGCAACATCTTTAGCTCCATTGGATCAAAATCTTATTTTGTCTCCCTTCTTCCCTTCAACATTTCTCAGCAACACCATCTCTTTATTCTTTTCAACGTATCCCCATTCTGAGATAGGACACGTGAATTGATTTCCAGTGATGCTTTTGATGGTGTGTGAGCTTCTGGTACATCCACTCTCTTTAGCAGATCATCATCTACAAGGGATGAGACTTCAGCTGTTTTTCTTTTCTGAGTTTGTATCATTCTTTGTGCTCCTTATCATTTCTCTTTGCTTGCATGAGCACATCATCAGTAAAACTGGTCTTATACCATTTACAGCTGCTGAGAAGTCTCTCCCCCTGAGATGGATTGGGTAGTTGAACATTGGGATGCTCTGTAGATCCCTCATATCTTGCTCCGGAAGGCTGAGCATGTCTTCCACATCATGGAAGTATTGAATCCTTCCAGATGTCCTCTTGATTATTGCACAATCCCAGTCTGGATCATATTTCCAGGCCATAATCCTGTTGTCCTCCACAGAACTGGGAGTTGTGATATGATCATACAACTGTACGAGAGTTGATTTCTTCTCGTGATCTCTCGAACAGTGTTTCCCAGAGGCCATACTTTTCCGGGGATCACTGCCCTTGGCTCTCTGATGAGTTTTTCCTTTCCTTGTGCTGATCTTTTGATTCAACAGTTACTGGATCAGCAGCAAGTTTGCTTTGTTCTTTTGGATGTGGAGCAGTGGTTCTGAACTTAACTCCCGTTTCCAGTTCCACTTTCATCACATGCTCCATCATCCTCCGCAGCTCACCAGTAGTTCTACCTTTAAGTTCATGCGGCTTTAATTGTGACCCTGTAACCAGCAAGTCATATTGTACTTTGAAAGTTTTGTTGTGTCACAGTGGCCCAGGTCCTTCCTTATCTTCTCCAATGATTGAAAAGTTATAAAGGCTTCATAATCACAATTAGGGATTATGAACCTTGCAAGCTCAAATTCTTTCAATGCATTGGTCATTTCTGATGTATTCATCCTCTCAACCATGTCATACGGAAAACCATGGTTGATGAGGGTCATGAACATGCTTGAATCAGGCCTCTCTTCCATGATATCAGCGGTTGTCAGAAGGTCATCGGCCTTTCCACCCTTATCATCAGTGGGGGACTCCATCCTTGTTAGCTCCTCCCACTCTTATCACTTTCTTCTTCTCCAGGATACCTTAACAGCAGACACTTCTACTGAAGGTGTAGGTGCAGGAGATGGGAGTTTTGATTTCTTTGGAGAGCTTTCATCTTCTTGTTCTTTTGTGTGGCTCCAAATATTTTCTTTTTCGGGTGTATGAAATCAGTGGCTTAGTAGCTCTACCCGACTGTTTTGATGGTTCAGCACTTGAGTACACTTTGTTTTCAGATCTGATAGTTTTCTTTTCAGGCTTTCTATCTCCAGATCCTTTTGCTTTATTTGCTCAGTCTTTTCATTTTGCTCTTGTTTTAAAGTAGCCTCCAACTCCCGTTTTGTTTGGAACAATGCATCTATAATTTCATTGTTGCATTGTGCATCTCTCTCTCAGTCTTTTTAGACTTGCCTCCTTCTTCATCAGTTCTTCATCTTTTTCTTGAATCACACCATACAGCTCCAGAATTCTTTGTTTTCGCTTATTGGATTTAAGTACCAATTGTTGTACTTAGCAACCAGAAAGCTTTTGCTCACAGGAATGTCACTGTCACTTAAGTCATCTTCATGGTAAGCAGTGACATCCTGAGCAGATTCTTGAACTTCCCCATGTTCATCAGCATGTTGTTCATCTTCAATGAAGGTATTGGCTCGGTATGTGCTGATGAAGGATGTTCTTCTGTGTGGGTTGGTGAGAAAGGAACAGTGCTGGCTTCAGACAATATTTCAGTGTCTCCTGAGTGTACAGAGTGTACAGACTCAGTTGCCTCAAAGGTTCAGTCCCAGCACTTTCCGGTGATTGATGTTTAGGAGATTCTGGTGGTGGTTGTACGGGGGATTGAATTTGTTGTGGAGAGAATGGTTGAGTGTGATGAGATGAAGACTGAGATGATGATGATGATTGTTGTTGTGTAGGAGATGCTGGCTGAGTATCTTTGGTGGATGATGATGATATTGGTACAGGTGATTGATGGTGGTGAATTGGGGAGATTGGTTGGGTGGTTAGGCTTGCTGGTGATTGTGGTTGTTGAAAGGGTGATTGGCTGGGTGATTGATGTTGTAGTGGTGGTGTTTGGAGTGGTGATTGTTGTTGGTGTTGTGGTGTTTGGTGTGGAGAGTGAGAGGATTGTGCAGAATCAGCAGATGATTCTGCGTCATCTGCCCATGCCAACTCTTGTGGGCAGGTCTGCTTGAGGGTCTATAACATGTGCGAACATTGGCATATCCGGACCCTCATACTTTCCACTCAGTTTATTCAACACTGATTTGCTCAGATGTGCTTGAACAAACACCTCTCCAACTCTGTTCAACCCTGGAAGTTCTGAGTTGATTATCAGTTGTAGGAATCTCGGGAACATATACATCTTGTCATTCTTTTGCAATTTGACTTGTTCACTCATGCAGTTGAAGATGTATTGGCGTAGTTGTAAGTTCTCCCCTCGAACACCCCAATGATTCCTGATGATATATGCCGAGAGAATCTGTCTAGCCCCGACTTCCTGTTCGACATGCATTTCAGGTAGGTGTGACACAAGAATCTGTACGGTTTGCACAGCCTACCCTTCTTGATTTCTCCTTTCTCATAATCACCATCGTACCCCATGAGATTGAATACCTTTTCTATGTATTCATTCTCGAATACATCTGGGTGCCCTATTTCTCTATCTCCCAGTTCCAGACATCTTCTTATGGTGCTTTCAGTGATTCGAAGACGCCGATTCAGAATCTCAGACACTATCACCTCCTCATCGTCTTGTTCTTCCACTCGTGCTGAGTTCCAGAATCCGATAATGTGCGCCTGATGGATCACAGGCTCAGCCGTCAAGGCGTAGAAGAGCCTAGATCGTCGGAGATATCTGATAATATCTCGACATCCTTCCGCTGCTGGATCATCAGCATTCAAGAACGCGCACACATTGTGCTCTTTAGCAAATCTATTTGCCATCTGCAAAGAAAATCAAGTTAGAAACCATGCATTTGAATCGTTTGAATGTCAATGACCGATTAAACAGTTCCGTATTGATGTTTAAGACATGATTTACCTTTGCAGTATCAGTAATCGGTTACTGGATAATGTTGATTTTTTGAAATTTTGAAAAAGAGGGAAAATGGGCGAATTTCTAGGTTAATCTGAAAAAGTGCTCTGTAAAAGTTATAAATGAATTTCAAGAGTCAGAAACCTTATTTATAGTCGAACATAATTAACATCTTTTATTAATTATGTTGGGCTCACATTATGTTGGGCCCACTTTCATTTATTCCTATGTTGGGCCCACTTCCATTTATTCCTTTCCGTATCCCAAGTGTTTAGTATGCATTATTTCTCCGCAGAACATCTGCGGAACCTTGACATCTGCGGATGTCAACATCTGCGGAACTTAACTTCTACGGATGTCAACATCTGCGGATCCTTACATCGGATGTAAAAGTTCAAATAATGCATTTGTTTTGTTTTGCTGCTGAATCAGAAATCACATAATACTTCTACGGATGAGAGGTATTACTGTGACTCTGCGGATGCAGAAATGTCACTGTTCTTCTACGGATGAGAAGTATTACTGAAACTTCTGCGGAACTTAAAGTTTGAAACTTTAAATGTATGATATCTACAGAGTAGAATCAAATGTTGTGTTGGACATTGTTGACTTTATTTGCATGGCAATTAAGTACAGGGAAGCAAGTTTCCTGTATCCTGCATTCAAGTTAGTGCTCAAGTTCCAATTCCTTCAAGGTAATTTAAATCAATTATCAGCTTTGTATTGTTTTTCATGCATGAACTACTCCCCCTAAATTTGTGATTAATGTGAATCTGTTGCATTCATCATAAATTTAAGTTGTGAACAGGCATGACAGGCATATGACATTCTAAATGAGAGAAGTCAGTTGAGATAACAATTAAATCTGTCAAACAGGTATATGCATGCATAGAGGGATCATACTATAAATTGGCTTCTGCTGATGTTGATTAGTTGATTCAACACATATCTGATTGCAAGTATATAGATCCACTGAAATTCAAACATGAGTGTTGTATCAACTAGGCATGCAATTTATCATGTTGTGAAGTTTGTTAATCAGTAGCAATCATGAGTCCACATTCATTATCAGTAGAGTATGTCTTCCGTAGGTGAGGCAAATCACTACATTCCACACTTAATGACTATGTACATTAAATTATAAGTTCTATCTTGAGACAATTTTCAGTCTCATGAATGTTTGATGTTATAGCTCGTTGACTTGATGGTCAATGGATCACAAGTGATTCCTTTTTAGAGCTGAAATATGATCTTCATAGTCACCAGGTCTTTACTTTCGTAAAACAGAGGTGAACTTTTACCCAGGTCTTTGTTTACACAAAACAGAGGGAGAATGAAGATCACACTTATTAATCACATTCCCAGGTCTTTGTTCACACAAAACAGAGGGAATATGACCTTGCAAAGATAGAATATTATAAAGTATTTTACATAGTGTGCTTGTGTAAGTGATTTATCACATCAGGAGAGAAAAACCTTCCTGATTCTCAAATGGAATCCTCACAGACAGTTACCTCATGCTTTTAGTTTGGCATGCTCTTAGCTTTGTTTCCACTCAAGTTGAACCTACTCACATATCAGTATGATATAGTCAGATTGAGTTTTTGTTTAATAGCCAGTATAGTCTACTATCATTTCCCATATAAATGCATGTATAGATGTTCTAACAGACACTTAAGTTATCCTTAACGATTACTCTGCACAAAGTCAATCATATGCTTTTTGATTTATTCTAAGTTAATCATCCCTAAAGATTCTATCAGAAAATGAATCTAACAGAATCAAATGCTTTAGTAAACAAATCAGCAAGCTGATTGGTTGTGTCTACTTTGACTAACTTGATTAGACCTTTTTCAGAACAATCTCTCAGAAAATGGTATCTAATTTCAATGTGTTTTTTTACTATGTTGAACTGGGTTAGCAGTTATAAACATAGCAGCTGAATTATCAATATGAATTGGTGTATGAAGGAAATTGTAACCATAATCAAGTAATTGGTTTTGCAACCAAAGTACTTGAGAGCAACCTGCTGAAGCAGCTATGTACTCTGCTTCAGCTGTGGATACAGATACATTGTTTGCTTCTTGCACTGCCATGAAACAAGTCTTGGTCCTAAAAATTGACATCCACCAGTGTGGATTTTCTGTTGTTGTTGCACCCTCCATAGTCACTATCTGAATAGGAGTAAAGGCTAAAGTCTCCATCTTGGGATACCAAAGTCCCAATGCAGGTTTGCCTTTCAGATATCTGAAAATTCTCTTACAGCATTCAAATGAGACTCCTTTGGGTCTGATTGATACCTGGCACAAACACAAACAGCAAACATTATGTCAGGTCTACTGGCAGTTAGATACATTAAAGAACCGATCATAGATCTGTACAATCTTTGATCTACGGATTTGCCAGCAGGGTCAGGCACAATCTTGTCTATTGTTGATGCTGGTGTCTTGCAGGAAGTGGAATCAGCAAGATTGTACTTCTTCAAAATTTGATGAATGTACTTCTCTTGATTAATGAAAATGCCATCTGGTTTCTGATGAACTTGTAAGCCAAGGAAGAAAGTCAATTCTCCCATGGAGCTCATCTGAAATTCAGATTTCATTAAGTCTTCAAAGCTTTGACACAGCTTCTTGTTGGTTGACCCAAAATGATGTCATCAACATATATTGAACCACCAAAAGATCTTGATGTTCTTGTTTGAGGAAGAGTGTCTGATCATAGTTCCTCTCTTGTAGCATTCTTCAGCAGGAATGATGATAGAGTGTCATACCACTTTCTGGGTGCTTGATGAAGACCATACAAAGCTTTATCAAGCTTGTATACTCTATGTGGATAATCAGGGTCTTCAAACCAGGGGGTGACCACATAGACTTCTTCATCAATTTTCCCATAAAGGAAAGCACACTTCACATCCATCTGATAGACTGTGAACCTCTTGAATGCTGCATAAGCGAGGAAGACTCGTATAGCTTCAATCCTTGCAACGGGTGCAAAGACTTCATCATAGTCTATGCCCTCTTCCTGAGTATATCCTTGAGCAATAAGTCTTGCCTTGTTTCTCACTATGATACCTCTGTCATCCAGCTTGTTCTTGAAAAGCCATCTTGTGCCAATTGGAGTTGACCTGTAGGCAAATCTACAAGAGTCCACACTTTCTGTTTCTGAATTGTTGTAGCTCTTCTTGCATAGCCTCAATCCAGCTGTTGTCTTTTAATGCAGCTGTAATGTTTGCAGGAACTGTTTGGGACAAAAAGCAGGTGAACAAACAATGTTTGCCACACTCCTTTGCTCCTGTGGTTCTGGCATGCAAGTCCCCAATGATATTGTCTGTTGGGTGAGACTTGTGTACTCTGCTTGTTGAGACAGCATCGACGTGAACTGTGGAGTCTAAGTTAGTGAAATCCATTGAAGCAGATGGTGTCAGCTGAGAAGTTGAGTCGATGAAATAATCAAAGACTCATGATCGTTCGGATCAGCTTGTGTTTGATTGGCTGCTTGTCTTCTTCCGCAGGAAGTTCTACGGAAGCAGATTTTGTTCTTCCGCAGGAGGTTCTACGAAGCATCATTTGGTACTTCCGTAGGAGATGCATCACCATCTACGATGAACAATGTTGGTCAGCTGGCAATGGTTGTTGAATGACTTCCTCTCCATCTCTAGCATTGGTAGTTGCACCAGTATTTATATCTGCGGATGAGGGAACATCTACGATGAATTCACATGTGCTGGGGATGAAGAGTTTGCTTCTCCGGAAGTAGCTTCATGCTGCTGACTTGATCTTTGCTGTGGTCCAGATGACACTTGTGCTCTTGGTGGGTCAGCTGTTAAAGGCACTTCATTCACACTTGGGGGCACAAAGGGATAACATGTATCCGCAGCACACTGCGTTGATCAAATAACCAGTGTTAATGATTCAGTTAATGCATCTATATCAAATAACCAAGATGATCCTTTTACATTGTAGTAAACATGGATTCATCAAAAGAAACATTGGAGTCTCTTCAACTATGTTATGTTCTGGAATGTACACCCTATATGATTTAGAAGTGGATGAATATCCAACAAAGAAACCATCATAGGCTTTTTCAGAAAATTTTCCCAATTGTTCTTTAGTATTTAAAACAGACACATGACCCAAAAGCTCTAAGATATCCTATAAAGGTTTTCTTTTAATAAGAGTTCGTAAGGTGTTTTATTATGTTCTTTGACTATCAAAGTTCTGTTTTGAACATTGCAAGCTGTATTCACAGCTTCTCCCAGAATGTAATGGCAACTGAGAATCAGCTAGCATTGTTCTGGCTGCTTCTATCAGTGTTCTATTTCTCCTTTCAGCCACTCCATTTTGTTGTGGAGTTCTTGGGGCACTGAATTGTCTAGCTATTCCTTTAGTCCTGCAAAAAATTCAAATCAGCATTAACAAATTCAGTTCCATTGTCACTCCTAAAAATTTAACTTTTAAATCAAGTTGATTCTCAATCTTGATCACAAAGTCCATTAATGTTTCAGATGTTTCACTCTTATGTTTTAAGAAAAAGACCCATGTAAATCTAGTGAAATCATCAACTATCACCAAACAATATTGCCTTTTTCCAATGCTCAGCACATTGGTTGGACCAAAGAGATCCATGTGAAGCAATTTGAGTGGTGTTGTGTTAGTGTTGATTGTTTTGGATTTATGAGACACTCTGTGTTGTTTTCCTTTATAACATGAAAACAGTGATTAGAACAATGAAATTCTTTGTTTGTTATCCAATGACTAAGTCATTTTTCACCAATTTATTCATGTTCTTCATGTTGGAATGCACAAGTCTTCTATGCCACAATTGAGATTCATCTTCGGACGATTGGACAGCAGGCATGTCTCATGTTGTGGTGTTGTTGTGTTGTTCATATCCAAGATATATGTTTGCCTTTTCTTGATGCTTTAAGAAGTATCCAGTCTTCTGGAACTGTAAAACCTGGCTTAAGAATGTAACAGTTAGTGTTATCAAATAGTGTTAAATAATTTTGATCACAAATTGGGAAACACTAAGTAAATTATACTGCAAATTTCACAGTAATTTACTTTTTCAAATGTTAAACACCGTTAGTTACCATTCCCTCACCAACAATTTTACCTCCCTTCTTATCCCCACCAATGCCACATAAGAGGCATGTTTATGTTTGAATCATGGAGAAGTGCACAGTTGCCTGTCATATGTCTGGAACAACCACTGTCAACATACCACTTGTTGTCAGCTCTCCTTGATTGTTCTGCACACAAAAAAAAATTAGTTAGTCTTGACAACCCAAGGCTTAATTGTCTTGGTTTGCCAGTTGTGTCAACAATAGTTACTCCTTCATGAATTAATCTTGAAGTTTCACTATTAGTTGTTTCTTTTTGATCTGATGGTGGTGAGGATGATTCTGTTGAAGATGATTCAGGTTTCTGATTAATCTTCATGCTTATCCGAGTCATTCTTCAACTTGGCTTGTTTTGGTTGGTATCTTAACTTTGAAGAGGATCCTGTATACTTGAAAGTTTCTTCTTCATCTTTCTGCTTTGATTGAGACACAGGAGTTCCTTTAGCAAGTTATCAAAGAAGCCATCCGCTGCTTCACTTTGTTTATCTGTCAAATCCACCTTTTGTGAGGTGTCTTAGACTGTATTTGGCTTTCTTCTTACAAATTTTGTCCGCAGCAGAGGGTCTTTTCTTTGACTTTTGTTGTTCTTTCTGAATCTTTGTCTCTTTGTCACTTTCTGAGGCTGAGAATCTGATTCAATGATGTATCTTGTGACTTCTTTTTGCTCTTTTTCTTGTTCTTCTTATTAAATAACATTCCTGAGTGGAATGGTTATTTTGTCACAAATGGCACAATGTTTGTTGAAGAAGCAATCATCAGTCATGTGATTGTGTCATGTTGCAAATGGAACATTAGCTACTGAAATAGCATTCATCAGTGTTGTGATTCTTCATATCACACCATTTGCAATATCTCAGAAGTGTCTTCGGATTCAGCCTTCTTTTGTTGTTTTTGTTCTCACTTGCTGAAACATCAGATGATTTCTTCTTGTTTTTGATTTGTGCTTCATTAGCTGTTGTTTCTTTGTCTTTAGCTCCCTTTTGTTGCTTGATATTGACCTTTTTCTGAGCATGTTGTTGTTTCTCTGTATACCTTGTCTGCAGAATCATATCTTTCTTCCGTGGCTTGTCTGCAGATTCAGTATTTTTTGCCTTCCGCAGATGATCTACGGACTTGACAGTTTTTGCTTTCCGCAGATGTTCTACGATTTCCGTTGGCTTTCTTAGGATTCTTGTTTGATTGTTTCACTTTATCATTGACAAAGGTACTTTTGTGCTTGATCCGCAGCTATCAACTTTTGTAAGATGCAGTTCTTGTAATCTTCATTAAGTTCAGCAATCCTCTTGCAAATGGTCTTCAGCATATTCCGTTGCTTTGGCGGGTACTGCAACTTTGATTCTTCAGGACTCGCGGAAGACCAGTTTCAACTTGAACATTCTTACCAATGTTCAGTTGATCAGTATCATGTTCATCAGAATCATCCAGGTCATCATAGTTATCAAAATCTGATGCATTATGTTTAAGTGATTCTGATTCAGTAGATTCAGTTTCACTCATCTCAGTTTTTTGTTATTTATTTGACTATCTTGATGTCAATTTTGGTGCTTTGCACAAAATGATTTGACAATTGTTAGTCATTGTTTTCAGGTAATGGTGTGTAGTTATCATTAATAGTGTGCAACAACATTATAACCCAACCCCCACCTGTTCTTTGATTCAATATGAGAATTTAGCAACTTCTCATATTGCTGAGAGATAGTTTGAAACTTCTGAAGTTTCACTTCAGTGGATGCATGATCACCATGATTTTGTTAAGGAAATGGTCAGATGCTCAACTTGGCTTTTAGGCTGTAGTTTCAGAAACATATTTTTCTAATCTTTTTGTAAAGAGTTTATTTTGATTTGATATAATTTTTGTTCTCTAAGTTGATTCATTTAAAACCATAGTTTCTTTTACTTTGTCAGCCAATTTGGAGCATGGACTCTATATCTCTCAACTTCCTCACACACATGTTGATGAACATAATCTGTCTTTTACCTCTCTGGCCATAGGAGGAACTTTGTTTTCCATATGTGCCATCAGTGCTTGATTCTCTCGATCACTTCCTTCTCATACGGCTCCAGTCACATGTCCCATCCTGAAGTATGATCAGACCTGTCTCCTTAGAGTTGCTTGGTCCTGCTGATGTATTTGTGGCTGGTGGGGATGTGAGCTGAGGTTGTCTATGCAGAGATCTTTGAGAGGTTGGCTGCTGATTCTGATAGTGTTGATGCTGATGATGTTGGTGTTGCTGCTGCTGATGCTGTGGAGTTGATTGTTGATTGCATTCTCTAGAAAAATGACCATAGAGATTGCACTTGTAACATCTGACCTTAGACTTATCAACTCCAATCTTTGATGTTTTGCTTGCTGCTGCCAGATTTTTTATTCGTCGAAGATATTGCTTGGCTCTGTAAGCAATCATCGCCATCTGCCATTGTAGATCCATCTCTTCTACAACATCAGGAGGGAGTTCCTCCAAATCTTGCTGGCAGATGTTTGCTGCTGTAAGGGAACTTCCAAGATAAGCTTGAAAGCTAGAACTAAAAGCTGCAAAGCTGCTTTTTGTTCTTCAGAATCCAATATCACATTATTGGTTCTGAGTTTGCTGTTGTTGATGATTCTCTTTTCTCTGAAGATTAGCCTGTTCCTTTTGAGTTTTGCTTTGAGATGATTCTTAGTGGGTGGGATGCATAGACACTTACTTCCTCTTCATCATCACTCAAGGCACAAGTTATCATCTTCATTATTAGAGATAAATGCACTTCCAGCATTCTTGGTTTCCTTGAAGTGATAAGGTGAGACATGAGTTCTCACACTCTTGTTTCTTGATTGTTCATCCAGTTCAAGTGCTTCAACTTTAGCAACCAAAGTATCTAGACCAGTTGTCTTGAGATCTAGGTGTTCTTGAACATAGAGACTGTTTGCTTCCAACTTTCAGGTAAAGTGTGAGCATCTTCTTGTTCAGTTCCTCAGTAGTATATTTTAACTCCAAGATGTTCATCTCAGTAACGATTGCATGAATTCATGGAGTTGCTGAGGAATTGACTCAACCCTCATATGATGAAAAGTTTCATATTGTGATCTAAGGGTGTCTTTCCTTATGCTTCTGATCTCGTCACTCCCTTCACATAGAGTGTGAAGTATCTTCACAGGGAATTGGCTGTTTATAGTTCTCGCACCTGATCAAGATTTCTTCAGGCAAAGCCATACTAGCAAGCTGTATGCTTTAATATCGACTTTTACCTTCTTGACATCATCAGGTGCAAGTCCTTAGTGCTGATAGGCTGATTTTTGTCATTATAATCCGGTCCAAGAGTGGGTGGAATATAAGGACCTTGTGTGATGGACTCCCACAAGTCAGAATCTGTGTAGTTCACATGATTCCTGAACTTGATCTTCCAGGATTTAAAATCAGCTTTTGTTTCTAACTTTGGTGGTTGATAAGATCCTCCTCCAAAAGTACTCATGTTAAAGTAAACGAATGAATAAACTTAAACACGAAAATTGACAGATCTATCAAAGACCCAGATCTAGTCTTCATTGATTTGAATATAGATCTAAATCAAACAAGCAATGCGAGAGTGCTTGCTGAAAATCAGTCGTTGATTGAATTGTTTGAAAATCAATTAAACAATTTTAATACTGATAGATCAATTGATCTAAATCAATGAGCACCAATGCTCTGATACCACCTGTGAATCCAAGGATCGCAATACAGGAATTATCAGTATTAAAATAAATCAATTTAATGATCGCGGAATTATCACTAATTGACGTTTAATTGTTTATAATGATCAATGATGAACACAACCACAGAACACAATAAACACGAAATCTATAATAATTCAAATGTATTTCATTAACTATAATGTAATGATTACAAAAGAATAATGAATAACTATGAACAATCAAATTCTGTGAATCGAATGATGTTTGATGTTGATGTGACGGCTGCTAGGGTTGCACAATGAACTCTTGATCGCCGTAATATTGATTGATTGTGTTCATCGAGATGTGAAACCTAGGACTCATATTTATAGATGATTTGAGTCGGTTAAGGAAACACCGGATCTCTCGGGATTTGTTATTGATTGTGTTGACTTGTTTGACTTCTTGGTATTTGCAATCGCACAAGTATAATGTTCTTCCGTAGCATTCTTCTCGTCCGCAGAATATTGTTCTTCCGTAGATGACTTAGTCTTCCGTAGCAAAGTTGTTCTTCCGTAGGAAATTCTTCTTCCGTAGGAATCTTCACTTCATGGTACTTGATCATCCGCAGAAACATGTACTTGGTCATTTGGTCTTGTAAGAAACATATCTACGGATTACAAAATTGTTCATCCGTAGATGTTTCCTACACTTGGTCAATTTCAGTGAATCCATCCAAGTATATTGTTTATCCTGTCAAGTCACAAATCAACACACATACATATATGGGGTTAACCTATAGATTCAAATCACATATATATATATTTTGACTGTTACAAATGTTAATTACAAGACTTGATTTTCAAGTACTAAGCCTATACAAAATTGATCTAGCTCTATACAATCTAGACCTAACACTTTTAATAAAATTCTGTTGAAGATTGCTTACATCTAATTTATTTGAACACAAGCCTTCAACAAAATTCTCAATTTATCGATTTAAACGTTGACGTTTCATCTTATATCAATTTCAATCGTTGAAGATTCAAATGATGAAGATTCAAATGATCGAATTCATCTGTTGAAGATTGTTTTATGTTGTTTCTGTTGAAGATCGTTGAGTTATGTTGATCTATTTGATTTCATCAGTTTGATACGTATGAAGACGATTATATACTGTAATTGAAATAGTATGTTAATAATTTTATCGTTTGGATCATCATTGTGTATATACTGTCATATTTTGTGAATTTTGTTATTGATTGACATCATCATTGTGTCATAGGTATCATCATTGTGTCATAGGTATCATCATTGTGTCTTTTTGTTCGTCATTGTGTCATTTGTATTGTCATTGTGTCTGAATAAAACAGTTATTGTGTCTATACTGTTAGATTAATCTGGACATTATTAATATTTTTGAACATATTTTATAAATATCAGGTGAGTCTCTCTATGTTGTGTCTTTTATGTTGTTGGTGTTTGTTATATGAATTTATTTATTGATTGACATCATCATTGTGTCTTAGATATCATCATTGTGTCTTTTTGTTCGTCATTGTGTCTTTTGTATTGTCATTATGTCTGAATAAAACAATTATTGTTAATCAATTGGTTACGAACAAAGACGAGTTGTATTTTTATCTTGATTATTTAAATAGTTACAAGTCTAAGGCTGATAAAGTTCAAATGGTCGCCCCACCTTCAAGAATAGGATTCATTGTGTCATAAGATTCATTATGTCATAAGATTTATTGTGTCATATACTCATTGTGTCATTATATTCATTGTGTCATTATATTCATTGTGTCATAAGACGCATTGTGTCATGTTTGAAGAGTTTTGTTTACGTTTGATTTTGACGATAAAAACAAGTTACCAAAATACTATTGTGTAATGTAAAACAACATATAGCAACAAATTTTAACATGCCAACACATAGCAAAATATAATAACATACCAACATACCAAATTACTATTGTTTTAAATTACCATTGTGTCAAACTACCATTGTGTCAAACTACGATTGTGTTAATTACCATTGTTTCAAACAACCATTGTGTCAAACAACCATTGTGTCAAACAACCATTGTGTCAAACAACCATTGTGTCAAACAACCATTGTGTCAAACAACCATTGTGTCAAATTACTTTTTTGCCCCTCCGCCTGTTAGCAGTTTTCCACTTATTTACATTTTTGCCATCGTGTTTTTTTGAACCATTAATCTATTTTAATGAGTTGATCCAATGGTCAGAATTACTTCTCACCCTTTTTAAGAAATATAGACTTTGTAGCATATCCTCTCCCCCTATCTAAATACTTATATCCATGAATACCCTAATTTAATACGTACATCTTGTATTCTTGTTATACCATCCCTTAAATAACAACTAATTTCATATATAAAGTCTCTTAAAAACAAATCAAACCCTTTTACAAGTCAAACAAAAATACATTTCCCTAAACAAATATATGAAATGTGTTTGGTAGAAGTGGTAATTAAATTATAAACCGAAATTAAAAATAAGAGCCACAAACTGCAAGCAACAACTACTTGCAACAACAATAAAAGAATGCTTTAATTGAATATTGAATACAAACAAGTAGTAGAAGAAGATTAGTTTAGGTCCACCAACTGGTGGTTAGAATTAGGGTTCCACAATCCCCAATTTCAAGCAATCATTTCTTAGCTACTGTTAATCAAATCACTCAATTTAAGCAACACCCATTTCCATTCCAAATGTCTCTCCAATTACCCCCAATTCTTTTCATACAATCATTTCA
This sequence comes from Flaveria linearis, assembly GCA_024085815.1. Lineage (NCBI taxonomy): Eukaryota > Viridiplantae > Streptophyta > Magnoliopsida > Asterales > Asteraceae > Flaveria > Flaveria linearis. Next base: position 21,403,987 of record CM044007.1, on the reverse strand, counting down.
TATTTGAATCGTAATTCTGATTTCATTTCAATTCCAATTTTAATTTCATTTTCAGCTCGAGATGGTAGGTTTGCATCTTTCATAATCAATAATCAATAATTTATTTTTTATGTTTTTATTTTATTTAAATAATGAGGTGGGTGTTTCTTCAACCTTGAATATACTTGGGATTAATTATAGATAATATTCAATTATTGAAAACTTCATTCATTGTTTTCTGGAGATGGTCATTGTTCAATGATTAGATGGGTTGGTAAATTTGTTTTTTTATTAATTTTTAATACTTTTTTTCTAATATAATATTACGAGGAATATATATACATACACACACATATTCTTGTTCATATCCATTTTTGTCTCCTATTTAGGAAGAATTTCTTTCTGCTACTTTGGTTCTGTCTTCATACATGCTGCAGATCACAGGTACAACTTTTTACTAAGGAATCTTGCAGACCCATCATCTTAAATCATCAAAGTTTGCAACTTTTTATGTTGGTAAATTAATTTGTTCATAAATGTATTGAGATCTTTGTTAAACGACATGTTATTTGTCAGAAATTATGTTCTTTTTTACAAAAAGAAAGGTGAAACTAATTAACCTTTGATTTGAGTAACTGTGTGTAGGATGGATGTTCATAAGGTTTTATTTATTTATTTATATATTTTAACAAAAAGTTATAACTTTGGTTATTTTCTTGTTAATTTAGGTATTACCACCAGCCATTGAGGGATCATTCACCAGCAATTGAAGTTTTGAGTGATAGTGACTGATTTCTTGAAAATAAAGATGGCTACTTATTATTCTACTTCAACAAATCATCAAAGAGTTGTGTTTCCAAGTTCATACCTTTCTAACCAACAACAACAAATTGATTCTTACCAACAATCACCTTGTCCTCCCATTGATATTATGTACCCAAACGATAGCGCGACCGACCCCTCTTTCTTGGATCTTTTGTCGGGTCAAACGCAGTCAAACCCTCGAAATCTTTCGAGTGTTGATCAGAATCATCAAGAGTTGTCTTTGAGTCTTGGAATGCAAATTACTTCTTCAATGGATATGCAGCCTTATCAATATAGTTACTTGAGTCCCATGTCCAAGATTCAAGTGATCATGGCTCGCGAGGCAATAAGCTCGAAAACGTTGACCTTTTGTCGTTTGACCGCCCGATGAACAATGTTCAATGCTCAGTGTCGGGTGCGTATCAAATCCCGTCCGGAGTTGTACCGAGAATCTACAATTCAAGGTATTTGAAACCGGCACATGAATTGCTAGAAGAAGTAGCCAACATTCATGAAGCTATGAGGCAACTAAAGATGAATAAACGTAACAATCTTTGTAAATCTGATGAAACCTACTCACGAGTCGAGCTCCAGCCCGCCCTTCTCGAGTCTACAACAAGTTCATCCGCTGAACAACTTTCAGCGTCCGAGAAAAACGAGCTTCAAAACAAGCTCACAAACTATTTTCTTTGTTAGATGAGGTAGACTCTTTGATCCCTAAGAATTCATATATGTTCCTAGTACTTTAACAATTAACATTACCATGTTTCTTCAAACTATGTTTTAAGTCTTTAAAAATATTATTATTTCGTGGGAAAATGTTACATTTTTAATTTAGATGTATAGATATATTAACCGTTTCATTTTTTATCTATACTATCTTCAACTTTAAACTAGAAAATAAAACACTATTTAACATAACAAAAAACAGTTTCAAAACACACATCCAAACACGCGAATCATCCTCTTGATCGAGCCAAAATTTTAAATTCACTAGAAACATATGAAACAATATTCGTTTTATTTTGTAGGTCGATAGAAGATACCGCGAGTACTGCCAACAACTGCGGATCGTTGAGGGATCATTAGACATGGTGACGGGTTGTGGGGTCGCGAGATCATACACAGCACTTGCTCATCAAACAATATCCCGACACTTTCGCTGCTTGAGGGACGCGATAAATGGTCAAATTCAAGTGACCCGACAACATCTTGGAGAGCAAGATGATTCATCGGACCGAGTTCTACCTCGTCTCCGTAACGTGGAAAGGCAGCTTAGGCAACAAAGAACCTTAAATCCACTTGGTGTCGTGCGTCATTCGTGGAGACCACAAAGGGGGCTGCCTGAAGGCTCGGTTTCTATCCTTCGTGCTTGGCTTTTTGAGCATTTTCTTAACCCGTATGTTTTCTTTAATGTCTTTATCTACATTTACATATAAATAAAAGGTTTTAAAGGTGTTTAGTATTCGAATCAGATTGGAAAAGCTAAAATTGATCATACCAAATGCTATTCAAATTCTTTTTTTTTTTTTGACTTTTTAGCTGGATTAGAGATCAATATAATATTCAGAATTCGGTTTCAAATCGAGTTGTGAATTTGTGAGTTTCAAACTAAACAGGTAAGATATCCGAATACGAATTATATATATTTTACTTTTTTGTATGTGAAAATTTAGAGTTTTGTTAAAGTTAACCCATATCGCGTTATAAGTTTACGAATTTTCTCTTAATTCGGTTTGTTCGAATCTAACCTGAATTCAAATTTTCATATCTGAACCTGTTTTCTAATTGTAATTCAAATTCGAATTCACTTCCAACAAGTCTCTTTTTATGAAAACCGACTCAAATAACATGAAAATCAATTCGATAAACACCCCTACACCATAAAGGTTCTGTTACGTACAGGTAAAAGAAAGATGTATTCCATAGGGTAACCTCCTAAATTCCTAATATATAGGAATTATTTTAACAAAAAGAAGTAAACTTTTTTAAACAATTAAGAGTGTGAAAAACTATTACATGCATGATCTATGAGATGTTAATATATACACTTTAGATTTTCGCAAATTTGAGAAGTAAATAGGTTATAACTGTCACAACTCACCAAAACATTTGAATAATCAATCCTTAACTTTCAACTCACATCAACTAATGTAACTATTATATTTTTGTAGTTACCCGAAAGATTCGGAGAAGATCATGCTAGCAAGACAAACGGGTCTCACTAGAAGTCAGGTATGTTAATAATCTAGTTACATATATTCTTCATGTACATATTGTTGTTTAACTTGTTATAAATGGAGTAATTTTATGTGCCTATCAGATTGCAAACTGGTTTATAAACGCGCGTGTGCGTCTTTGGAAACCAATGGTTGAAGACATGTACAAAGAAGAGTTCGGTGATGACGAGGTGAACTGTAAATCTTCACCCGAAGAACAAGCTCGAAAAGCAGCAATAGGCCAGTCATCTTCTTCAGAAGACAAACCGAAAGAGTTGCAGAAAAACCCAAATATTGAATATGAAAATGATATGGAAGTGAATGGATACATGGGACAAAGGCATATCGATCTAGCTGACCAATATCGGTTTGATGATCCCCAGTTGTTACCTGAGTTCATCATGTAACAAAAACTAGTACGCGAAATGTACATGAACACGAACACAACACGCGTTTGTGGATTCGGGTGTGTTTTGGTCCAAAAATATAGATTTCTTTTTGTTTGGAGGATAGCTTCTATGTAAAGATTATATACCATACAATTTTATAATATGTAATAAAGCAACAATTTGTTACATTTTTTGATTTGTTGGGCAAATGTTTTCTTGTAAACAAAGGATACAAGAGTGATTTGTTCTTTGAATCTTATTAATTTTATTTAGTTAATTTGTTATATATGAAACCTTATATAATTTTAAGGGGAATAACAGTTATCACTAAAGATGTAATCAAAATATGTGAGGTGCATGTGATGTATGTAACTTGTGTTTGCATGTAATTTCCGACTTTGTGACACCGTCCTTAAGCATTATAAATTTTTGTTTCGAAACGTTATTACTGTTTTCTAAAGTAGTTTTGAAGGCATTTCTATTCTAATTAATCGCAATTGTCGGTGGGGGGAATTTTTTTTTTTCTTTTTTTTTCGGGTGTGCCAAAGAAATAGAGAGAGGGGAGGAGAAAAGAATTCAGAGAAGAGAGAAAGAGGCGCCGCGACCTCCCCCTTTCTCCCCCCTTTCCCTTCGATCCGGCCAAACCACCGGCCACCGGTGGTCGATTCCGGCGAGTGCCGGCGATTTGACGACAGCCCCGGCTCCCCTCGACGCCCCGGTCGTGATAGTGGCTTTAATTTCTCTTAAACGCAACAAAGCCACGGGAATCAAAGGTCAAAGAGTCGGTCGCGGGTCGGTTCGGGAGATGGTGGTTCCGTTGGTGTTGGCCCGACAGCGGTGATGGTCGACTCAGACGACTACAAGGGTCGTTCGAGACCCGACGATGGTGGTGATGTCGGCAGTGGTTGAGGCGGTCGCGGTTACGGAGGTCGGTCATGGGTGGTCACGATGGCGATGATGAGGATGGCGGTGGTGGTTCTGGAGCTGGAAGTCGGCAGTGGTGTTGATTGTGGTGGATTGTGGTTCCTGGTCAGAGACCACCACAACTCTCGGCTAGTGGTGGTCGGTGTCGGCTGTGGCTGCAGACGTGGGATGCTCAAGGTCGATGGTTTTGGCGATGGTTGTTGGCTGTAATCATGGCTGTTGTTGATATTGGTCGTTGTGATGGTGCTGTCGGGTAGCAGTGGCTTCGGTTGTGGTGATGGTTGGGGCTGCATGTGGTTGGTATCTGGGTAATGGTTGCAAAACAACAGTAATAGTGAGGTAATCTGTGATTGGGGTTGTGTTGTTGTTTGTTATGGTTCATATTGGCTGCGATTCTGTCTGTTGTTGGGTGTTGTTGTTATTCGAGGTATATTTGGGGCTGTTAAAGGTGGTATATCAGTGTGCATGTCGACTGTGGTTGTCGGTTATGGTGTTGGTTGTGATTCAGCTGGCCGTCGTGGTTGTGGCAATCGATGGGGAAGGATGTGAATATGGATGTTGGTTTGGGTTATCTATGGAGTGGCGAGTTGGTCCACTTTGATAATGGCCGAAAGATGATTAGAATGATCGTAGGAAATAGTAGTTGATCTTGGCCTTTGTCGCCGACGGATCAACGTCGGCCTTAGATCGCGACACCGGTGGTGGCAGATGAGCGGTCGTTTCCTCCGGCGGGGTTGAGGATCTCCGGTGATGAGATTGGTAAGGATGGTGATGCGTGAGCTTCATGGAGGTTAGGTTTAGCTGATGCTTATTTAAAAATGATGTTTTTGATTGTTTTTTGGTTTGATTATTTGTCGACATTAGGGTTTTAGAAGCAATGTTGTTATTATTGATGAGCGAAGTTGGGAGCTTTAAGATGGATTCAAGTTTTGATTATGCTCTGCTATCTAATTGATCTGCCATTGATGGTCATATTTGGGGTTGAACTTCATTATATTATATACACTAGCTTATGATTGATTATTGTATACATGTAAAGAATTTACTCCAACGAGGATTAAAATTCAACTGTTGCCTGCATAAGTTAATTTTTTTTGATCTAGAAACCTCACCTGTTATAAGGTACACAGTTTGGGTAAAGCATGAGTATTTCAATCGGTTCTAATCGGGTCCTAATTGCAGTTAATGTATTCTTTTTGTTGGGCGTAGGATCTTATACGTGCAAGACTAAATATAGAGGAGTTGTACTTGTACCATCATGAAATTTATCGATCATTATTGGTTTTCCTTTCCCTGTCCATTGTGTTAAAAGTGAGCTTAAAGAATCATATCATGCTATTATATTTGAAATCTTCCAGCGCGCTCCACAAATACTTATTGCTGTTGTATACAACTTTGGATTATGATTTATGGTTAAAGGTTTAATTTGTTTTTATGTTATTTCACATCATTTATATGATATGCTAATTGTCATTACGCTTAGTTCCTACGATTAACTGGAAACTGTATGGAAAAAGAAAAATGTATAAACTTGATATTGTTTGTTTTATGATTTTCTTAGGAAAATGGAGCACTTGTGTCATATGCCCATGGGAAGCAAGTGGTCGTAAATGCGGCGGAACGAGGTAATTCTTTTCCACCTTTAACTGATGATCTTTGATGACTTCTGGTAAATAAAAATTTAAAACTAAATGTAACTTTAATACTAACAATTTTATTGTGTCAATTTATAAGATTACTTAACACTTACGTCTGTTAAACATTCAAAAAAGAACCCCGCGGCAACGCGCGGGTTCATTTCCTAGTTTTAGTTTATAGCAGTTTTGGATCAATAAGAAACCATTTTTATATATATGGCGCATGGGTGAACTCGAGCATTAGGGTGGCCGGTGAGGATTTTGAAACTTCAAAGCTTGGTTTCGACGATTGAGTATCATTATTCACTCGACAAGTTGGATTTAAGAAAGATAACGTCAAAACGTTAATAAAAACAAAAACATACTAATGGTTAATTTAAATTTTATAAACCACCACACTTGAAGTTGTAAAGAAGGAAAAAAAGACTATAAAAAGAATTGAAACATTAAAATTGTTTTGATGACTTTTACATTTGTGATTTAATAATTTGTATATTATTATGAATAAATGTGTTTTAAATGAAATTAATAGTGAGACATAGACATAATAAAAAAGTAGCAAAAAAAATAATAAGATAAATAAAAAAACCATCATATTTAAAGGTTATAAAAAGGAAGTTGAAATACAAATGAAAATTTTTTATAGCTCACCTTTTCTAAATAAAATTTTATAAAACATTATATTTTAAAGGTTATAAAAAAATAAAAAAATAATGAGATAAATAAAAAAGAATAAAAAAAGGAAGTGGAAATACAAATGACAAGTGGTGTTTGATAGTGATACTATTCATTAATGTTTTCAAAACCGGACCGGAAAGCGAACCGGACGGCCTAGAGGTTCACTGGTCGGACGGGTCGTACCGGATTACGAACCGGATGACGTCATAAATGTTTAAAAAAATATAAAAAAAATCCAAATATTTAGTGTGTATGTATAAGGTATTATATTAACGAACCGGTGTTCCTTAATCCAAAACAACATCCAAAATACATATCATTCAATTAAACATAGTCCAAATTAACGAACCGGTGTTTCTTAATCCATATCCAATAATATTTTTCTATTAAAATAAAAAAAAATTCAAAAAACCGGTTCAACCCGGTTCGCCGGTTCCGGTCGACCGCACGAACCGGCCGGTTCAACCGAAAACGGCCCAAATCTACCGAACCGAACCGGCAATGATCCCGGTTCCCGTCGAACCGGTCGGAACGGCCGGTCCGGTCCGGTTACGAAATCATTGCTATTCATAGCTCACCTTTTTTAAAGGCGGGTGAATCTACCTCTTCACTACGGAGGTGTTCAAATTTCAAAGACTCGGTTTCGACAACATGTATATTAATATTCATTCTATAGTTTCTCGCAACTCTTATTTGAGAAAAAAAACCATGTTTAAATGTTGATAAAAATAACCATGACATAACAATAAATTAAAATCTTAAAATACATCATAACTTTAAAAAGTTGTAAGGCGAAAAAGAACCGTCAAATCTTAAAGCAGTATTAACGGCTTGTACTTTTGTGATTGACGACTTATATATTATTATTCACAATTCAGTTTGAATAAATTTATAGCTTAACATAAATAATAAGTCGCAATGGTATATTAGAATTTTTTTTTATCAAAACATCATATTTTAATAATAATAATAATAAGTGTTGTTGTTATTATTAGTGGTGTTTTGTAGTACCATGACAAGTGGTGTGTGGTTATGGTATTGTTCAATGTTCATCACCCATCATGTTTAAATTATATATCTAGCGGGTGACCTTGTGTGAATCGATGTGGATTGTGAAATTATAAGGCTACTTTCATCCATGTGTATATTAGTATTCAACTCGTGGTTTTTGATAACTCGGATTTTTAAAAAAAATATATAAAATGTTGGTAAACATAAACACATCGTAATAGTAATTTCAAATTTATAATATACTATATTTTAAAAATTGTATGATGAATACCAAAAAATAAATAAATAAATAAAAGAAAAAGACCAATAAAGAAAATCAAAACTTGAATTATTAAGTTTTAGATTTATGTAATGCTACTGTATTTTTTAACAGATAAAATATATAAAATCTACCAAATACTCATGAAATGTTATTTATATAATCATTTTCATCATCTTTGTTCTATTTTTTAATACATATATTTTACGTCTGTTTATAAATTACTTTTTGTTTTATTTGATGATTATATTCACTATAATGTAATATTTATTGTTTTTTCTACACGTTTATAGATCATTGATAATTGATAATTGGCTTACAAAGTAATATTCGAGTTCTTTTAAGTTTATTTTCACAACTACGTCATGTTTTCTTATAATTCATATGTATCATTCCGACGTTTAATTTTATCCATATATTGTGTCATTGGCAAGTTTAAGAATCATTTAGCTTGTAGCAGGGCATAATGGATGTTATTATACCACAATTAAAGAATTATGTTCACGACTAAGCATGAGTGACCAAACTACCCTTCATTGACTAGATGACACTTTGATTGTTCAATTTGACATTGGCTAGACCAATAAATATTATCATAATAAGTTGTAATAGGTCGTGATGCATATCTTAGTTAGCTATATTCGGTATTAAGAACCATAATAGGTTTTAAAGATTTAATTTTCCGTCAATTACCCTAATTAGCAATCATTGACTCTCATTGACTATCAGTGATTCTAATAGACTGTTAATGACTCTAGTAAATTTTATTGACTTTAGATGAACATCAATGCTTGTAACTGACCTCTAACACCCTTAGTTAACCCATATACTATAATGAGTAAATTTCTGTTTTGGTCCCTGAGGTTTTGCAGAAGTTACTAGTTCAGTCCAAAAAGGAATCTTTGATCAAATCGTGCCCTATGGTTTATGTTTTTTAACGAATTTGGTCCCTAACCCTAACGCCGTTCATAAAATCTGTTAAGTACGTGCACGTGCCCCTCACGTGAGGGGCTTTTTCGTCTTTTCCAACCCTCTATGCATTTTAAAACCCCCCAAATCGTACGTACGTTGTTGTATCTTCTTCTCCCCCTTCTGTGTTCGTTGTTGTTGACCATCACCACCATGGTGATCTGTAAATGTGGTGCGCCTACTATGATTCGCACCTCTTGGACGTCTGCAAACCCTGGTCGAAGGTTTCACTGTTGTTCACGCAAGGTAACTCCCTTTCTGTAATTGCAGGTATGTGGTTTTGTAGCCTGCAATTGCAGGTATGTGGTGCGCCTATCTGTTTTTAATTTTTTTGGTCTTGCCCTAACTCCCTTTCTGCAATTGCAGGTATGTGGTTTTGTAGCCTGGGCTGATCCTCCTGTATGTGATAGTTGTAATGTTATTGTACCGGGGTTACTTAGAAAAATCACCACAAGGCTGCTGAAAATCGAAGACTTAAGTTAGTGGTTTTCATAAGTTGGATGTTGTTTTTTATGTATTTCTTTTCCACTTGACCTTAATTGGTGTAAAGGTCAAGCTTTTGGTTGAATGATAACTATGTATTGTTACTTTTGTTGGTGTAATGGAAATGTATTTGACTTTTGGTTGAATGATAAGTATGTATTGTTCTTTTCCATTGTATGTTACTTTGTTTGTTGAATTGGTAATATATTTATGTAGAGTACTGAAAATAGAAGTGCTTGTAATGAAATAAGTAGAGTACTGCTAATATTAATCCCAAAAGTAATGGTTCTAATGACCAGTTACAAACATTCCAACCACACATTGTTCAATACCAACAACTACAAACATCCTTAAACACTGGACCCTACACTTTGTATGTTACTTGCTAATATTAATCCCAAAAGTAATGGTTCTAATGACCCGTTACACTTTGTATGTTACTTGGTGGTATTTCTTGCAGCCATTTGTGTAATGATTGATCTTGGTTTCTGATATCATCCATGTGTTTGTTAAACTGTGGAATGGTTGTTGCACTTGCTGTTTTCCATAGCATTTCTTTGAATAAGTTGCCTCTCCATTTTGTTTTCATATTCTCATGTATATGCCTAAGGCAATACCTATGCTCAGCACAAGGATACACCTTCTTGATAGCAGGTATGATGCCCTACAAAATAACAATAGCATTAAATTTCAAGTACCATAATTGAAATAAAAATAAGCTTAGTACCTTTTGTCTATCACTCAAGAATGTGAAATTTGATTGCCTGCAAAGATCTAGGTCAGCACCAAGCAACTCTAAGAACCAAGTCCATGAACTGCATGATTCTGCTTCAACTATTGCAAAAGCTACTGGATAGATCCCATTGTTAGCATCAACACCCACTGCTGTTAGAATCTGACCAGGGAAAGGCCCTTTCATGAAACAACCATCTAAACCTAACACCTCCCTCCCACATTGCTTAAAGCCTGCTTTAAGTGATGCATAACAAATGTATATTCTTTTAAATTGCCTACTTTCACTGGTAGGATTGAATTCCCTTTCAACTTCAATCTTAATTGTTGTCCCTGGATTGGATCTTAGTAGTTCATCACAGTAATCCCTTAAAAGTAAATATTGTTTGGTGAAGTCCCCTTGAATCTTCTCTGTAGCCATTACTTTTGCCCTAAAAACCTTCTGCAAGCTGATCTGCACTTGATATTTCTTTTGGACCAGATCTTGAAGAACTTTGATGGGTATTCCCGGGTTTGATTCAACTGTGGACTCTATCTCTTTAGCAACTGTACTCACAGTGTACAACTTCACCTCTCTGGTTTGTAAACATTTGTGATTCTCATTAAATGTCTTAACTACCAAGCATCTACTACATTTTTTCTAGAAATGTGTAATGTCCAAGGACAATTCTGTCTTTCTACACCTTTACCTTTTCCAATTATTGATGCACTAGCTGTTGACTGACTTGAAGTTTGGGTCCCACTTTCTTGTGTTGTGTTACAATTTTGACCTCCAATAAAAACAGGAATTACACCTGTACATATCACCCTAAACCTCAACTTATCATTTTTTATGATAGATAGTTGCCTCCTAGTGACTACAGCATGGTTTTTCACCAAAGTTTTTATATCATCTTTGTTTTTGAAACACTGACCCACATAAAATGGAACTGCATCTACATTCTTGGATTTCTTCTTTCTCTTTCTAAACTTATTCACAGCAGTAATCAACAAATCTTCCTCATCTGTTCCACTATCAAAGTCATCTAGGTCAAATTCCTCATCCTCATCATCTTCCCCCTCATCAACATCATTCAATCCCTCATCAAAATCTGCTTTAAATGACCCCATGTCAACATCTACATGTTCAACCATGTTATCTGTGTCATGCAAATCTTCATCATCTGGTTCAGCTTCATCATTTGCTTCAGCTTCATCATTTGGTTCAGCTTCATCATTTGGTTCAGCTTCAACATCACTTAATCCCTCATCACTTTGACCCATTCCATAGTTGAAATCCATAAAAAATTGTTCATTTGGACCCTCACCCTGCTCTGTAGTTGTTTCACCTTCACCCTGCTCATTCATAGTTGGACCCTCACCCTGCTCTGTAGTTGTTTCACCTTCACCCTGCTCATTCATAATTGGACCCTCACCCTGCTCAACCTGATTTTGACCCTCACCCTGCTCATTCTGCTCATTCTGCTCATTCACAATTGATCCCTCATTCAAAGTTAGAAGTGGTAGCTTTCTAGAAGCTTTCTTAAGGGTTTCAGTTTGGATGGTTTAGGCTGACTAGAAGTCGCATCAGTAGGTTCTAATTCACAAATTTTAACTTTACTAGGGGACTTGTGAAATACATTGAGTCTTGATACCCAATGTTCTATATACACCTCAATGATCTTAAACCGTTCAACATATTGCAACATAGATATGACATCTTGATCAGTTCCTAGTGCTCTAATACCAAATTCTAAGTTCATATCAGGAACCTTATAATGATAAAACATTATTTGATCTTTAGGATACCTAACTCTTCGACCATTGCATTTACCTCGATAACAGAGAATTCATCAGCATCGATCATGTCCACACAGTTGATCTTACCATCCACATAAGTCGTAGCTGGTTCCGTGATGAAAACTCCCCCATGAAATATCTTCAAACTGAATAAAGTAGGGTTGTCTCCATACGTAGCGTAGGGATCAAATCGTTCACCTGTAGGTCGAAGAAATCAAAGTGTAAGCTCATTCTTGCATCAAATCGTTTGCCTTCACTGATTCTTCAACATTTACAGTCAAGCGAAATCTCTGAGAGGATCAATGGGAGTGGAAGGGTTTTAAGTTCAAGGGGGTTTTAATGCATAGAGGGTTGGAAAAGACGAAAAAGCCCCTCACGTGAGGGGCACGTGCACGTACTTAACAGATTTTATGAACGGCGTTAGGGTTAGGGACCAAATTCGTTAAAAAACATAAACCATAGGGCACGATTTGATCAAAGATTCTTTTTGGACTGAACTAGTAACTTCTGCAAAACCTCAGGGACCAAAACAGAAATTTACTCTACTATAATTTACCATCAACGATCCTAACTGACCAATTATGACTCTAATTAACCATCAATGGTTCTAATCAACCAATAATAATTTCAATTGACCATTAGTGACCTTAATTAATAATCAACGACTCTAATTGACCATCATCTATCTTAACTTACCAGTCATAATAAATATTTGGTTGACTGAAGAAGATTGAGAGATATGGAAGACCGCTGTTGGCATACGGTTCAAAGTAGGGGGACGAAGAAAAGTCAATCAAGACCTGAAGCTACAATAACATTTTACATCGAAAACTTGCCGGAAGATTGCACTCAGAGCAGATTAAGGAGTAGCTGTAGTCAGTATGGGAATATTGTTGATGCATATGTGGCGAAGAAAAGAAACAGATCTAACAAGATGTTTGGCCGGGTTCGTAAGATTTGTTGATGTAGAAGATCCGAATAGGGTTACGAGGGAGCTTTCTAGGATCAAATTGGGCAACCTACGAATTGAAGCAAACCTGGAAAGGTATAAACGGGAAGAAAAGGCGACGACAATCGATCCACCATGCAGGGGAATAAACCAAGACTAGAACTTCCAGAAAATTAGAGCGAAAGACCCCTAACTAAACACTAGGTTTCCAACCTCATGTGCATGGACATGCATCCAATAACTCTTACAAAGATGCACTAGTTGGGAGGCACCTTTCTAAGGTCATACACCTTAACAACGAAGACACAAAAATCCTACCAAACACACGGTGATCGGTGAAGCAAAAGATGCCACATCTCTTATCAATATCAGATGCATCATGGATGTTGAAAATGTCCTCACGACATCTATATCTTATCTAGGTGGTTTGTTCGTGATGTTATCTTTTGGTTCGTCAATAGAAGCCAAAGGTTTTCTGGAGAACAAAGGGGCACCGGTACAAAGTTTATTCTCTAGACTGTGTATTTGGGAATGACAAGATATACCTCACCAGCGGTTAGTATATCTCAAAATATTTGGTGTTCCATTGCATCTAAGGTCTCAAGAAACATTTGATAAGATTGGAGAAGCATTTGGCAAGATCACTCTTAACTCGGACTTCTCATGGGAGGATTATGATGTAGCGTATGATCGTTGTCTCATATTGACTAATAGATTCTCTTTGATCAAGAAGACATAAATCTCTGTTGGAGGGGTCTAAACATTAAATCTTGGGTTGTGAAGGACAATTGAATTGACTAAATCCAGGAATGATGATGATAGTTCGATTGGAGAGGATGATGATCTCTCGATCATGGTGGCGGAGGAGAACGATTTCTCTGATGGTTTTTGTTCACCGGATTTTGAATGTTGGAATCTGGAGTCGCCGTCTCCTCCCCTACCGATGCATGGAGAAGCTCAACAGTCGAACTGCATGTCTGTTCTCGAGACAAATTCCAATCTGCCGTTACCACCTCAAAAGGATGATGATTCGACTTTGGGTCCTGATGGAGAAGATGTGGGCTCCCCACAAACGCTTCCATGGCCCAAGTCTACAACAGCAAATGTAGGCCCAATACTATCTCTAATTCGGGCCCATCACCCGAAGGCGATAACGGATTTCCCAGTTCCTTCTGGTTCATATAAAGGAAAATCGAAGACCATTCCAGATCTAAATATCCAACCTAATTCCAACACATCTCTCTCCCAAGAAAATGTCGTTATTCTTCGCAGGGAATGGGCTTGCGAAACTTCATCAGAGGTACAAAATGATAAATAAAATATGTGGATTTGGTGGTAGAAAGAACGGTAATGGTCGGGGAGATTCTGGGTTTGGATACAGACAGATACATGGAAGATATTAGGACTGCAGTTCTAGGAGAAAAGGAGATGATTGGTTATAAATGAATTGCATGTCTTTGAATATTATGGGTGCCGGAAGCGATGATAAGGCTTCTAGGTTAGAAGGCTTAAGCAACAAAATAATATCTCTTTCATTGCTATTCAAGAGACTCATATGGGACCCATCGAGAATTAGGGTGAACAACTTCTGGAATCGAAGTGTATTCAACTATGATGGGGTTAACTCGGATGGTAGATCTGGCGGTATCCTATGCATATGGGACCCATCGATTTTTACTCATCTTGGTAAAATTAAGATGACTCGATTTATGGTGGTTAGAGGAAAAGTCAAGGATTTTGATGAAGATCTGTTTATGGTGAATGTATACGATCCTCATGATCCAATGTAAATGATACCATTGTGGAATGATTTGGCCACTCTTAAAGCTTCCAATCAAGGGGTTTGGATATTTCTCAAAGATTTCAATGAAGTAAGGAATAAGGAGGAGCGTTTTAACTCGGACTATTGTCCTCAATCTGTGGCCAGTTTCAATTCTTTTATCAGATCTGCTGATTTACATGAGTATCGAATGGGAGGTTCCCGGTTCACCTTCATGGCCTCCAATGGTTCTAAACTAAGTAACATTAACCGTTTCTTGTATGTTCATCTTTTGTTAACAGGTTCCCATTGTTCGAGGTTGTTAACTTTCCAAGATATCTCTCGGATCACTCGCCAATTATTTTAAAAACAACAACGGAAGATTTGGACCTATTCCTTTTAAGGTCTTCAACTCATGGTTCTCCATGGAAGGTTTTGAGGAGGTGGTTACAAAGGCAGCTGCTTCTCTTCATCATAAGCCCAATTTCATGTCACATCCGGTAATTTTCCGTTACCAAACTCCGTGACTTCCGTTAGATCTTGCATACACGTGTCGTGAGCACACTCTAGTTGTCGTTGAACGTTGGTGACTTAATAATAATAATCTATGATAAACAATAATAATCTAATTAATAATATTGATTATTAGTCGTGATTATGTGGTTCATGAATTTATAGAATTTTAAACATTTATTTTGTGAATTTTACGCGATAACGTGACAACGTGTTATATATATTTCATTTGTTGTGTGACTTGTTGTAATTTTTTTTATTATAATTATTGATTAATAATACTTGTAATTTGTAGTTAAAATTTTTAAAAAAATGCTAAAGATATTAACTTTTATAAAAGTTGGTTAAAAGGGGGGTTTATATGCAAAAATCTATTTATGTTAAGTTGAAAAATCCCAACCCTAGCCTCCAACAACCCAATTTCAGCCACAAGCAGCCCCAAACCCCTCATTATTTTTGAAATTGAGCAAGAACAAGCACATACAAGTTGATTTTGATTAGTTCCAAGTGGTTGCAAGGTGTTAGCAAGTCTAATTCTTGATTTATACATGTTTAAAGGTTAGATTTCATCAAGTTTTCATGGTTTTGATTCATGATGAACCCTAGTTCGAATTATGTATGAGAATATGAAATTGATGATTGTTAGATGTTGATATGATGTTGGTTAGGTTGTATGAATGCTAGATTATGTTGATTATGCAGAAATCCATAGTTTGATCATCTAGTTCATACATTGCCTAAAGAAGAAACTTTTTCTTCATGGAATTCATGTTTTGATGATTGGCATATGTTAGATGGATTGTTATGATTGCTATGAACTAGATTAGGGATGCTATTAATGAATTTGAGATTGAATTTAATGAAAATATGGATTTTGGATATGACTTTCCCAAAAGAGAAACTTTATTCATATGAAATGTATGATTTTGTGATTTGATCATGATTTGATGATTGTATGATGTTAGTTATATTGCTTTGATGTTAGTTTACATGGATTGTGCAAGAAAGATCATGAAATCTAGTAGTTGTTCATACCTTGCTATAAGTAGAAACTTTTGGATATGAGGTTTGTAAATTATGATGAATTGATGATGTTGATCATGCCTAGACGATAGTTATGAACTTGATTAGGTATAAAGTTGATGAATTCATGAATGAATTTTGATGTTAGATTAATTTTGAGTGTTACTTTCCTAAAAGGGAAACTTTATTTGTGAGAAACGTTGGTTATGGTGAATTATGTATGTTCATGATATCAGGATCATGTTAGAATACTTGTTGATGATGTCTAATATGGTGGAATGTGTTAATTGGGTTGTATGGATACTTTATTGATCATTTAGGTTGCGTTTGGTTGGAAGAATTGAATGGAATGGAATGGGATTGAGAAACTAGTTAATTTTCAAATAAATTAAGTTTGAGTAAGTAATGAAATGTAAAACCCAAGGGAATGTTTCACCTCAAATTCCCTTGGTTGTGTGATTTCAAATTCCCTCTCTAGGTGGAAGGATTTTAAAATCCCACAACCAAGGGAATTTGAGGTGAAACATTTTCTTGGGTTTTACATTTCATTACCCACTCAAACATAATTTTACTTGAAAATTATACTAGTTTCTCAATTTCATTCCATTCCATTCCATTCTTCCAACCAAACGCAGCCTAAGGGTATTTAGGTTCTTGATTATTATACATAATGATGGATTATGGTGAGTGATTAGGGAATCATGTTTGGGATTGAACTTGATCATTGTTGAGCATGTTGATTGTTTGAGATTCACATGAGTTGTATGATAATCTAATGTAGTATGATGACATTAGTAGAACTTGGGTTGATGATGTGATACACGTGAATAATATGTATGATATTCATGTATGTTAAGTTGATATGCATGATTAAACAATATTGCAATTAATATGTCACTGACGGGTCAAACGGGTCAACTAAGTCAAATGAGTCTTGCATTCCAAAACCTTGGGTCAATGTGTTTATTGAGCACCTAGGGTTAAGTTTTCTTTGTACACATACTTATGTACTTGCACGTTCTAGGTAACCTTTGAAGGGTTGTCTTTCCGTCCGTGTTAGCTTTAATCATTGTTCGTTGCGCATCAGGTGAGTTCATGCCCACTCTTTTTACCTAATCTCTTTTGGGGGAGATAGCATACTGGTATTTACAAACGCTTTATCATTATGAGTTGTGTATAGTTTTAATATAGTGTTATTTACCATGGAAAGTCCTCACACTTTCGGTTTGTAAATAATTATTTAGCGGGAAATCTTAAGTAGTACTACTGGGTCTGACGAGCCCCACCTGTATGACTCGAGGTCAGACGGGTACAATATTGTCCTAACAAACATTGTCACGACCTGGTAAGTCGTGGCGGGAGGCAACCAACGTAACACAGTTAGCTTCAAACGCAAAATCACTATGATTATTACTAACTGTGAATAGACTAGCTATCTACTACAATACACTGCTTATGTTTTGCAACTATTACTGATATTTATTTAACGCAAACGCATGAATTCCCCAACCATTGTGTTGACTTGTTTAGTATGCTATTCTCAGGTTAAGGTTGCTAGTTTCCTAGGAGCACTCACACGTCAGCATTGTTGACTTGTCTGCATTATTTTAAATACTATCTTGAATTATTTCAATTTAAACATTTATGTTTGGGTTTTACATTATGATTGGGCGCGTATGTGTTGCGCATTTTCTTTACATGTTACTTTGATTTAGGTATTTTGACTATTTAAACGCTTACGTAATATTTAAAGTTAAACTCTGATTTTGATTATTAGTTCATATAGAGTCGTTCTGAGTAACTAATGACTGAGATCCTGGTATGTCATGCGCCTCATGGTAAAATCTTGCACGTAGATTTTGAGGGTGTGACATTTCAGCTGACCCGATATCGAGATTATCGGCCAAGCTCAGGGTGATCAAAAGTGCAATCAAAATTTGGCGAGACAATAAACGATTATTAAATGACCAGGAAACTGTTAAGATTAAACATGAACTGGAAAAACTGGACCGTGATGCTAAATCAAGAATCCTATCCCCCCAAAAACAAGAATGCCTTTTGAACGAGAGAAACAAGTTAAAAGAATTCGAGCGGAAACGTGCGATGGACCTCAGACAGAAAGCAAGGGTAAAGTGGGCAGTGGAAGGCGACGGAAATACTAGATTTTTTCATGGCTCGGTCAAAGCAAATCAAGCACGCAATCAATTAAATGGGCTACACTGTGATGGAGGTTGGATATCGGATCCAGCTCTGATTAAAAAGTGGGGTATGATTTCTTTGAGGCAAAATTCAAGGAAGCCAGACCTGATAGACCTGAATTATCAAGTGGAGATTTCATGAGGTTGAACGATGAGCAACGCAACATGCTAACCGCCCCTTTCTCACTCCAATAAATAAAAAATGCGTTCTGGGATTGCTCGGGAGAAAAATCTCCTGGACCGGATGGTTTTTCTTTTGCATTCCTAAAGAAATTTTGGAGTCTCTTCGAATCTGACTTCATAAATGCTTTCTCTTATTTTTCATTTGCAATGTTCTTTAAACAGGAGAAATAATTGCTCCTTTATCACCCTAATTCCAAAGCGGGAAGACCCGTTGGTTCTTTCTGATTATCGACCAATATCTCTTATCGGTTGTGTATATAAGGTGTTTGCAAAGGTCCTGGCTGCCAGAATGAAACCGATCATGGGAACGATAATAAGTGACTCCCAATCAGCGTTTTTGGAAGGGAGATCAATTTTGAAGGGAGATGAATTTTGGATGATGTCCTGGTATTGAATGAGATAATTGCCTGGAAAAGAAAATAAAAAATGGCGACTTTGGTGTTCAAGGCTGACTTTAAATAAGCTTTTGACTCGGTAAATTAGAATTTCCTCAATAATGTTTTACGCCTTATGGGCTTTCCTATGCTATGGAGAAGATGGATACATGCTTGTTTATCCTCAGCCATTGTTTCTGTATTGGTAAATGGTTCACCCACTAAAGAATTCAAAATGACTCGAGGTGTTAGACAGGGAGACCCGTTATCTCCATATATATTTATCATCGCAATGGAGGCTTTAAATGTATTCATGAAATCTGCTATGGCTGTGGGAACATTCAGAGGTCTCAATCCTCCTGTCATCGATCTCAAAATATCTCATTTATTTTATGCAGATGACGCTATCTTTATGGGGGAATGGCCCGATTCAAATATTGATAATTTATCTTGCATCCTTAGATGTTTTAATTTTGTTTCTGGTCTGCAGATAAATCTTCAAAAAAGTAGTATTTTTGGTATTGGGGTTTCTCAAAACCTGATTGTTGCATCTGCAAGAAGTTTAAACTGCCAAGTGGGGGAGCTGCCATTTAAGTACCTTGGTCTTCCAATTGGTTCAAATATGAACAAAGCATCTAATTGGAATCCGATTATTGAACGATTGGAGAAGAGATTAAGCAAATGGAAATCAGAATCATTATTAATGGGTGGGAGGTTAATTTTATTGAAGTCGGTCCTTGGGAGCCTCCCCATATACTTCCTTTCCCTGTTCAAAGCCCCTGCTATAGTGTTAAATGAAATGGAATCAATAAGGAGGAAATTCCTCTGGGGTTCGAATAATGGTGTTCCAAAGATGAGCTGGGTTAATTGGGAAAGACTCCTAGCTCCAAAGGATCAAGGTGGATGGGGGATTGGAAGCCTAAAAGCTTCGAACATCTCCCTACTCTTCAAATGGCTTTGGAGATATAAAACTCCAACTCTTCTTGGGTCAAAATCATTAATGCAATTCATAGTGGCAACAAAGACCCTCAATGGATTCCCATCAAGAAATCTATATCTGGCACCTGGAAAGGAATTGTTTCGGTTGTTGGAAGTTTCAATGCAATTGGGCTTGACTTTGGATCAATGGTATCATGTAAGGTGGGCTCGGCAAAAGAATTCTCTTTTGGCTAGATGATTGGACAGAGGATGGGTATTAAAAGATGTATTCCCCAGCTTGTATAAAATTAAAAGAAGCAAAAGATGTGCTATAGCAGACAGAGTAACCTTCAATCCCTCCAGCAACTTATTTAAATATGACTGGAAAATTGAACCCCACACAGTTCAAGAGCTTCGGGAATTGGCGGACCTTGAGGAGACTTTGAAAGTCCACCAGCAGCTGCTTCGGTAGACACTTGGCGATGGAGGTTGGCAGCGATATGGGATTCTCTTCAAAATCCGTAAGAAACATCATCGAACCCCTCCTCCTCCCCAATCATCAAGCATCGTTCAAATGGTAAAATCAGTCCCCTTAAAAGTAAATCTTAATGTTTGGAGGGCGGTTGAAAATAGGCTCCCGGTTAATTATCTTTTGCAAAAAAGGGTATTATTGGGCAGGCTCCATACCCATTAAGTGGGTGGTTATCGGAATCGCTAGATCATGTGTTACTACATTGCCCAATTGCAAGCAGAATGTGGGCTGAGATACATACCTGGTGCAAAGTTCCTCCCCCTTCTGCAAACTCTATTAAAGAGTTAATCGAACAGGTCGAGTTATGGTCCTCTAACCCGAGAAAAAAAGAATGTCTCAACTCAGTCTATTACTCCGCGATCTATATTCTGTGGAATGTCAGGAATCGGAAAGCTTTCGACAACAAGAATGTGGTAGTATCGAATATAGTTCAGGAAATTAAAGTGACTGCATTCCTATGGGTCAAACATAGAGGAAGAAGAGTGTCTTTGGATTGGAATACTTGGTGTTATAAATTTGATTCAATCATGTAATTAGGCTGAAGCATGTATTTGGTTTGTATTGTCTGGTTTCTAGTTTCTTACTAGATCCTTTCTTTTTAATAAATTTCTGCCGTTAAAAAAAAATCTATCTTAACTTACCAATAATGACCCTAAATAATTATAATTGTCCAGTAATAATCCTGATTGACTATAATTGACCAATAATGACTATATAATCAAATAATAACTAGTCCGCCTAATTGATAACTATTAGCTCTAACTGGCCATCATTCACTCTAACTACCATAGATGATTTTATTTTAAACCATTTGATCATCTGTGACCTTAATTGACCATTGATGACTCTAATTGACCAACATTTATCCTAATTCACACATAATGATTCTGAGCAACTGTAATTGACCAATAGTGATCTTAATTAACTAGATTGACCAATAATGAACTTGTTTGATCAAAATTTAAATAATTTACCGTACATGATCTTAATTGATAATCATTGACTATAATTGGTCGTCATTGGCTCTAACTGACCATAATTCACCACAACTGGAACCACTTGACTAGTAGTGACATTAATGATCATCAATGACCCCAAATGACCATTGTTTTTCGTAGTTAACCAATAATATGCATTACTAACCGTACTTGAGCAATAAGAACCCTAAATAATTGTAAAGCCTACGTTCTGAGGTCTTGGTTTCAAGTCCCATAGGACTAAATGAAATTTCCTGTTTAAAAAATCAATAACCAAAGTTGTTTAATATTCCATACACAAAAATATGCTTGAAACTATCAATCCCTTTACAAATTGTAAAATTTGCAAAAAATAATTGAAGACTGATATGCTAGTACTTGAATATTTCATATACAAAATGCATTCAAGATTGAATATCAGCCTCTATGTCGTGGGTATGAATTTCATATACAAAAAGACATTTGAGACTAACTTTCATCCCCTGATACGTTGAATATATGTTAATTATTGTTGTCAAAACAATAGAATATGCATTTATTATTGGAGACTGAGTATCCATCCTGGATAAGATCACATATAAAATGCCTAAGACTACATATAAAATGCCTAAGACTAATTTTTCAGTATTCAATAATGTTCTTAAAATGGTATACCTTGCATCAAATAATTAGAGACTAATATTAGTCATTGATCCTTTCTTAGGTAGAAGGTATAAAAGAATTAATATACTGATTTATAGTATTTAATACGTTCCCTTGAAAAACTAGAACGTGTTAATCATCAGAACTAGTCTCTAGTTACTTTCATACAAAAATGTTTAGTAATGAATACCGGTTTTATTACGGTCATCTAAGAGAACTTTAGGATTGATTTTCAATTCCTCTCTTAAAATGATATAACTTCCACCAATAGTTAAAGACTAAAAATCAATCCTTAATCTTTTTAACACAAAAGGCATTTGAGACTCATTATTAGTTTCTAAGTTGGTCCACTATAGAAATATTAAGAAGTGATTTTTAATAGTTAGTATGTTCCCTCTTAACTGTAGAATGTCTATTTCTTACTGAAGACTGGATATTAATCCCTAGTTTTCACACTCTCGCTTATAGCGGAGACACGATGATGTAACGGACGAGATCGTCATATCACATTGATAGTTAATAGAGATCTATTAAATGATAAAAAAACAACGTGTCATGTCGTCACCCGATACAAATGGAGACTTGTATCACAGTTAGTCAATTCCACAACAAACATAGTAAAATAAGTATAATGAATTTAAATCCATAACTCGGGAACAAGTAAGGCAAACACGCCCAACAATAGTACCATAAAGTAAAACACAATTGTTTGAAACACTGGAGCAAGTCTAAAATAAAATCCATTAGGTCATTTCTAAGACATCAACTCTAGTTATCTTAGATAATTGTTACCTGAAATAATATGCTTAAAAGGTCAACACATGGTTACTGAGTTTACAGGTTTAAATAATGAATAAAAATTGATGATGTGTAAAAGTTTGCATTACATAAATGTATATAATTATAAGCAAGCAATATCACACGTATCATGAGCCTCATAGCTAAGCCTCTGACGTACTGTCACATCCCGACGGAAGCGTGAAGCGATTTTGGGGTGTGACTTGTTTGTTCAGAATGCAATTGATTATAAGGAATTAAAATCACAACAATATTAATATATAAAACACATAGCTTGATTATATATATCATAAGTTAGGATTACATCATTACATATAAAGTCAAAATTTGATATAATCCTTATTACAACTTTTATTTAACTAAACATCTTCAAATGCGATGGAAATGCGCGTCCACCACAACACTACCATCGTATATGTTGACGGTTAGATTTACACAGACCCTTCCCACGACTTCACCCCAGCCGTTGTATACATCAAAAGAGAAGTCTACATTGTTAGTCATTTTCACCTGAAAAAGCATACTCAAACAGTCAACGTAAAGTTGGTGAGGTCATAGGTTTATTTCCAGACAAATCAATTTATTGATGCACCAATTATAACCAAACCTGCTCACATATAATTCATACTGTCACGAAATGATTCACAAAATCAGATAATATTACATCACAGCACTCATTCTGTTGGTGCAGAAAATATTTAAATAACATCACAACACTCATCCTGTTGGTGCAAAATATTCTCCTAAGTAGCGCTACCAATATTATCAGACGATTTCTCATTCGAATTAATGGTTGTATCACAAATGACAGTACATCTCAAAATAATTTAAAAAATAATGCATCAATATAACCAGTATACTTCTTCCCCCAAAAAACTTTATAAATACCAAAATGGGGCTATAAGTCTCACCTGTTTTCCAAAATGTAACCTATAAAATTAATTCATAAGTTAGATAAGATTTCTTTAAAATTTTTAGAACCTTAGATATAAACAAATTCTTAAATTTAGCTGTAAGATAGTCAAATATTATTATCATAAAATTCTCAATTTTTATTTTACTATATATAAATTGTTATAAATATTCTAAATTATCCATAAATTACAAAAAATAGCTACTGTTATCCAAAAATTCCCAAAATTTTATAGAATATTACTTCAAAAGTTTATATCATCCTATAAATTTCCTGATGTCTAACTCACAACATATTTCTTTCTGTAAATCTTACAATATTCCTAAAATTCATTAAAAATATCTATGTAACTCCAAAAATTATGAAATTTACACCATATGTTGAATTTGATTTAATGACTTCATTGAATTTTTCATGATTTATGGTATTGATTAATTATTTCTTTTGATTTGTACTTTACAGATCACTTAAAAATTTATTTTTCAATCAAAATAAAGAAATAAATTACAAAATAATTCCTGGAGCTTTTATATCTCAAAGAGTCATTCTGTGATTTTTCCAGAATTTTCCCGAATTTATTTGTATTTTTGAGTATTTTCTTTATTTTAAATAATTTATCTAAATTATTTTACTTATTATATTTTTACTAAAATTTACAGAATGATAAGTCAATATTTTTCTAAAAATTTTACAATGTTTATTCCCACAATCACAGTTAAATATGTATTAAACTAATTTTTGTAAGTTGATACATCTTTTTATTGAAAATTTCTTTTATATAACTTTGGGTTGTCAACATCCATCTATTTTCTTCAGGTTATAAAACCTTCTCAATATATTTAACATATTTGTATGATTATGTGAAGAATTTATGGGTTTAATCATAAGGTTTGTTTATATGTGTTGTTTAGACACATATATATACATTTTAGTAATTTGACTAGTTATGTTTTAGAGATTATAACCTTGATTTTGATAACAAAGGAGGGGGATGATAACTGATGGCAGCCTCTTTCTCCGTCGAACCGAAGTAAGCGAAGGTCTCCAAGCCTTGTTCTTCTTGTAACCAAGAACTTAAAGAAAAAAAGTGGTAGTATAGAGGTGACCGTGGGTGGAGATGATGGTATTCGATTGAAAGGATGGTGTAAAGGTGGTGATGGTCGCAGTTTGTTGATGGTTGTATGGGGGCCGAGAGGTGAAGGGATGTGGTGATCGCGGTTGTTTGATGGTTGTGACTTATAAACCGAGAGATGCAAGGAGATTGGAAGTGGTTTTTGGTTGTGATGTGTTGGTGTTTAAGATGGTAGAGTCCGAGAGTTTTTAAGGTGCAATGGGTCGGTTGCCATTAATGGCACAATCATGAGTTCTATATCTAGCTTAGGTGAGTGTCGTTCCTTAGCTTTGCTTAGTCAATACATAGGCTTAGGTGGTGGTTGGAGAGATGGTCATGGTGGCATGCAAGGTGGCGGCCAAGGAGAGGTGCTAAGTGTTCGAGCAAGGATGCTAGCGAGTCATCACAATCTTAATTGCAATGTTAGATGTTTAATCGAGTTGGTAACGAACCGGGTTTTAAGTGTTTAGTAAAGCTTTAGTTAGTGTTTAAGTGTTAGTGGTTTATTTAGTTTCATTCTTGATGTTATGTTACTATTGATGTTCCATTATATTGTGGTGTTTAGTTGGGTTTTGACATGTTTCATTTAGTCTCATAATGTTGAAGTAATTTTTATCAAACAATGTTTGGTAACATAAACTTATATGTATGACTACATGCATACGTAAATTTTGATCCATGCATACATAATTTTTCATGCAAGCATGCAAACATAAATAATACATTCATACATGCATGCACCCTACCTAGACTTATATATATATATATATATATATTTGGTAATGGTTTATATATATAAGCATGTATGTGTCAATAATTCTTATATATATATATATATATATGCATGCAAACATGCATACGTAAAAATATATATACATGACATGCATAAGTGACTAAATAATATTAATAAGGTGTTCGTCGTAATACAAAATTTTCTTTAGAATATACAATCGTTTAATCTTAGTTCTAAGGTTGTCACACGTACACATAGATCTTGTCAGAACATATTCACCTTAGGTCCGTTCGTGACCATTTTTAGTCCCAACTAATATAACAACAAACAATAATGGGGGTGTCAACCCAATAGTACTATCAATATCTTTTCTTCGGCTTCAACACCAGTGTTAAATAGTTGTAAATAACGAACCACATAGAAAACTCATGCATATACCAGATATAAACTTACAAAACACTAAAGATAATAGTCCTAACGAATAAACTAGTTCACAACATAAAAAGAGTGATCATACTTTTCCCCATAGAGTTTTGTAAATAATTGTAATAAAATGGCCCCCAAAACTCATCTTGAAATGATACGAGAAACTAAAATGAATAATAGACTTCTAGTAATATGAGTAAACCGAAATACGTAAATCACCTATATTGATAAATGATTGGATTTATAATGCATTAAATAGTTGTTTTAATAATCTCATTTCGCCTCGGTTTGGTTCGGGTTGATCGCATGACTCATTCGTGACACGACACATGAGTACTTGAATACACGACACAACTCGTATCTTTGTATTTAAGATTTGATCCTATTATATATTTATGTATGTATCTACATACATATATACCCACTATAAACATTCTCACACTTGGTCTCACACATTACATTGATATCATTTATTACATTACATACATACACACGGTTACCTATACATATATACTAAGCCGCACGCCCGTGTATATATGCATCTCATCATACATACGACCACATATACACGTCCAAATGTATAACATATTTATAATGTATTATACACACACATGATGACACCTACTTAAAGATACACTACAATATATAAATACATATAACTACTTATATACTTATATATCACATGCCTAAACTTACAATGAACACAAACAAACAAATATATATATATATATATTATATATATATACACTCTCATACTATATATATAGTCATACCATGCAATATGTATATATACTCATGCCCACACACATTCACATTATATATACCCACAAACACACAAATTTCACAACATAGACCATGTATAAATATATTCCAATACCCACACACACTATGTATATGCACCAACAGACACATATAATATATATATATATATATATATATATATATATATATATATATATATATATATATATATATATATATATATATATATAGACACACACAGACTAGTGGAAATGCTCGTGCATTGCGACGGTACGGCTGTTGCGCTCTTTATTTAGAATTTGATTTTAGTAAGTATTGTAACACCCCGAAATTTCCCGAAACAAGCCATTTAATAATAATGGGCTTTTAAGGGTTAATTTAAGAAATAAAGAGGTAAATTAGTGGGCTATGGATCAAATTAGCCTTAATGGGCTAGACTTGGTGGGTTTAAGGGCCCTAATCAGCCCTTAAACATGCATGAACAGCTCCATCTTCCACCATTTCAACCCTAGCCACCAAATTCGTAGAGAGAGAAAGTAGAGAAGAAAGTGAAGAAATTCAAGATTTGGAGCTTGAAGGTTTGAAGGATTGAAGTTCTGGTGGATTAGAGCATCAAAACACAAGGAAAGAGCAACAAAACGAGGTAAGAATCGGCCTCTAAGGCCTTCTGTAGATCAAACCCGGATTCTAGGGTTTTGGGGTTTTGAAAAGTTTAAATAAAACACATAAAGGTCGAATTTTTACGTATGAAAACATGTAAAAAGCTTAGATTTGGTTTCATGGAAGGTAAACCAAGGATTTGGACGTAAAAAGTTAAGATTTTGGGTTAAAAATGGGCTGGATCTGAGTTTCTGTTCATCCAGCGAATTTAAGCATTCAACCAGCGAAACTGCACATTAGTTTAGCGAGACTAGGAGAAATTCCAGCGAAACTACAGTTTCGCTGGGGCGAAACTATAGTTTCGCCAGTAATCTCGCTAAGACCCAGACTGACCTATAGGCTTTGCGAGACTAGAGAATTCCAACGAAAGTTGGGCGCTCAAGGCAGCCAATCTGCCTAGCGAAACTAGCAGAAGTGCTGCCCAGTGAAACTGGTAGCGAAACTGCAGTTTCGCTGTAGCGAAACTATGGGCGAAACTATGAAGAAAATGACGTTTTTGCATATTAACTTTCGTGCAGCTAGAGTGTTCAGGCTATAGCTTAAGTGACTTAGAATTTAAGCTACTTGGACGAGTTCAGGTGAGTTCTAGATCCCCTATTTTATACATGCTTTAAATGTTTTGGGGCGGTATGCATACTAATATATATACCTTTTTATGACCAGTTCTTTTAGAGTAAAGTTTTACTTACTATCTTATATGGGAAACGGGATTTTCTAACGAATTGATAACGTGTTTTTCCTTATTGAGATATAACCTTGTAGTGATGGATTGCCTTCGAGATGTGTTGTGTTATATTATATATATAACTTAAATAAGAAAGTGAAACGTAAAGAAAGGTAATATGGCCCATAACGTGTACCTGGATAAAGTAAAGTCTTGCAAGTAAAGTCCTGCAGGCAAGGGATAAAGTAAAGACTTGCAAGCAATGGCTAAAGGAGGGTTGCATTTGTTGTGCCCTCACCCGGATAAAGTAATGCTCGAACAGGCAGGTCTGTAAGCCCTGAATTGGCATGACAATAATGGCCCGATCGAGTACGACTGTAAGCCTTTAATTGGCGTGTCGGTAAAGTCCTAGGCGAGCCTAGGCACCGATTGTGACAGAGAATTGACGGATAAAGAAGAGTAATAAATAACGAGAAATGAAAAGTAATGATAAAGTATCAATAAAGTGATAGCCTGTATGTATAGATGTTTGATAGACGAGAACTATTTTCAACTGCTAAAGCTAATACCTTTACAAAAAGTTATTTACAAAGAAAACCTAGAATTCACTCAGCGAAGCTGACTTTTGTATGCATATCAGTTGACAGGTAAGAGTTAGAGTGATGGAATAGAGGCATGGGACTGAAGCTTCTTGGCACTAGAAGACTAGCATCCCGGATGAAGAAAAGCTAAACAAAGAACTCCTAAATAGTTTTGTGGATTAAAGACAATGCTTATATTTTACTTGTAATGAATTGAAATGACAGTATTTTTCCGCTGCAATATATATTTTATACGTATATGAGTAAATGATTGTTTTAACTCGATGTTTTGCTGTGAATGACCAACTGTGAGGCTTCCCTGAGAGAGGTGGGCCTTACAAGTTGGTATCATAGCCAATGTTGGTGCCAGGAAATAGATGATGCCTTCGAAGTAGAAACAGCCGATGGTAAGTCCATTAGAATAGTCAGGATGATAGAGGATTGCCACATTAAACTAGGAGGCCATTACTTTCCCGCACAATTGTTTGCCATGCCCTTAGGAGGTTTCGATGTCGTACTAGGGATGGATTGGCTAGCGGCCCACGATGCTAACATAGTATGCCAACAGAAGATGATCTGATTAACGGCTCCAGATGGTAGTTCGGTTATGATCTACGGTGATAACGATTGTAAGGTTCCAAGGATCATTTCCATGATCAAGGCGGAGAAATGTATGAGACGAGGGTGCGGAGCTTATATAGCGTATGTCAAGGATGTTAAAGATAAAGCGAAAGAGTTGCCCGATGTACCAGTGGTGCGGGACTTTCCTGACGTATTCCCGGAGGATCTGCCAGGAGTACCACCAGATAGAGAGATAGAGTTTCAGATTGACTTACTGTCATGAGCCCAACCCATTGCCAAAGCACCCTACCGCCTAGCTCCGTCCGAGATGAAGGAGCTCATGTCACAACTGCAGGAACTCCTTGACAAGGGATTCATTAGGCCCAGCATTTCTCCGTGGGGCGCTCCCGTGCTGTTTGTGAAAAAGAAGGATGGCAGCATGAGGATGTGTACAGATTACAGGGAGTTGAATAAGCTGACCGTGAAGAATCAATACCCTCTACCCCGGATAGATGATCTGTTTGATCAGTTGCAAGGGGCAAGTTGGTTCTCCCGAATAGATCTCCGATCCGGATATCATCAACTGAAGGTAAGAGAGCAAGATATCCCAAAGACGGCCTTCCGAACGCGCTATGGCCACTATGAATTCCTGGTTATGTCTTTTGGGCTAACCAATGCTCCTGCGGCATTCATGGACTTAATGAATCGCGTGTGTCGCCCGATGTTGGACAGATCCGTGATAGTCTTTATTGACGACATTTTGATATACTTAAAGAATGAGGGAGACCACGCCTGTCATATCAAGGAGGTGTTAGAAACTTTACGAAGGGAGAAACTATATGCGAAGTTCTCTAAATGTGCCTTCTGGCTACGGGAGGTGCAGTTTTTAGGGCACATTATAAATTCCGAGGGAGTTATGGTTGATCCAGCAAAAGTCGAGGCAGTTACGCAATGGAATTCCCCGAGGACGCCATCCGAAATCCGTAGTTTCTTGGGATTGGCTGGCTATTATAGAAGGTTCATCAAAGATTTCTCGAAGATAGCTTCCCCATTAACAAGGTTAACGAGGAAGAACGTGGTGTTCGACTGGAGAAAGGAACAGGAAGATGCGTTTCAGGAATTGAAGGATAGATTAACCAAAGCTTCGATACTAACCCTACCGGAGGGAGATGAAGACCTAACGGTATACTCTGATGCTTCTTACTGCGGGTTAGGCTGTGTGTTGATGCAAAGAGGAAAGGTTATAGCCTACGCATCCAGACAGCTAAAGGACACGGAGGTTAACTACCCAGTTCACGATTTGGAACTTGCCGCAGTAGTGTTCGCATTAAAGATCTGGAGACACTATTCGTATGGAACTAAGTGCGCCATATTTACCGACCACAAAAGTCTGAAATACTTCTTCGAGCAGAAGGACCTAAATATGAGACAGAGGAGGTGGTTGGAGTTGATAAAGGATTACGACTGTGAAATCCATTATCACCCGGGTAAGGCGAACGTGGTAGCCGATGCCCTGAGCCGAAAGGAAGGATATGAACCGATCCGGGTGAAGGCGTGCCAACTAGTAGTGACCCTAGATGTTATGAGGATGATAAGCAAAGCTCAAATGGATGCTTTAAAAGAGCAGCAAATCAATAAGGAAAGGATGGTGGGAAAAGTGGATGAATTGGTAGAAAACACCTTGGGCGTTAAGACCTTCCATGGCAGGATATGGGTACCGAAGCATGGTGACTTGCGGGAAAAGATTATGGATGAAGCGCACAAGACCCGCTACTCAATACATCCAGGCGCAAATAAGATGTACCATGATTTGAAGAAAGATTATTGGTGGCCTGGGATGAAAAGAGATGTGGTTGCGTATGTAAACAAATGTCTCACGTGCCTACAGGTGAAGGCTGAGCACCAAAGACCTTATGGTTATGTTCAGCCATTAGAAGTGCCAGAGTGGAAGTAGGAACATGTTACCATGGACTTCATCACCAAACTACCCCGCACGACAAAAGGCCGTGACGCGATATGGGTGGTTGTTGATAGACTGACTAAAAGTGCGCATTTCTTGCCAATCAAGGAAGCAATTAGTTCAGAAAAGCTTGCTGAACTATTTATCCAAGAAATTGTGGCGCGACATGGTATGCCCGTATCGATTGTTTCAGATAGGGATACGCGGTTCACCTCAAAGTTTTGGAAAAAGTTCAATGAAGAGATGGGTGCGAGGTTGCATGTTAGTACTGCATACCACCCACAGACCGATAGGCAATCGGAAAGAACGATCCAGACACTGGAGGATATGCTTCGGGCATGCGTTATCGAATTTGGCGGTAATTGGGATGATCATCTGCCACTAGCAGAGTTCTCCTATAACAACAGCTACCACGCCAGTATTAAGATGCCCCCATATGAGTTATTGTACGGTCGACGGTGCAGAACTCCTATTTTTGGGGTGATGTCGGACAGAAGGAGCTAGGAAGCTTAGAAGTTGTGGAAGCCACAACGGAAAAGTTGGAGAAAATCAAGGCGTATATGAAGGCTGCCAAGGATAGACAAAAGTCATACGCCGACAGAAGAAGGAGACCAATAGAGTTCAGCGTGGGTGACAGGGTAATGCTAAAAGTGTCACCATGGAAGGGAATCATCCGATTTAGGAAGAGGGGGAAACTGAGTCCCAGGTTCATCGGACCATTCGAGGTACTAGCACGAGTTGGGGATGTAGCTTACAGGCTAGACCTTC
The DNA here is from genome assembly GCA_024085815.1 of Flaveria linearis. NCBI lineage: Eukaryota > Viridiplantae > Streptophyta > Magnoliopsida > Asterales > Asteraceae > Flaveria > Flaveria linearis. The sequence goes on along the minus strand of CM044007.1, from coordinate 21,372,119 downwards.
CAGAAGAATTAAGTGGGATTCACCCTACGTTTCATGTGTCGCACTTAAGAAAATGTTTAGCACCGAATGAGGCAGTCGTACCCCTAGATGACGTCGAGGTAGACGAGAAGCTGAACTGTGTAGAACAACCAGTGGCTATACTAGACCGAAAGGAGAAGCAATTGAGAAATAAAGTAGTCAAGCAAGTCAAGGTACAATGGAAACATCGAAAGGGGTCGGATGCCACCTGGGAACCCGAGGAGGAAATGAGACGTCAATACCCCGATCTGTTTAATGACGAAGCAGGTTTTGAGGACGAAACCTAAATACGGGGGGGGGGGGGAGACTTGTAACACCTCGAAATTTCCCGAAACAAGCCATTTAATAATAATGGGCTTTTAAGGTTTAATTTAAGAAATAAAGGGGTAAATTAGTGGGCTATGGATCAAATTAGCCTTAATGGGCTAGACTTGGTGGGTTTAAGGGCCCTAATCAGCCCTTAAACATGCATGAACAGCTCCATCTTCCACCATTTCAACCCTAGCCACCAAATTCATAGAGAGAGAAAGTAGAGAGAGAAAGTGAAGAAATTCAAGATTTGGAGCTTGAAGGTTTGAAGGATTGAAGTTCTGGTGGATTGGACCATCAAAACACAAGGAAAGAGCAACAAAACGAGGTAAGAATCAGCCTCTAAGGCCTTCTGTAGATCAAACACGGATTCTAGGGTTTTGGGGTTTTGAAAAGTTTAAAGAAAACACATAAAGGTCGAATTTTTACGTATGAAAACGTGTAAAAAGCTTAGATTTTGTTTCATGGAAGGTAAACCAAGGATTTGGACGTAAAAAGTTAAGATTTTGGGTTAAAAATGGGCTGGATCTGAGTTTCTGTTCATCCAGCGAAACTGGGCCCCGATCCAGCGAATTTAAGCATTCAACCAGCGAAACTGCACATTAGTTCAGCGAGACTAGGAGAAATTCTAGCGAAACTACAGTTTCGCTGGGGCAAAACTATAGTTTTGCCAGTAATCTCGCTAAGACCCAGACTGACCTATAGGCTTTGCGAGACTAGAGAATTCCAACGAAAGTTGGGCGCTCAAGGCAGCGAATCTGCCTAGCGAAACTAGCAGAAGTGCTGCCCAGCGAAACTGGCAGTGAAACTGCAGTTTCGCTGTAGCGAAACTATGGGCGAAACTATGAAGAAAATGACGTTTTTGCATATTAACTTTCGTGCAGCTAGAGTGTTCAGGCTATAGCTTAAGTGACTTAGAATTTAAGCTACTGGGACGAGTTCAGGTGAGTTCTAGATCCCCTATTTTATACATGCTTTAAATGTTTTGGGGCGGTATGCATACTAATATATATACCTTTTTATGACCAGTTCTTTTAGAGTAAAGTTTTACTTACTATCTTATATGGGAAACGAGATTTTCTAACGAATTGATAACGTGTTTTTCCTTATTAAGATATAACCTTGTAGTGATGGATTGCCTTCGAGATGTGTTGTGTTATATTATATATATATAACTTAAATAAGAAAGTGAAACGTAAAGAAAGTTTATGTGGCCCATAACGTGTACCTGGATAAAGTAAAGTCTTGCAAGTAAAGTCCTGCAGGCAAGGGATAAAGTAAAGACTTGCAAGCAATGGCTAAAGGAGGGTTGCATTTGTTGTGCCCTCACCGGATAAAATAATGCTCGAACAGGCAGGTCTGTAAGCCCTGAATTGGCATGACAATAATAGCCTGATCGAGTACGACTGTAAGCCCTTAATTGGCGTGTCAGTAAAGTCCTAGGCGAGCCTAGGCACCGATTGTGACAGAGAATTGACGGATAATAAAGAGTAATAAATAACGAGAAATGAAAAGTAATGATAAAGTATCGATAAAGTGATAGCCTGTATGTATAGATGTTTGATAGACGAGAACTATTTTCAACTGCTAAAGCTAATACCTTTACAAAAAGTTATTTACAAAGAAAACCTAGAATTCACTCAGCGAAGCTGACTTTTGTATGCATATCAGTTGACAGGTAAAAGTTAGAGCGATGGAATAGAGGCATGGGACTGAAGCTTCTTGGCACTAGAAGACTGGCATCCCGGATGAAGAAAAGCTAAACAAAGAACTCCTAAATAGTTTTGTGGATTAAATACAATGCTTATATTTTACTTGTAATGAATTGAAATGACATTATTTTTCCGCTGCAATATATATTTTATACGTATATGAGTAAATGATTGTTTTAACTTGATGTTTTGCTGTGAATGATCAACTGTGAGGCTTCCCTGAGAGAGGTGGGCCTTACAAGTATCGGCTCGGTGTGCTATAAAGTACATTACAAAAATCAAAATATAATAATTAAAAAAATTGAATGAAGTGAATTAGTAAAATAATACTTAGTTTGAAAAGTATATAGTTATAAAAATATAATTAGTAAATATAAAGTTAAATGTCGATTTATAGTATCATAAATAAAATAAAATTTAATGAAGTGAATTAAATAATATCATATTATTAAATAATGTATTAATAATATTTATTAAATATATAAAAATTACAAAGATAAAAATACCAAGGTATATAAAATTTAATAGATAAATTTACCATACTTCCCCTAAAGTGTTTTAAAATCTTAATTAATCCCTTATTCTACCCCTTTTAAATGCATTGCATTCGTTATACATTTTGCTTCAAAACTTGTATATTTGGCATGTAACACCCGGATATTTTTAATAGACGAGAAAGAAAGAATAAACGTGAATAAAAGAAGGAAATATAATTTAACCCAAAGTTGAGGGGTTAAAAGTGTCAAAAGGACAAAAGTATCAAAAGTTGGTACAGAAGTGGGCATGGCCACCCACTCTACCTGCACACCAAGCTTTCTTTCGGTTTTAGAGAGAGAAAGAGCAGAGAGTTCGGGTTTCTAGAGAGAAGAAGAAGAATTTGAATTCAAGGTAAGAATTCGTGGTTTCAAGTGTTCTTGTTGGGTTTTAGCCTCGCTTATATGCTTATGTGTTTGAGTGTGTGGTCGGGTGTGTGTTTTTGGTGGGTCTTTAGGTGTTTGAGCTCATAGCAAACGGGTTTGAAGGAAGTCATACTCAAAGTTGCATAAGGTGAGTTCTAGAACCCCCTTTTTACATGTTTTTATACGATTTTGGGACTGGAAATGCATATACGAATATTTTTTTTATAAAAATGGGTTTCCACCCGTATGTGTGTGTGTAAATACGGGTGGGCTTATGATATAGGTGTGTTTGATGTTATGATGATGCCATGTTCTTGTTATGATGCTTAGAATGTAAGAAATAAACTTAGAATATGTTAGATTGATGATTGAGACTGAATATGATGTTAGTAGTTTGAGTTGGCTGCCCATGCGCCTAACGTTCAAATTTGCCTAAGTGTCCCATACGCCTAAAACCCCATGCGCCCAAATAGTGCTCGTGCGCCTAGGATAGGCTGAATTTGGCTAAGTGTCTCAAACGCCTAGACTGCCCATGCACCCAGGCACTCATGCGCCTGCATAGTGCCCATGCGCCTAGAATTTTTTCCAGAATGACTAAGTGTGGGGCTATGCGCCCTAATAGTGCCCATGCGCCCAGAACCTTTCCCATGCGCCTAAGTGTTCCCATGCGCCCAGAAGGCCATGCGCCTGTATAGTGCTCATACGCCTAAGACATAGAAATATTTTTCTAAATTTTTGGGGCTGTTCCGCAGATGGTCGGTATGTTCTATGATGACTTGTACTTGCTGTGCATGTGCTTGTGTATGTGAATGAATGATGCATGATGTATGTTATGTATGATTATGTGTGACAATGCTGTACTTATGTATGATATGTTTCCTTATATTACATATTATGATGTGACTTTACGTTGTGTGATTATGATGATGTACGTAAAGTATTAACATAAAAAAGCAAAGATTTAAGATAATGAAAGTGGAATATAATGAACGAATGAATGAAAGTCTTGCAAGCAAATGAAAGGAGGTTCACAACTCATTGGGAGTTGTCAGCTCAACTGTGTGTAACATAGCGTGCGATTTTGGCTAACCCAAGAGGGTCTACACACAGGGAATCAGTCTTGGTGACTGATCCATAGTACGAAACAGGATCCTTGTCACTTTACCCCGAAGATGATGTGGCTTTGTGCCAGGATAGTCTGTGGCTTCGTGCTAGTAAATGAGGAGGCTTTGTTACCGGAATGGTGGCTTCGTGCCATGATGGGGTAAAGCTTGACAGGATCTAGAAACAGTGAAAGATAATTATAAAGTACGAAACGAATGAAACGTGTGATAATGAATAAGGTTATACCTTGTCGTGCTCACGTACGAAAGTAAAGGAAGTGTTTTATGAAAAGAGTATTTTCGTATATAAACTAATCGAGGTATTTTATCGCTTTTAAAACTAGAACTCACTCAGCAGCGCTGACTTTTATACATTTGCAGTTGGCAGGTAGTTATTGCTAAGGATGGCACGCGGGAGAAGCTACTCGGCAAGAGCAATACTGACATCCGTTCATGATTAATAATATTGTTGCTTTATAATACGATTAAACAATTCTTTTGTAACTGTCAACAACTATGGATGTATTGCTTAGTAACAGTCTTTATTAATGAATGGTTGACTTTTGAAATTAATTCCGCTGCGTTGATTTATGAATTAAGTAATGATATATGTATTTATTGCATGATTGACCAACTGTGAGGTCTTCGGGATCGGGGCCTTACATGGCAAAATTATATCTCTATAAAAAGATGTATTATATAGTAGTATAGATATAATTATTTAAATAAATAATACTTAATTTATATAGTTATAAAAATATGATTAGTAACTATAAATTTAAATGTCAATTTATATTATTATAGATAAAATAAAATTTAATGAGGTGAATTAAATAATATCAGATTATTAAATAATGTACTAATAATGTATATTAAATAATATAATAATTAGAAAAAGTTAATTAAATGGGCTAAAAGTGAAATTATTGCATAAAACACTTGTGTATTCTATGCTTAAAATGTTGTATAGTGTTTTACACTTTCAATGACATTACCATCTTAACCTTTTAAGATATACTAGTGGGTGCTCGCGCGCGTTGCTATGCAAACATCACGTTTAATGCAAAAAGAAGACGTAACAATAAACGGGCGTCAAACACCTTTAAATGATCTTCATGTACTCAAAACTTACTTAAATTCACCTACGTGTTGTGGTGTAGTACGTGTACAATTGCAATCAGTTTGCATATAATTTTTCAAGAGTACAGTTGTAATATTATAGCAGACTCATCAAAAAATATTTGAACGATTAGCCTTAAAGCAAAAAACCTTGTTGCAACTTATCCTGATGTGATGTAGATAGCTTTGCAAGTACATCAATCTTCGTCAACATTAAAATTGCGTGACCAATATTTTTGTTCCCTTTATTAACTCCTCATTTAGATCTTCCTAATAGTTGTCAATATGTGTTATCATTGCCTTAAATACATTTTCATAGTTATATATAGTTGTGTCCTTTAGTGTAAGCCCCCGTTCCCGGGCACCTCACAGTTGGTCATTCATCGCACATAAACCATACATTTATTTAAAACATCGCATCGGAAATTAATTAAAACCATTTCATATATTAATGAACGCTTTTGCAAAATAATACAATATAGTTAACTGTTACAAAATATCATAATTTGAATTACATCACAAAAACATCATTGTTATACAAATGGATGTCATCCCAAAAATGCCAAGTAGCTGTCCCGTGCCATCCTCAGCAACAATCACATGCCAACTGGAAAATACATAAAAGTCAGCGTTGCTGAGTGAGTTCTAATTTTATATATAAAATACTTAATATATCATTCAAAACCGTTCTTTACTTTTATATGTGCTCATACATCATACGTACAAATAGATAATCTTATTATTATCTTCATCATCATTCATTAACTTTCGTTCATTCATCATCGTACATCATCGTTATAATTCGTTATCTTCCTTACCATATTTTACGTACATTCACCTTTTTCTTCCTCATATTCGGGCCAATGCCACGGGCTATACCCCACCGTCATGCATAAAGCGGGTACTAGGCCAAAGTCTATAATTAGACTCCCATACATTGTGCCCGGTGGCCTGACCACAGTACCGGGGTAACTTCATTCGGACCAATACCATGTGCTATGCCCCACCATCATGCATAAAGCGGGTACTGGGCCGAAGTCTATAATTAGACTCCCATACATTGTGCCCGGAGGCCTGACCACAGTACCGAGGTAAGCGGCAAGATCCCATACGTATGGTCAGTCACAAGGATTAGACCCTAGTGTGGATCCTTTCGAGGTAGCTAACCCGCACACAGTTGAGCTAACACCCTTCATTGGGTGTGAACCTCCATACATTGTTTGCACGACTTTTCTTACATTCGTTCGTTCATTAATGCATACATTCATTCTTTCTTTACATTCCACTTATCATTATCATTAACTTCCGTTTACATAATACTTTTCTTTCATTTCATACTCATAACATGTAAGTCACGGAATAATACATAATAGGAACATAAGGAAACACAACATAAACATACATAGCATCACATAACATCACATACATCATCACATATCATCATAAACATCGTGCATCATCCATTCCCATACATATACACATACATAACAAGTAATCATAGAACATAACTGACCCTCCGTGGGATAGCGGGGGATCAGGGGCGGCAGCCCCTGACAGCGGGGTCCTAGGGGCAGCAGCCCCTAGTGGGGTCCAAGGGGCAACGCCCCTGGCTGGGGCCGTGCTGCCAGGTCTGCGTGAAAATTTTTTATTCTAACACATTCGTATAGCACATTTTGTTATATAAAAATCGATCTTCCTACTAAAACCTCTTAAAAATATTTCTAAGTTTTTAGGCGCATGAGCACTATGCAGGCGCACTATGCAGGCGCATGGCCTTCTGGATGCATGGGAACACTTAGGCGCATGGGAAGGTTCTGGGCGCATGGGCACTATTGGGGCGCATGGCCCAACACTTAACCATTCTTGGCAAACTTTAAGCGCATGAGCACTATGCAGGCGTATGAGCCTGACTTAGGCGCATGGATTTTGGGCGTTTGGGAATACTTAGTCATTTTGGTAGTTGGGCGTATGGGTACTATTTCAGACGCATGAACAACTACTTGTAACTAACATCATCATAATTCAAGGCCAAATTCAATTCTGACAGATCCTAAACTTAGTTCTTACATTCTAAGCATCAAAATATGAACATAACCACAAATCAAACCCAAACTTACACCCACCCACATACACATTCATACATACACATACGGGTAACAAAACCAATTTTTATAAAAACGTTTTACATGTATTTCCAGCCTTAAAATCGTTGAAACATATAAAAAGGGGGTTCTAGAACTCACCTTTAACAACTTTCAGCAAGGCTTCTTCAAACCCGAATGTAAAAAGGATTTCAAATACCTAAAACCCACCAAAACACACAACCCGAACATACAAACATGTATAAGCACAAACCCGAGACTGAAACCCAACAAGAACACTTAAAACTTCAAATTCTTACCTTGAATTCAGCCTTCTTGTTCTTCTTCTTCCAAAAAATCGAATTCTGCTCTTTCTCTCTCTCTAAAACCGAATGCAAAAGGTGATGTGCAAGGTGTATGGGAAGCCATACTCCTTTTGTACAAAATATAATATATTATTTTGTACTTCTGACACATTTAACCCCTTAACTTGGGTTAAATTGTATTTTCCACTTTTATTTTTCTTTTTACAACTTCTTAAAATATCCGGGTGTTACAAGTCCACCCCCCTTATATAGGTTTCATCCCTGAAGCCTGTTATTCCTCAAACAGATGAGGGTAATGCTGCCTCATCTCTTCTTCAGTCTCCCACGTAGACTCGGATCCCTTCCTATGCTTCTACTGTACACGCACAAGAGGAACCACTTTATTTCTTAACCTTTTCTCTTTACGATCAATGATCGCCACTGGTTGCTCCACATAATTGACTCGTTCATCTACTTCGATGTCTTCAGTGGTACAACCATATCCTTGTCTGCCAAACACTTCCGTAGATGAGATACATGGAATGTCGGGTGAATTCCACTTAACTTATCCAGTAGTTCTAACCTATAGGCCACCTCTCCTACTCAAGCAATGATTCGAAAAAGGCCCTATGTATCTCGGGCTCAACTTGCCCCGCTTTTTGAACCGAATGATACCTTTCCAAGGTGACACTTTCAACATAACCCTATCACCCACCTGGAACTCGATCGGTCTATGTCTCTTATCAGCATACGACTTCTGTCTATCCTTAGCTGCCTTCATAAAGGCCTTGATCTTTTCTAGTTTCTCAGTCATAGCTTCAATCACCTCAATACTTCCCAAATCCTACTGACCAATATCACCCCAACAAACGGGCTTCCTACATATCCTACCGTATAGCATCTCATAAAGGGGCATACCAATGCTGGCATGATAACTGTTATTGTATGAGAATTCGGCTAACGGTAAATAGTCGTCCCAACTTCCTCTAAAATCAATGACACATGCCCGAAGCATGTCTTTAAGTGTTTGTATGGTTCTCTCTGACTGACCATCTGTCTGAGGATGATAAGCCGTGATGATGTGTAGTCTCGTCCCAATCGCATCATGGAATTTCTTCCAAAACTTAGATGTAAACCCAGTGTCACGATCAGATACAATAGACACCGATACACCATGACGAGCTACAATCTCCTTGATGAATAAATCTGCGAGTCTCTCAGAGGAATACGTCTCTCGGATCGGTAGGAATTAGCACTCTTCGTCAAACGATCAACTATCACCTATATAGCATCATACCCTCTCGGGGTATGCGGTAACTTCATAATAAAGTCCATGGTGATATGCTCCCACTTCCACTCAGGTATATCCAAAGGTTGGATTTTCCTGTACGGCTTCTGATGCTCCGCCTTCACTTGCAAACAAGTAAGGCACTTACTCACGTATTCCGCTACGTCACGCTTCATACTCGTCCACCAATAATTCTTCTTCATATCATGGTACATCTTGGTAGCATCAGGATGAATGGAGTACCGAGTATTATAAGCCTCATCCATGATCTTTCCACATAATTCCCCGTAACTAGGAATCCACATCCGCCCATATGGGGTTCTAACACCGAGAGTGTTTTCACCCAACTCTGCGACTAGGCCTCTCATCCTTTCAGAGTTAAGATGATATTCTTTCAACGCCTCATCTTGAAACTCCTTGACCTGCATCATCACATTAGAGGTCATAATCGACTGATAAGCCTTCACTCGAATCGGCTCGGGTCTCTCCTTTCGGCTAAGGGCATCTGCCACCACGTTGGCCTTGCTTGGATGGTAATGGATCTCGCAGTCGTAATCCTTTATGAGCTCCAACCATCGCCTCTGCCTCATATTTAAATCTTTCTACTTGAAGAAGTACTTCAAACTTTTGTGGTCAGTGAAGATGGTGCACTTCGTCCCGTATAGGTAGTGCCACCAAATCTTCAAGGCAAAGACCACAGCTGGTAGCTCCAAGTCATGAGTAGGATAATTAAGCTCATGAACTTTCAACTGTCGGGATGCGTAGGCTATAACCTTCCCTCGTTGTATCAACACGCAACCCAACCCCGAGTAAGAAGCATCTGAATAGACTACCAAGTTCTCGCTTCCTTCGGGTAAGGATAAAACAGGAGCTTGAGTTAACCTCATCTTTAACTCTTCAAAGGCCTTCTCCTGATCTTGACCCCATACAAACTTCACATCCTTACGGGTCAACTTAGTCAACAGAGAAGCTATCTTGGAGAAGTCTTGGATGAATCTTCGATAATATCCCGCCAACCCCAAGAAGCTACGGATCTCGGATAACGTCTTTGGAGACTTCCATTGCATCACCGCCTCCACCTTTACCGGGTATACCATAAGCCCCTCGAGATTTACCACGTGACCTAAGAACTGAACTTCGCGCAACCAGAATGCACACTTGGGAACTTAGCATACAACTTCTCCTTTCTCAATGTCTCTAACACTTCCGGAATGTGACCAGCATGCTCCTCGAGTAAATCATGCTATCGTCAATAAACACAATCACTGATTTATCCAACATCGGCTGACACACTCGATTCATCAAGTCCATAAATGCAGCTGGCGCGTTTGTTAAACCAAAGGACATAAAGAGGAACTCGTAGTGTCCATAAGCGTGCGAAAAGCTGTTTTAGGAATATCTTGCTCCTTCACCTTCAACTGATGGTAGCCAGATCGAAGGTCTATCCTCGAGAACCAACTGACACCTTGAAGTTGATCAAACAAGTCATCAATCCTCGGTAATGGATACCGATTCTTCACCGTCAACTTATTCAACTCATGGTAGTCGATGCACATCCTCATACTACAATCCTTCTTCTTCACGAACAAGACCGGAGCACCCCAAGGAGAGATACTCGGCCTAATGAACCCTTTTGAGCAACTCCTACAATTGCTTCATCAATTCCTTCATCTCATACGGAACTAAACGATACGGCGCCTTAGCAACAGGTTGGGCACCAGATATCAAGTTAATTTGAAACTCGATCTGGCGGTCTGGTGGCACACCTGGTAAATATTCTGGAAACACGTCCGGAAAGTCACACACAACTGGCACATCAGACAGTTGTGGTGTTAACGTATCCACATCTTTCACGTAGGCCAAATAAGCACCACATCCACGTCTCATGCACTTTCCCTCCACTGCTATCGAAATCACTTTCGAAATCGTAGTGACCCGATCTCCATAAACCATCACCGAACTCCTATCAGGTGCTATCAGTCTAATCATCTTCTTGCGACACACGATGTTCACCTCATAGTCTGCTAACTAATCCATTACTAGGACTACATCGAAACCACCTAAGGTCATCACGAATGTTCTAACAGGAAACTTATGACCTTCTAATTCTATGTCACAACCTTCTATCATCTCAGAAATCCTGGTAGACTTACCTATGGCAGTTTCCACATCGAAGGGCTCATCAATACATCTACTAATGATAGGAAAATTAGCACAGAAAGCAGCAGAAATAAAACCTACTAGCACCAAATCAAATAACACAGAAGCAAGAGTTTGGTTTACTAGAAACGTACCTGACGCCACATCTGGGTCCGTCCTAGCCTCCTCCCTGGTCATGGTGAAAGCTCTAGCGCTCGCTTTCTGCCCTTCAGTCCCGGTCGTCTTCTTCGCCCCGGAACTCTCAGCCCTTGGCTTCTTGCATTCCCTGCTCATATGACCCTCTCCACCACAATTAAAAGATCTAGCCATACGACAGTCCTTTGCTATATGTCCCATCCTCCCATACTTGAAGCATACATTTGATCCCCTCCTACACTCTCTGGTATGCTCCTTTCCACATTTTCCACACCTCTTCGACCCTGCACCGGTTGTTACCACACGTCGGTCATCCACCCGTGCACTGTTGCTGTTTGTCGAGCACCACCCCGTCCAAACCGCTTCCCGTTCCAGTTCCGGTCACCACCACCTTTCTTACTCAGCTCAGCCACCACTACCTCCCTTTCATCATATAGTCCTGCGGATGTCCGCCGGTAAACCCTGAATGTATCTCTTAATCTTGCGTGACAAGGGTGTCACCTGATCCGGCACTAGCCATACCATCTCGTTAGACTTGGTGGTGTATTGTTGATGTGTCATTGTTCCTGCTTCTAGCTGCAGGAACTCTTTCTCCACCTTGTCCAATTCCCAGTAAGGACAGAACTCCTCAATCACTAACTTCTTCAGCTCACTCCACATCATCCTGCCAATCGCCCTACTACCCTCAGCTTGGACAATATTGTCCCACCAACATAGAGCTGAGTCCATGAATGAATGAGTGACAAAGTTCACTTTCTGATCCTCCCTGCACTTGCTGATATCGAGCACAACCTCCATCTCTCTTACCCATCGATGGGCAGCAACGGCAGTACGATTGCCATCAAAAGTTGGGGGCATGCATCTTTGAAATTCCCTATAGTTATAGCCTTGTACTGCCTCCGAAACAAGCTCTTCTTCCTCCTCCTCATTAGTGGGGATAACCGTCTCGGTCTTAACTTGCTCTCTCCCTCCCGAGGACCTATTCCTATCCTTCCTCTCTCTCCTTCCCTAACAGATTTAATCACTTCGGTCACCATAGACGGCAAGATCGTCTGCATGACCTGATGAACCTCCTCCACCACGGCTTTTTTCACCGAGGCTCTCAAATTAACACTCTCATCACCACCTTCCGGATGAGGGGTCTCAGGCTCCTCATGGGTCACCTTTTCAACCCTAGGCCTCCCTTTTATGGCCCATGGTCCAGCACCACGTCCACCACATACTCCTCCTCATGAAGCCTTAGAAGATCTACCTCCAGCCATCCTCTAACACACTATAAGATTCAAACACTAACACTGTCATTCAAGGTAATAGCTCAGTCTATGTCAAGTATAGTAAGTCCCTAATTACATTGGCCAGTTGTGATTAGCCACTTATTTTACTCATCATACCCCAAGCATTTCCTATCCTGACTACATCAATATCTAAATCTACTAAGGGAAAATAGATCAAATAACATGCACACATAATACCGGTTAACATTAAAGAAAATACTTGATGCCACGTAGCTACTCGGACTGGCATCCCTTCCCTTTGTCCCATTCTCAGTTTAAGTTTAGGTTTCTTTTGAAAACATTTACCCATTTCACTTAAACTTTGGCTTTGATACCAACTTGTAAGGCCCCGTTCCTGGGCACCTCACAGTTGGTCATTCATCGCACATAAACCATACATTTTAAAATATCGCAGCGGAAATTAATTAAAACCATTTCATATATTAATGAACGCTTTTGCAAAATAATACAATGTAGTTAACTGTTACAAAATATTATAATTTGCATTACATCATAAAAACATCATTATTATACAAATGGATGCCATGCCAAAAATGCCAAGTAGCTGTCCCGTGCCATCCTCAGCAACAATCACCTGCCAACTGGAAAATACATAAAAGTCAGCGTTGCTGAGTGAGTTCTAGTTTTATATATAAAATACTTGACTTATCATTCAAAACCGTTCTTTACTTTCATATGTGCTCATACAACATACGTACAAATAGATAATCTTATTATTATCTTCATCATCGTTCATTAACTTTCGTTCATACATCATCGTACGTCATCATTATCATTCGTTATCTTCCTTACCATATTTTACGTACATTCACCTTTTTTTCCTCACATTCCGGGCCAATGCCACGGGCTATACCCCACCGTCATGCATAAAGCGGGTACTGGGCCAAAGTCATAATTAGACTCCCATACATTGTGCCCGGTGGCCTGACCGCAATACCGGGGAAACTTCATTCGACCAATGCCATGTGCTATACCCCACCGTCATGCATAAAGCGGGTACTGGGCTGAAGTCTATAATTAGACTCCCATACATTGTGCCCAGAGGCCTGACCATAGTACTGGGGTAAGCGGCAAGATCCCATACGTATGGTCAGTTACAAGGATTAGACCCCAGTGTGCATCCTTTCGGGTAGCTAACCCGCACACAGTTGAGCTAACACCCTTCATTAGGTGTGAACTTCCATACATTGTTTGCAAGACTTTTCTTATATTCGTTCATTCATTAATGCATACATTCATTCTTTCTTTACGTTCCGCTTATCATTATCATTAACTTCCATTTACATAATACTTTTCATTCATTTCATACTCATAACATGTAAGTCATGGGATAAAAAATAATAGGAACATAAGGAAACACAACATAAACATACATAGCATCACATAACATCACATACATCATCACACATCATCATAAACATCATGCATCATCCATTCCCATACACATACACACACACATACATAACAGGTCATCATAGAACATAACTGACCCTCCGTGGGACAGCGGGGTTTGGGGGCGGCAGCCCTGACAGCGGGGTCCTAGGGGCAGCAGCCCCTAGTGGGGTCCAAGGGGCAGCAGCCCCTAGTGGGGTCCAAGGGGCAGCAGCCCTGGCTTTGGCCTTGCTGCCAGATCAGCGTGAAAAATTTTTATTCTAACACATTCGTATAGCATATTTTCTTATAGAAAAATCAATCTTCCCGTTAAAACCTCTTAAAAATATTTCTAAGTTTTTAGCCGTATGGGCACTATTTAGGCGCATGGGCACTATGCAGGCGCATGGGCACTATGCAGGCGCATGGCCTTCTTTACACATGGGAACACTTAGGCGCATGGGAAGGTTCTGGGCGCATGGGCACTATTGGGGCGCATGACCCAACACTTAACCATTCTTGGCAAACTCTAAGCGCATGAGCACTATGCAGGCGCAGGAGCCTGACTTAGGCTCATGGATGTTGGGCGTTTGGGCATACTTAGTCATTTTGGTAGTTGGGCGTATGGGTACTATTTCAGACGCATGAACAACTACTTGTAACTAACATCATCATAATTCAAGCCCAAATTCAATTCTAACAGATCCTAAGCTTAGTTCTTACATTCTAAGCATCAAAATATGAACATAACCACAAATCAAACCCAAACTTACACCCACCCACATACACATTCATACATACACATACGGGTAACAAAACCAATTTTTATAAAAACGTTCTTACATGTATTTCCATCCCCAAAATCGGTTAAAACATATAAAAAGGGGGTTCTAGACTCACCTTTAACAACTTTCAGGCAAGGCTTCTTTAAACCCGAATGTAAAAAGGATTTCAAACACCTAAAACCCACCAAAACACACAACCTGACCATACAAACATGTATAAGCACAAACCCGAGACTGAAACCCAACAAAAATGCTTAAAACTTCGAATTCTTACATTGAATTCAGCCTTCTTGTTCTTCTTCTTCCAAAAACTCAAATTCTGCTCTTTCTCTCTCTCTAAAACCAAATGCAAAAGGTGATGTGCAAGGTGTATGGACATCCATACTCCTTTTGTACAAAATATAATATATTATTTTGTACTTTTGACACATTTAACCTTTCAACTTGGGTTAAATTGTATTTTCCACTTTTATTCTTCTTTTTACAACTTCTTAAAATATCCGGGTGTTATATTTGGTCCTTAGCTTCTAGTTGCTCATGCCATGTTGTCATGTGGCTCTCCTCTAGTGTCATGTCTTGCTCCATAGTAGTGTTTGTTCACATTTATTTCAATTGATCTAATACCACGTACAATTTTCTCTTAAGGTCTAGTATTACCGTAACATTCACAACTCTAGTTTCCTGCATTGTTTCTGCGTATCATATATATGGCACGTATGCGTAAGGTGATGATAAAGAGAAACATCATAGATTACTGCAAGATGATGCTATCATAGAAGATACATAGCCATTAGAAAAAGGAATTGATTTTATCAACAGAATATATTCAAAGAGGGGGTGACAATGATGTTGTTAATTCAAGTGCTAATGTTAATGCTAATTAACAGAGTGAGTGATGTTAAATTTTGACCACTCAGTATTAAATAATTTTTTATTAGAACATAGGTCAAATAAAGAATGTTGTAGAAGTATATTTTAAAATTATTAAAAAACTATAGTTTAAAGGTTGTTAAGAAAAATAAAATACGTCTAAACAATTTAATAGTTAAAAAGGTAAAAAAATGGAAAGATAGATGCTGGCATATCTCAATACATATAAGAGAGTATTGATTAGTAGGATGGTTGAAGTACTATGAAGAATGCATGAATTTACAATAATTTCATGAACATCTATTTGCAGGTAATAAGATTTGAGTTTCACCAACAATAGATTTGCAACTTAAGAACTATGGGAATCAATATCAGATTCTCTACTAAGCAATCTTGCATCTTAAATTGATTCTGATATAGCCACAACCATAAGACATGTCTTGCATCCTCAAGCTAGTTTTAGCCCACTCATTGTCCGTCCAACAATTCATACAGATATTAGACTGCAAATATTCATCCATTTTTAATAAAGCCTAAAACTGTCATTAAGAACAGTCATAGTGAAAAAAATCATCATAAAAAACAAGTAGAAAACGACTAACAATGTTATAGCATCAGTTAATTACACACTGAATAGGCACTAATGTGAAAAAACATCATAAAAATTATTACAAAAGGACTTACACTGTTCCAATGACTAATTACATGCTGAATGGGATCGATAAATATTAATTGCCTTAGCATTAGTTAAACTTACTCCCTTATCGGTTATGCTAATTTTGGCCCATGCTACTTTGTTCCAACCCTCGAAGTTATTGTCATTAATTCTACCTGCTCTGTAGATGGTTGATTTTAGATCTTTACTTATAACTATGTCACATAAATGGTAATACTTCAATAATAAAAACATAATTAAAAAACTATATACAAAGTAGAGGAATTAAAAGCAACAATAAGAAATTACATAGTCAGAAAGAATAAAGAATTTAGACGAAGTTCTAATTTGGTCCCCTTTGTGGATCTTTTTGTTTACGGAGAATTAGATTACCAAAGTTGGACATTCACTCTGAGTCATGATATATATCTAGTTTTAAAACATCAGATTAACCATCAACATTGTAGAAAGATAACAAAGTAAATGACATCTAAAATACGTATACATGTTCCATAGAAATATCGACGAATCAAAGGCATAAAAAGACACAAAATATAAAGGAAAAAGAAGCACTTTAACTTAGCTCAAGGATATACTAATTAATAGAACATTTTACCGGTTTACCATGCTTTTATGCAGGTGCGGATGAAGCAAGATAGCATCCTTCAAACACATTTTGTACGTGAACAAAATAATAACAAATATAGTGAAAAAAAATCAGAATAGTTTAAACCAATAGTTCAAAGAAAATAAATCAACTAAAATTGGTACAAAGTCCACAAATCAATGCAATACATGCATACCCAGAATAGGTATGTGAAATTTAAAACCTCTACTGTAAACAAAAAGTTATAGATAATTGAAAAATATTCATAAAAAAGCTTTAACTCTTTTTCATCAAAATGATCTATCTACCTTGAATGTATGTGGGAGCATATGAAGAAGGACACCCTTTAAACACATTACATATAATCTTTATAAATATGTATCAAAGGAATAAGAAATAAATGTCAATACTACACAACCATATGAGTATGAAAGGAAAATGAAAAGAAATGTTGTTTTAACTTTTCAATGAGACTTCTACAAACTGAAGCATTTCATAAACGAGTTGTGACTATTATGTTAATTTACTAAGTCTATTAACCCTATTATCAACTCCTAACTTGAGTAATATATACTTCATTTAACATTTTTTTGATCAATTAAATAATACATTTCATCCGTTGTTACCTAAATTCAAGAAGGGCAAAAATTGAAGAACCTTCATTCATCCTTGTTCCTATGAGCATAATCTGGGGAAAAACATAGACTAACAAAGGAAGGGTGGCGCCGATGGTTAGAAGCCTTGGAGCTACGACATCTTCATCCTCATTGTATTCTTCGCTGGTGGGTTCCTTGTAGAACATCAATATAGTCTTAACCGGTCCCTAATTTTAACGATGACTCATATAAGTTTCTATCTTAAGCCAAGATAACTTAAAAATAATATAAACCTGCTCAAATCTAAATCGACCATATTTTAAAGCTCCATATGACGTCCTAGTGAGCACCTGGTGGAAACGACAACACCTGTCGGCACCCATATACATCATTGAAAACCACCACAGCCGCTCGCCAGGATAGAAAATCAAACCAATGATAATATCAAGATTTAGTATATACTTCCATTTTTGTCACCAAGATTGAGATTTGTGATTGCATCATTGTATCATTTAACTCAAAGATGCTTGTTATCTTGGAACCAAAGTTTTGTGTGCAGATTAGTAATAATTAACCAAATACACTAAGGAAAACAACAACATTTAAAATTACTGGCACCTGCAATATGAACACACAAACATATAAATAAAATAACTACAAATGAGATTTCATCCTGTCAAAATGAAATTAACCAAAGAATAAATATAGAGCAATAACACTTAATTAACACATAATGAAATTATAGCTGTAAAGAGTAGTTAAATGAAGAATATAAATAATAAATGTTACATTACACTCATGCTTCAAGAAATAAGAAATTAAGTTTAAATCGTTGGGTGAAAATCATATAAATGATGAAATCAAGACGAAATCAACCAAAGAATAAATATAGAGCAATAACACTTAATTACACATAATGAAATTATAGCTGTGAAGAGTTTAGTTAAATGAAGAATATAAATAATAAATGTTTCATTACACTCATGCTTCAAGAAATAAGAAATTAAGTTTAAATCTTTGGGCAAAAATCATGTAAATGATGAACTCGAACCGATGAAACGTAGGAACCGAATAAACTCATGAATTCAAACTGATGGCTTCATGTGAAAAAAATAAGAAGAATGTAATGTAATCACCAAATAGCTCTGTAAACTATCTTGTAAAATATATCATATAGTTTATTACACCAATCAAAGTCTTTATGAAATGTACTATGATTGAACCAATGTAGTTTCTCACTAATTGATGTGTCGTTATATATTAAACGTAATGGGATTGAATAATCCGTGCAATGCGACGGGGCAATATTTTACATCCGACACGTGTTTCAAGTTTTTGTTATTCTTGTAGTAATTTTACAAAAGTCTATTATATTTTTTCTAAGCTAAAATTGAAAATACTAAATAAATGGGTTTTGCATGACGACTTGTACATTTACGCATTAAATTATTGTCCCTCACAAAATATAGATCGGTTTATCAAAAAATTTACACCAAAACGTTTAAAAAATACAAAGGTTACAATTTTAGTCTCAAAAAGTTTATAAACATGATAGATTAAAAATATAACTGAAATCTTAATACAAATTAAGTTTTTTTTTGGTTTTGGGCAGATAATGTAAAATTTTATTTAAGTTACAGTAAGTGTAAGATTATTATGTAACTAATTGTAAGGGGTGATCTGTAAATAATGTTAAAATACTGTTTTATCCTCAAAAGTGATTGCATCTTATACATTGAGTAAAGTAGTTGTTCTGAATTTTATGAAATCTTAAAATACCACTCTAATATGGTTTATATATATAGTATAGATAGTGGGTATTCCCGCGCGTTGCAGCGTGATGTTAAAATTTATAAGATTACATTTTGTACATTAGGATTTACGCTTTCGTTTCAAAAAAATGTTAAATCATAATGTTGATAAAAGTAAAACTTCAAGACATATTCAAAATTTTATAGGGAATCATTTAAAAATAAGAACATGCTAATCGGCTTTAAGCATCAAAACATGAATAGAAAAATAACGTGATGGTGTATTTGGAAATCTCAAAGAAAGTGTCATCATAAAAAGCGTCAAGAAATACAAAAGCAAAAAAAAACATCCATTTTTTAATTTAATTTAATAACTACTATAAACAAGAATATATAAACAATTAAAATGTCATTTTGATAAATAGGAAGAATTTGCTAAATATTGATTCAATATAGTAAGTTTAAATATAAATTAGACGGTTGATAAAAACTCACGTTTTCTCCGGTTTAAAATCGCTCTTGTAGTACTGATAACAAAGTATAGCGAACCCACCTAAACCAACTGACCAATTCATCGTGTAATTACAAGTTTTATCACAACAATTAGATGCATCACATATAAATCTAAATGTCTGGTCATGTATACAGAAAAGAAACTTGTACTCTATAATCGAACATATTGTACTTGTTTTGCTAATACTTTATTATTGATGATAACCAAAGATAAATTAAACATGGAAAATATGAAGCTATGGGTTTTCTCTTGTGAGGCAAGGATGTAGTCTAGACCTACTAATACTCTGCGTGCTATCTACAGAAAACAACTCAATTAAATGCTATTCCAAGTTAAGGAATCAATTCAAAATGGACGAGGAAGCTTTCGGCATCATTCTTATGGATATAATTTCAGCTACAAAAGGAAATATGGGCTCAACAAAACGAGGTGTCCTGGGCCATAAGAAAAGGAACTATAGGTTGTACAAGTAAAAGTATCTTTGACTATACGAAGAGAGTGTTAGGGTGATGATATTCGCAAAGGACAACCTAAGTCAAAAGCCCTTCAAACAAAGGTATCAATTCAACAATGAATGAGAATAAGCTGTCTGCTTTCATTCCCAAGGATACATATTTGATTTGCTCATGTAGTTGTTTCATTGTAGTATAAGACATATATGATGATTAATGTAATGAAATTAAGGTGTAACTCTATCCGGCTTCCTGTTGGGCTCACTTAATAATACTCTTTGATGGTTGTTTTTTAATAAATAATGTATCACATTTCAACCTTTTGAAAAGAAAAGAAAACTATGATGAACTTATTCTTAAAAAGATTAGTTAGCAAAATAAGATTTGCTCTTACTTGAAACATGGAATAGAAAGAATTTCAAAATAGTAATGTTAAGACATAATTAATCAAAGTAAACACAAATGAAGTTGACTAAGATAAGCCCTACAGCACCAACAATAGAAATGTTGAACTTACCGCCATGATATTTGTCATATCTCGGCGGAAGTGTGAAGCGATTTGGATGTGACTAGCTTGTTCAGAACGCATCGATTAAAAGAAGTAAATTTTAAACACATCAAACACATATCATAACATAACATAATACATTAATTTAAGTTAGGATTACATCATATATATATATATATATATATATATAATCAAAATTTGATATAATCCTATTACAGACATATTATTTAGCTACTACATCTTCAAAGTCGATGGAAATGAGCGTCCACCGCAACACTGAAATCATAGATGTTAACAGTTAAATTTACACAAACTCTTCATACAACTTCTCCCCATCATTGTAAACATCAAAAGAGAATTCACTATTGTTAGTCATGGCTACCTGAAAAAGCATACTCAAAATGGTCAACATAAAGTTGGTGAGATCATAGGTTTAATTCCAGACAAAATATTTTTGATGCATCAATTACAATCAAACCTTTCTTACTAATCTGATAATTCATAACTGTCATGAAATAGTTCATAAAATCAGATAATATAGCATCACAACACTCATCCTGTTGGTGCAGGAAATATTTTCCTAAGTAGCGCTACCTATATTATCCAACGGTTCAACATCCGCATTAATGGTTGTATCACAAATGACAGTATATCTCAAAAATCTCAAAATAATGCATCAAACATAAACAGTATGCTTTTTCCACTAAAAATTTTATAAACACAAAAAATAGGGCTATGAGTCTCACCTCTTACTCCAACGGGTAACCTATAAAAATCAATTTATAAGTTAGATACAAAATCTTTAATATTTTCAGAACCTCAGATGGAAGTAATTTCCAAAATTTTAATAGTAACATTATCAGATAATATAAAAATTCCAACTTCCATTTTATTTTTAGATAAATTGTTATAATTATTACAAACTTACCATAGTTTAATAAAGTTTTGATGAAAACTTTTTATATCATTATATTACAAGGGTTGTTTTATATGTGTTTATCACACACATACAATTTGGTAATCTAATTATAAATAGTTAAAGCTAGAACCTTAAAAAGAAACTTGATGATGTTATTGCTTGTTATGAGAGCCGAGCGTTCAATGATGGATGTGGTTGATGATGATTATTTGCAAGCCGAGGGGAGAGTGAAAGATGGTAGTTATTGGTTATGATGGTGTTCGAAGGTGGTGATGATGATGATGATATTTGGTGATGGTGGTTTGAGAGCCGAGAGGTGTGAGGTGGGTTGTGGGTTGTAGTCGATGGGTGGTGGTGTTTCAAAGAAACCGAGAGATGGAGAGAGTGCTATAGAGATGTAGGTTGTGATGGTTGTGTCGATATGGTTGTGAGGGTGGTGGTCTACGGTTATAGTGGTGGTGGTGTTCAAGACTTGTAGTGTATATAGATCATCCGATTGGTATTAATGGTGCATCATGAGGTCTAGTCTTAGCTTAGCTGAGTAAGCTTTCATAGGTGTGCTTAGTCGACTAGTAGGCTAGGTGGCAAGTGAAGGAATGATCATGGTGTCATGCATGGTGGCCGAAGGTGCCTTATAACTTGCCACATATCATTTAGCAATGATGATAGTTCATGTGGCTCATGTGAGGAGGTTCATGTGGCTCATGTGAGGAGGTGATTAGATGGCGGTTTGGTGGTTGTGAATATCATTATCCGAGAGGTTTAAGTGAAAGTGCTATTAAACTAAGTTTTAAACAAAGGTTTTAGTCGGGTTGTATATTGTTCTAATGAACCGAGTTTGTAACATAGTGTTTAGGTGTTCTTAGTTTTGGTATTTCATTATATTGTGATGTTGGTTTGTAACATTTTTCAGTTGCTGTCATAATGTTGAGGTATTTTGATCAACAATATTTAGTAACAAAACTTATACGTACGATCACATGCAAACGTACTTTTGAATCCATGCATACGTACTTTGAATCCATGCATACATAATTTTCATGCATGCAAGCATGCATACGTAACATATGCATGCATAACATACATACATATATTTTACTCATGTATATATGTAAGATACTATAATATATATATATATATATATATATATATATATATATAAAATTACTAAAACACATACTATAAAATGTTAAATATATTCAATAATGTAATATAAAAATTTCTTAAAATATTAACTCGTCTAACCTTTATTTTTAGGGTTGTCACATTCTCCCACTATTAAAAGAATTTCATCCCGAAATTCATTGAAGTGTGGTTTCTAAAGTTGAGACGAACTTATCTGATTATTAACTCTGAACAAGTGAGGGTATTTCTTTCTTATCTCATCTTCTCTTTCCCATATGTATTCTGGTCCTTTCTTTGCATTCCACTTAACTTTTACTATAGGAATTCTATTCTTTCTTAACCTCTTCACTTCCTTGTCTATAATAGCTACCGGTTCTTCTATAAAATGAAGTTTCCTATTTATTTTGACTTCTTGAATTGGCACTTTTAATGTCTCATCGGTTAGACATTTCTTTAAGTTAGATACATGAAAAGTGTTATGTACTTCACTTAGCTCTTGAGGTAATTCTAACTTATATACTACAGGGCCAATCCTATCAATAATTTTATATGGACCAACATACCTAGGGTTTAACTTATTTGGCTTTCCAAATCGGAAAATTCCTTTTGTGGGTGATACTTTTAGATAGACTTTATCTCCCACTTGAAATTCTAATGGCTTTCTTCGTTTGTCAGCATAACTTTTCTGTAGATCACGGGCTGCTTTCAATCTGTTTTTAATTTCAGTGATCTTATCAGATGTTTCTTGTATCAATTCAGGGCCTGTAAGTTGTCTATCATCTATTTCATTCCAACATAAAGGTGATCTACATTTTCTTCCATACAAGGCTTCAAATGGAGCTAATCCAATACTAGAGTGATAACTGTTATTGTATGAAAATTCAGTTAATGGGAAGTGGGTATCCCAGTTACCACCAAAATCTATGGCACAAGCTCTTAACATATCTTCTAATGTTTGTATTGTTCTTTCATTTTGTCCATCAGTTTGTGGATGATAAGCTATACTTATATTTACTTGGGTTCCTAAGGCCTTTTGTAATGTTTACCAAAATCTTGTTGTAAACCTACTATCTCTGTCTGATATAATTGATGCAGGTATTTCATGTCTAGACATAATTTCTTTTACGTAAATTCTGGCTAGTCTTTCTATCTTATAATCTTCTCTTATGGGTAAGAAATGAGCTGACTTAGTCAATCTATCCACTATAACCCAAATTGTGTCATATCCATTTTTGGTTCTTGGTAGTTTGGTTACAAAGTCCATAGTAATCTTGTCCCATTTCCATTATGGAATTTCTGGTTGTTGTAAATATCCTGAAGGTTTTTAATATTCTGCTTTTACTCTTGAACAAATATCACACCTTTCCATGATTTCTCCGACTGATTTCTTCATACCTGGCCACCAGTATTGGCTTTTCAAGTCCTTGTACATTTATTATTTCCTGGATGTACAGAATATTTTGACTTATGTACCTCTCGTAGGATAATTGTTCTAAGCATGTGTGACATCCGTCACCAAAAGGTCCTTCAATTAACATGTGTCTGTTGACTTTTCTTTGAACGCTCATTCCTCATTTCCGTAATCTATTCGTGTGGATATTATACTTACTCTATCATAGTTGTGTTGGTGACATCATCGTAAACATATGCTACATTTAAAACTTTTACAACTTTTATCATCGTCATCATTAAATATACCATATTTATATAATATTATTGTCATTGGTAAAACCATTATTAAGCCATGAATAAATTTAATTACCTTTTTATCATTAATATAACTAGCCGATTTAAGTCGTTTTCAACCGAAGCAAAATTTGGGAACTCGGGGGCTAAGTACAGGGACCAAATGTGACATTTTGCCAAACTAGGGCTGGGTATAAATACCCAAATTCCAGCCCTAGCCACCACATTTCATCTCCTTCTTCATCTTCTTCTTCTTCCATTTTCTTCCTCCTCCTTGCACCGAACCGCCCCAATTATTCGCGTTTTCACCGGTAAAGCCTCGGCTACAGCTGAGACTACTCCTTTCTTGCAGGTAGACGACCTTGGTCGTCCCTTTTCTTGCTTGTTCACTGCTGTCCTTTTAGGGTTTCGGGTGCTCAGGGCCAACCCGAGCACATGAGGCCGCGTGGGAGTGTGTGCCTTCGTGTTCTTCCTGTTTGTACATATTAGAAATATGTTTCTGGAAGTCCTTGTGGTGTAAATCTCGTGCACAGAGCAGCCGAAGGCTGCTCTGCACTTCTGCAGTCGTGATTCTGCTGTTCGGGCGACTGGGTCTGCCGTGCGACTGAGCCGTGCGACTGGGTGTGTCGTGCGACTGAGTCATGCGACTGTGTCTATCGTGCGACCGAGTCATGCGATTGTTGTTTGTTGTGCAATTGAGTCAGCCGACTGTGTGTGTCATGCAATTGAGTCAGGTGACTGTGTGTATCGTGCGATTGAGTCTATGCGGATGAATGTGTGCGATGGTGCGTGTGTCGCACGACTGAACGCTGAGTCATACGAATAAAGGTTCGGTCGTACAATTGAAGCTGATTTATGCGAATGAAGGTTGATTCGTATGTATGGATGTTGAGTCATGCGACTGAGGGTTGTGTGGTACGACTGAAGGCTGAATTGCACGAATGGAGGTCTATTCGTACGAATGTGGCTAATTCGTACGAATGAAGGTTGATTCGTGCAGATGGAGTGTTGAGTCGTGCATCTGGTACTATCATGCAATTGGAGTTGTTGTTGTGTGAGTTTCTTCTTATGCGTGGCGTGTGTATTCATGTGATATAAGGTGACATCGACAAGGTTACCGTTGCTAATGACAATATTTAAGTTAACACTATCAAACTTACTAAACCCAGACCCTGCTCTTGAGTGGGATATACTGGGTTTGTTTGTTTGTTTGTTATCAAACTTACTAATGTTATTCCAAATCAAATCAACATAACGTTTTACAATTATCAATAACCGATTTTAACCACTAATATTTACTAAGTATCTCTCTGATAACAATGAAACTTTTACACAAATATCATCAGCAATGGAAACGATTCCTAGTACTTGGATCTACATAAGATCTAATACATATGTCATCTTGTGTGCGTTACAACGACCGAGCCAATGCAACCCGAACCGACTGAACGTTATTACTTACTTTATACGTATCATTAATGCTTAACAATAACTGTCAATAGGTGTTTGACCATTTACTACATACAACATTTGGAAACTTTGATCATTCATACTTACCACTTAACAAGTGAGTTTCGTGGCCCCTTTTATGCTTTTACAGTATTTCAATCGTTTACAAACATGGGGGAAAAGTATGCTCATCCACTTTCTTATGCTGTACAATTTACTTACAATTTACATACTTGGAATCAACGTAATACTGTGTTGTGAGTACTTATCTGATACATACATGAGTTGCTGTGTGGTACTTTCTTTACAACCATTTAATTCGGTGTTGGAACCGACGTATAGGTATTGGTAGTACTACTGGGTTGACACCCCCACCCATGCATGTTGGTATACTAGTTAGTACCAACGGTGGCTAGGAACGGGCCCTTGGGTGAATATATTCTGACAAGTTGCTATGTGTACATCATTAGATTTGGTTGTAAAGCTCATTGTTATGTGATATTGCTTACTTATAACTGTATGCACGGTATACCATAACAATTACTATACAACATCAATCACTTATTTTACTATTTAAACCTGCGAGCTCACCAACAATTTTGTTGACCATTTTGAGCATATCTTTTCAGGTGACAATGCTAATTGAAGATCTAGGTGTGCTGCCTTAGTGGAGACCCTAGGATGCATTTTTGAGACTAAACATACTTGACAAACATACGTTTTGAATCATTGTTGCAGTCTATTAAACAATCTTCATACTTTTGATACTTGTTCTCGGGTTGTGGGAATTACATTACAATGTTAATATTTTGGTTATGTGAATCAATTACAAGTTTATGCTTATGGCTATGTTGTCGTGAATATTGACTAAACACGACACAAGTCTCCTTTGTATCGGGTGTCGTCATGACACGCTTTATCATCAATTACATATATTGCATCTCTAATATAAACAATGTGTTATGACGATCCCGTCTCGTTACATCACTGTGTTTTCGCTCTCAGCG
The DNA here is from genome assembly GCA_024085815.1 of Flaveria linearis. Classification (NCBI taxonomy): domain Eukaryota; kingdom Viridiplantae; phylum Streptophyta; class Magnoliopsida; order Asterales; family Asteraceae; genus Flaveria; species Flaveria linearis. Next base: position 21,345,400 of record CM044007.1, on the reverse strand, counting down.
GGGGTGTGACAGACTGGTATTAGAGCCATTGGTTATAGGGAATTAGGCAATTCACTTGACCTAGACTATAACCTAGGAACCTTCATGTAGAATGCATGCTAGGATTGGCATGCATCTGATATTACATGTATGTTCCTCTATACTTGTTCTTTATCTCTATACTTGATCTTTGTCTCTATGTCTTGTTATCTAACCATCCTAAGTAAGGCACTATTACTCTTACTCTTTCCTCACGGGATGCCTTTTCTGGAATCTTTCATTACTATGTGCGCCGCGTTATACTATTAGGTTGGGATACCCGACCTGAAGGGATCTTCACAGATCACGAATCGTTGATCCCGGATATTGAGTCCGACCCTGAGATAGTTATGCCTGAGGTCCCGAAAGAAGTAGGGATAAGCAACTTTTGTCAGACTAATTGAGCTTTTTTGCTTGGATTCTATTTGTTATGGCAGACTACTATTGGAATGCTATTGTTTCATGGACATGAGAACATTACATGACCCGTGCATGATGAATGGTGTCAACACTATGATGTTAGCTTAGGTGGGTGAAGCCAAGGATGACCATGCAAGGCAAATTACCATTACGGGTGCACATGTAATCGCAATTTGCAGCGCATGTGAAGCCTGGCTAATCATACCATGAGGTAACGATCATAGTTAGTGCAAGATATCTATTCTACACCTTAGGACACTAGAATCATAATTCTAGTAAGACCTTGTAACCGATGATAAAATATTCATAACCTTTACTATTACTTAAGACCTATTCTACTTAGAGTCTTCATGGAATTCCAATTATGATATTGATATTATTCTCCACGAAACATTTCTCCACTTAGCATTTTAGTAACTAAGGAACTGATTAAATGCTTAGAATGAATGTGGACTTCAAAAAGTTGTAGAAAAGTGATGATACACTCTACACATACATTACGTTGTTCATGGGATGATGTTAAGGAAAATCGGGTGTCACGTAACCGGTTTAAACATCGTTCTTGGTATATCGTGGATGTGGTGGGAACGCTGCGGGGAACCCTATATATAAGCATCACCGGTATACTAAGAATGTGCTTGAACTGGGCTACATGGTGATCTTGATTGACTGGAGCATGAAATGTTGGAACTTGATGAGTGGAGTTATACGTGTATCTTAAAGTGACTAAAGTTTACATGTTTACTCCTTTTATGATTAGAAAATGCCGCCTCAAAGAGTCACCCACAGTACAAATCGCGAAGGTGAGACCCCACGAGGCAGAGGTAGAGGTAGGCCACCAAGAACAGGTGGTGGTCCCGCCGGCAATAATCAGGGAACTGAAAACCCTGACATAGCTGCCATGATCACTCAGCAGCTAGCCACACTGATTCCTATGATAGTAACCCAAGTGAGCGACACTCTTCTGAATCATAATCTCCATGGGGATAATAATACTAACAATGAGCATAACCAAGGAACAGGGGAAGATACTGAGAATGGTGGAACAACGGGTAATGAAACTGGGGTTGTTAATACAAGACGGGGATGTTCATATAAGGAGTTTGTGGCCTGTAAACCGAAGGAATTTGATGGGAAAGGTGGAGCGATAGCTCTAACAAGGTGGCTTGAGAAGATGGAGTCAGTGATCGATATCAGTGAATGTCTAGACAGCCAAAAGATTAAGTATGCCACGTGTTCACTACAAGGCAAAGCACTAACTTGGTGGAACACACAGATTCAAGCAAGGGGAAGAGAATCAGCAATGCAGATGACTTGGGACGAGTTTAAAGCATTGATCATTGAAGAATACTGTTCACTCAATGAGATACAGAAGTTGGAGTAGGAGTTCTGGAACCATGCTATGGTAGGAGCTGGGCACGCAACTTACGCTGATCGTTTTCATGAGTTGGCAAGACTGGTTCCACATCTGGTGACTCCAGAATCAAAGAGGATTGAAAGGTATATTTGGGGACTTGCGCCTCAAATCCGGGCGATGGTAACAGCAGCAGCCCCTCCTACTATTCAGAGTACGATTCTAAAAGCTGGTACTTTAACAGATGAGATGGTGAGAACTGGGGTTCTGAGGAAAGGAGCTGAAAAGAGGAAGGATGTTGGAGAAGCAAGCAGGTCGAGTATAGGGAAGTTTGACAAACGGGCCAAGACAACCAGAAATTTTATGGCTGTGACGTAGGGCAAGAGAGATTAGGTCGGGCCGCACCCCAAATATGATAGATGCAACTATCATCATCCCCCAAGAATGCTATGCCGGGTGTGCGTGAACTGTAGACGCCCGGGGAATCTAGCGAAAGACTGCAGAGTGGCGCCGAATCTGGTGGCACCGGTCAACGCGGTTAACCCCGCCGGGAATGTCAGGGTCTGTTATGAGTGTGGAAACCCGGGTCACTACCGGAACATGTGCCCCAGACTGAATCTGGCGCCGGGTCAGCAAGGGAACAACCAACCACCATGATGGCCATAGCCAGTAATCAAGGCCATGGGAATCAAGGAAATGCTGCCAGAGAACGTGCGTTCGTTATCGTAGCAAATGACGCCCGTTAGGACCCGAATGTCATTACGAGTACGTATTTGCTCAATCACCACTTCACCTCTATATTATTTGATACTGGAGCAGACGACAGTTTTATATCTTCTGAATTTGCTCGCATGCTTGCCTTGAACCCTAGTAGGCTAGAAACTAGCTTCTCTGTAGAAATGGCCAACGGTAGGGTTGTACAGGCCGATGAGATTATTAGAAAGTGCTCCATGATATTGGAAAACCATGCCTTCGATATAGACTTAATACCTTTTGAGCTGGGAAGTTTCGATGCGATTGTGGGAATGGATTGGTTGTCGAAACACGGAGCTGAGATTTTTTGTCGGGAGAAAGTAGTACGAATTCCCATGCCAGACGGGGAGGTACTCAGGATTCAAGGAGAACGATCGGGGAGAAACCTAAAGCTTATCTTTTGCATAAAGACACGTTGATGTTTGCGAAAGCAGTGTTGCGCGTTTCTGGCCCATGTAGTGGAAAAGAAAGAAGAGGACAATAAGTTGGTAGATATTCCTATAGTACGAGATTATCCGGATGTGTTCCCTGACGACTTGTTGGGTTTGCCTCCTTCACGTCAGGTGGAATTTCGTATAGAGTTGGTTCCCGGAGCTACGCCGGTAGCAAAAGCACCGTATCGGTTGGCACCATCAGAAATGAAAAAGTTATCTAGTCAATTACAGGAACTACTGGAGAAGGATTTTATTCGGCCGAGTCACTCACCATGGGGAGCACCGGTATTATTTGTCAAAAAGAAAGACGGATCGTTCCGTATGTGCATTGATTATCGTGAGTTGAACAAGTTGACTGTGAAGAATCGATATCTTCTTCCCAGAATCGATGATTTGTTCGATCAGCTGCAAGGAGCCTCATATTTCTCCAAGATCGACCTTCGATCGGGATATCATCAACTAAGGGTTTTCGAGGAGGACATACCAAAAACAACTTTTAGGACTCGTTATGGGCACTATGAGTTCTTAGTCATGCCGTTCGGACTGACTAATGCACCAGCTGTGTTCATGGATATGATGAATCGAGTGTGCAAACCTTACTTGGATAAATTCATGATCGTATTCATAGACGATATACTTATCTACTCCTGATCGAAAGAGGACCATGAGGAACACCTTCAGGCAATATTGAGTCTATTACAAGAAGAGAAAATTTTGGCTAAGTTCTCGAAGTGTGAGTTTTGGCTTCGAGAAGTAAAATTTTTAGGACACGTGGTGAACAAAAATGGGATTCACGTAGTTCCCGGAAAAATCGAGGCAGTGAAGAAATGGGATGCACCCCAGACACCTTCATAGATACGACAATTATTAGGATTGGCCGGATACTATTATCGCTTCATCGCGAATTTTTCAAAGATTGCTCAACCGTTAACCCTGTTGACTCAGAAAGACAAGAAGTTTGATTGGGGACATGCATAAGAACAAGCATTTCAAACGTTGAAGGAGAAGTTGTGCAACGCACCGATATTGTCCCTCCCAGACGGAACCAATGATTTTGTGATGTACTGCGATGCTTCACATCAAGGTCTGGGTTGTGTGTTAATGCAGAAGGATAAGGTGATTGCCTACGCCTCACGACAACTTAAGGTGCACGAAAAGAACTATACAACTCATGATTTGGAGTTGGGCGCTGTAGTATTTGCACTCAAGATATGGAGGCATTACCTGTATGGAACCAAATGCATCATCTACATAGATCATAAGAGCCTTCAACATATTCTAGATCAGAAAGAACTCAATATGCGTCAGCGACATTGGGTAGAGTTACTTAGTGACTATGATTGTGAAATCCGGTATCATCCGGAGAAGGCAAACGTGGTGGTTGATGCTTTAAGCCGCAAAGAACGTGTGAAACTACTACGTGCTCAAGCGTTGGGATTGACTATTCAAACGAATCTGAAAGCTTAGATCTAAATTGCACAAAGTGAGACATTAAAAGAAGAAAACCTTGCGGGAGAAGAATTCCGGGGGTTGGATAAACAGATGATTTGCAAGGATGATGGTATACAGTACTTCATGGATCGTATATGGATACCCAAATGGGGAGGTGTACGTACCTTAGTCTTGGATGAAGCACACAAGACACGATATTCTATTCATCCTGGTGCAGACAAGATATACCACGATCTTTAAGATCTGTACTGGTGGCCAGGCATGAAGAAAGACATTGCTATGTATGTAAGCCGATGCTTGACGTGCTCGAAAGTTAAGGCTGAACACCAGAAACCATCGAGATTATTACAGCAACCTGAAATTCCCGAGTGGACATGGGAGAAAAATAGCCATGGATTTCATTACCAAACTCCCTAGAACGAGTATCGGACATGACTCAATATAGGTCATAGTGGATCGTATGACGAAGTCAGCTCATTTCTTACCAATTCAAGAGGATTACAAGATGGAAAGGTTGGCGAGACTGTACATAAAGGAGGTCGTGACAAGGCACGGGGTGCCAGTGTCAATCATATCCGACCGAGACAGCTGATTTACTTCACGATTTTAGCAGACGCTACAGAAAGCGATGGGCACACGATTAGATATGAGTACCGCCTATCACCCACAGACAGATGGCCAAATTGAACGAACCATACAGACGCTAGAAGACATGCTCAGGGCTTGCGTAATTGACTTTGGTGGTAGCTGGGACACTCACTTACCATTGATTGAGTTCTCTTACAACAACAGCTACCATACGAGCATTGGATGCGCTCCATTTAAAGCATTGTATGGGAGGAAATGTAGATCTGCAGTTTGTTAGGCAAAGATTGGTGAAAGCCAGCTGACAGGCCCAGAGATCATTCAGGAAACAACCGACAAGATCTTCCAGATCAAAGATAGACTAAAAACAGCCAGAGATCGCCAAAAGAGCTATGCCGACAACCGTCGGAAGCCTCTAGAGTTTAACATTGGGGATCGAGTTTTACTCAAGGTCTCTCCTTGGAAAGGGATCGTTTGATTTGGAAAGAAAGGGAAGTTAGCCCCTAGATACGTAGGACCATTCGAGATTATAGAAAGAATCGGTCCGGTGGCTTACCGATTAAGGCTGCCATAAGAACTTAGTGGTGTACATGATACTTTTCACGTGTCGAACCTCAAAAAGTGTTTGGCTGACGAGTCCCTTCACGTACCAATTGAGGAAATCAAGATTGACGAAAACCTTCACTTTATAGAAGAACCTATAGAGATCATGGACCGAAAGGTCAAACGGTTAAGGCGTAACAAGATACTGATTGTCCGTGTAAGATGGAACTCTAAACGAGGACCAGAGTTTACATGGGAGCGGAAAGATCAGATGAAACTCAAATATCCACATCTATTCGAGATGACACTCTTGGACCTAACACCAGTTGAATTTCGGGATGAAATTCTCTCAACTGGGGGATACTGTGACATCCGTCACCAAAAGTTCCATCAATTAACGTGTGTCTGTTGACTTTTCTTTGAATGCTCATCCCTCATTTCTGTAATCTATTCGTGTGGATATTATACTTACTCTATCATAGTTGTGTTGGTGACATCATCGTAAACGTATGCTACATTTAAAACTTTTACAACTTTTATCATCGTCATCATTAAATATACCATATTTATATAATATTATTGTCATTGATAAAACCATTATTAAGCTACGAATAAATTTAATTTCCTTTTTGTCATGAATATAACTAGCCGATATAAGTCGTTTTCAACCGAAGCAAAATTTGGGAACTCGGGGGCTAACTGCCGGGACCAAATATGACATTTTGCCAAACTAGGGCTGAGTATAAATACCCATATTCCAGCCTTAGCCACCACATTTCATCTTCTTCTTCATCTTCTTCTTCATCTTCTTCTTCTTCTATTTTCTTCCTCCTCATTGCACCGAACCACCCCGTTTCTTCGCGTTTTCACCGGCAAAGCCTCGGCTACAGCTGGGACTACTCCTTTCTTGTAGGTAGATGACCTTGGTCGTCCCTTTTCTTGCTTGTTCACTGCTGCACCTTTAGGGTTTCGGGTTCTCGGGGCCAACCCGAGCACATGAGGTCGCGTGGGAGTGTGTGTTGCCTTTCTGCATGTTCTTCCTGTTTATACATATTAGAAATATGTTTCTGGAAGTCCTTGTGGTGTAAATCTCATGCACGGAGCAGCTGAAGGCTGTTCTGCACTTCTGCAGTCATGATTCTGCTGTTCGGGCGACTGGGTCTGCCGTGCGACTGAGCCGTGCGACTGGGTGTGTTGTACGACTGAGTCGTGCGACTATGTCTATCGTGCGACTGAGTCATGCGATTGTGTGTGTGTCGTGCGATTGAGTCAGGCGACTGTGTGTGTTGTGCGATTAAATGAGGCAACTATGTGTGTCATGCGATTGAGTCTATGCGGATGAATGTGTGCGATGGTGCGTGTGTCGCACGACTGAACACTAAGTCATACGAATGAACGTTCAGTCGTATGAATGAAGCTGATTCGTGCGAATGAAGGTTGATTCGTACGTATGGATGTTGAGTCTTGCGACTGAGGGTTGTGTGGTACGACTGAAGGCTGAATAGCACGAATGGAGGTCCATTCGTACGAATGTGGCTAATTCGTACAAACGAAAGTTGATTCGTGGGGATGGAGTGTTGAGTCGTGCATCTGGCACTGTCGTGCGATTGGAGTTGTTATTGTGTGAGTTTCTTCTTGTGCGTGGTGTTTGTATGTCGTGTGATGTAAGGTCACATCGACACGGTTACCGTTGCTAATGAGAATATTTAATTAACACTATCAAACTTACTAATGTTATTCCAAATCAAATCAAGATAACGTTTTACAATTATCAATAACCGATTTTAAACCACTAATATTTACTAAGTATCTCTCTGATAACAATGAAACTTTTACACAAATATCATCGGCAATGGCAACGATTCCTAGTACTTGGATCTACATAAGATCTAATACATATGTCTGCTTGTGTGCGTTACACGCGACAAAACCAATGCAACCCGAACCGACCGAACGTTATTACTTACTTTATACGTATCATTAATGCTTAACAATAACTGTCAATAGGTGTTTGACCGTTTACTACATACAACATTTGGAAACTTTGATCATTCATACTTACCACTTAACAAGTGAGTTTTGTGGCCCCTTTTTATGCTTTTACAATATTTCAATCGTTTACAATTGTGGGGGAAAAGTATGCTCACCCACTTTCTCATGCTGTACAATTTACTTACAATTTACATACTTGGAATCAACGTGATACTGTGTTGTGAGTACATATCTTATACATACACGAGTCGCTGTGTGGTACTTTCTTTACAACCATTTAATTCCGGTGTTGGAACCGACAGATAGGTATTGGTAGTACTACTGGGTTGACACCCCCACCCATGCATGTTGGTATACTAGTTAGTACCATCGGTGGCTAGGAACGGGCCCTTGGGTGAATATATTCCGACAAGTTGCTGTGTGTACGTCATTAGGTTTAGTTGTAAAGCTAATTGTTATGTGATATTGCTTACTTATAATTGGGTGCACGGTATTCCACAACAATTACTATACAACATCAATTACATATTTACTATTTAAACCTGCGAGCTCACCAACAATTTTGTTGACCATTTTTAGCATATCTTTTCTGGTGACAATGCTAATTGAAGATCTAGGTGTGCTGCCCTAGTGGAGACCCTAGGATGCATTTTGAGACTAAACATACTTGACAAACATACGTTTTGAATCATTGTTACAGTCTATTAAACAATCTTCATACTTTTGATACTTGTTCCTGGGTTGTGGGAATTACATTACAATGTTAATATTTTGGTTATGTGAATCAATTACAAGTTTATTCTTATGGCTATGTTGTCGTGAATATTGACTAAACACGACACAAGTCTCCTTTGTGTCGGGTGTCGTCATGACACGCTTTATCATCAATTACGTATATTGCATCTCTATTATAAACAATGTGTTATGACGATCCCGTCTCGTTACATCCCCGTGTTTCTGCTCTTAGCGGGGGTGTGACAGCATGCTATTGTCTGGCACCCAAATTCTTCCTTTGAATCTTAGGATTCCATCTATTTCTTCTTCCATATCTTTTAATTGTCCTTTTAACTTCAACATATCTTCTTGTTAGGCTTCTCGAATTTGATTTAACAAATCTGAACGTAATTCCATTCTCATAGCACGCACTCGTAGTGGCTTAATCCTTTCTTTTCTACTTAAAGCATCAGCTACAACGTTTGCTTTTCCCGGGTGATACTTGATTTCACAATCATAGTCACTTAGTAACTCCACCCATCGTCTTGGTCTCATATTCAACATCTTCTGATCAAATATATGTTGTAAACTTTATGATCCGTATAAATTATACACTTAGTCCCATACAAGTAATGTCTCCAAATTTTAATGCAGATAGTACTGCTCCTAATTCTAGATCATATGTGGTATATTTCTTTTCACTACCTCTAAGCTGTCTAGGTGCATATGTAATTAGCTTGTCTTTTTGCATTAAAACACATCCAAAACCTTGGCGCGATGCATCACAATATACTACGAAATTATCTGTTCCTTCTGGCAAAGTTAAAATAGGTTCAATACACAACTTATTCTTGAGGAGTTCAAATGCTTCATTTTGTTTTTCTTCCATACATACCTCCTATCTTTCTGGGTCAATTTTGTCAAATGTTGAGCTATTCTTGAGAAATTTTCTATAAATCTCCTATAATGTCCTGCTAAAACCTAGGAATTGTCGTACTTCAGTTGGGGTCTTTGGAACTTCCCACTTCTTGACTGCTTCAATCTTTACTGGATCAACTTATTGGAATTGTACTTCCCTTTTCTAGAATTCACATTTTGAGAATTTGCATACAACTTTTCCTTTCGTAGTAATTCAAAAGTTAATCTTAAGTGTTGTTCATGGTCTTCCTTATTTTTAGAAAAAATCAGGATGTCATCTATGAATACGATGGCAAATTTATCTAAATAGGGTTTGCATACTCTATTCATTAGATCCATAAATACTGCTGGAGCATTGGTTAAACTAAATGGCATTACAAGAAATTTATAATGTCCGTACCTAGTCCTGAATGCAGTCTTTGCTATATCTTCATCTTGTACTCTTAACTGATGTTATCCAGATCTTAAGTCTATTTTTGAAATATAACAAGATCCTTGCAATTGATCAAATAAATCATCAATCCTAGGGAAGGATGCCTATTCTTTGTGGTAACTTTATTGAGTTCCATATAATCAATACACATTCTAAAAGTCCTGTCTTTCTTTTTAACAAATAGAACTGGTGCTCCTCAAGGTGATACACGAGGGCGTATAAATCCCTTATCTAACAGTTCTTGTAATTGGTTCATTAACTCTTTCATTTCTATTGGTGCTAAATGATACGGGGCTTTAGCAATAGGGGCTGCTCCTGGTACTAATTCTATTTTAAACTCTACTTGATAAGGAGGTGGCAATCTAGGTAATTCATCAGGGAAAACATCAGGATATTCATTGATAACAGAAACACTATCTAGATTCATCTTATCTAGTTTTGTATCAACTACATGATCCAAGAAAGCTAAGCATCTCTTCTTTAAACATTTTTGTGCTTTCTTACAGGAAATTATTTTCATAATACCACTAGGCTTTTCACCGTATATACAGAGAGTTCTATTTTCTTTAATCAGAGGGATTTTTATCATTCTCTTACCACATATAATTTCAGCATGATTCTTACTTAACCAATCCATACCTACTACAATATCAAAATCTACAAATTTAATAGGAATCAGATTTATATCAAAATAGTGTTCATCTAGGTTTAAAGTACCGTTAGGAATGATTTCACCAGCTTCAATTATTTTACCATCAGCTAATTCTATCATATATTTATGCTTTAGTTTCTCAGAAGTTAGATTAAGTGACGGTATAAAGGTATTTGAAATGAAACTACGAGTTGCTCCCGTGTCAAATAATATTGTTGCGTACTGATTGATGATAAGGAACGTACCCGTTACTACTTCTGGTTCATACCGAGCTTCTTCAGCTTGCATTACGAAAGCTCTTCCACGGGGGTTGTTTTGGTTAATTGAAGCCTTACCTTTCAATTATTGACATTCATTACGAAAATGGTTTTCGTTACCACACTGATAGCAGACTGGTTTAAGGTTGGTGGGGTTCTCGCAGTCTTGGGATATATGTCCCTTCTTTTTGCAATTATAACAAATCACTATCATACAATTTCCAAGGTGATATCTTTGACAGGTACTGCATCATAGTTGTCCTTCAGTTTGTGTTTTCTTTTCTCGTACTGCTCCTAAGAAATTTCTTTGTGGAGGTCGGGTTATCCTTTTTTGAAGGTTTTCTCCAAATTTCCTTCCTGTGTGGTTATCATTCCACTTTCTTTTCTCTCCTATTTTTGGATTACTTAAAGATCCATTTCTTATCATTTCATCTGTTAGGTTTACTGACAAACTTACTGCTTCCTGGAAGGTTTTGGGCATCACGGATTTAACTAATCCCTTATTTTGTTAGGACCGAGTATGTACGGAGCACTAACTGATTCAATGTGTAACCGAATCAAATAGTGCGGAATTCTATTTGATTGGCGATCCAATCAGGGAAACCGTTAATCTGATCAACCTAACGATTAGAATATGTTAAGAATAGAGTAGGAATGATCAGAAATGATCTATGAACTTGGAAGGGATGTTCTAGACGAACTTGGACGGCTAGGGTTGTGAATTCTCGAAGTGTTGAATTTTTCCACGAAATAAGTGGTATTTATAGGTTACAATTTTCATTCGTACGACTGAGCCAAGCGTATGGCTCAGTCGTGCGACTGAGTCGTGCGATTGGTTTATTCGTACGATTGAGTCAGTTTTATGACTCAATCGTGCGATTGACTCAATCACCTGGTTCAATTGTGCGATTGGCCCATTCGCATGGTCTAGTCGTGCGACTGAATCAAGATACTTAGTTAAACACATTCTTGAACCTTTAACAATTCAGAACTATGTCTAACAACTGTAAACCTATATAACATGTTCGTATAAGCGTGTAACATCCACTAATATGAATATATAAAACATTAAACAACTAATACACAATAAATCAAAGAGTTTTTTCATTACATTGATCAAACATTACATATCTGTAACAAAATGAAAGTCTATTACATTTAAGCTCGCTAGAACTAGAACTAGGGACATGTGTACCAACAAACTCCCCCATTGGACCTAGTTCTATCTAATCTTTGACTTCCTTCGTTCCTCTTTCAAAACCCCAGCATGGATATTGAGTGCGAAGCATAGACGTATGACATGCTGAAACTGTAGTGCTTGCACTATATCCTGGGTATCAAAAAATAGTGGCCACTTGTATAGAGTATAGACATCTGAAGCTGACAAGTTGATAAGCCACATTGGGTCGAACACCCTTATTGTGTCCACCGTTCCTTCCCTGTCCAAAACAATGACGGCCTCTCCAGAGCGCCAGTCATAGTACCACCACTTAAAATGTCGGGTAAAGTCCTGTGGCATCTCCCTCAAAGGAATTCTGGACATCGTGCATGGAGGGCGCCACTTCAGGACTATCTTTGGTTGACCGGTGATGGGACTCACCTTAGACCTTCGGAGGTACCTCGTAGCCTGCTGAGGTTTGAAGTTTACCCATCTAGTCCTGTATTCCCTTTTCAGTGCAGTCTCAAACCTGCCTGACATTTTCTTTGGGTCAGCGTAGAGCAACTTCAGGCGTGCCAGCTGGTTGAGCTCGAACCCGAGGAGAGTCTTCAGATCATAAGGGAATCTGAAGTACTCAATTCCCCTCTCCTCTTTACAGCATAAACTCCAAGATCCTCAAAGTGAGCCCATGTAATAATCTTCCCTGACACCTTCATGTTCTTCTTAACTTTGTAGAGCTTGGTGTAGGTACTTTGCTTAGCTGTAGAGCGTTGGGCTCGGATCTCAGCAAAGCAAGCCGCCCATTCAGCCTTTCTGATATTGACATCAGCGTCTGAGGCTTGGCTTGGCTAGTTGATGCTTCTGCTTCTTTCTCTTTATCACTCAGCTTCTCCAAAATATCATTGCCGAGAGTGTTAATCAGATCAGGAAACACATTTCCCTCTCGGTCAGCGTATTTAGAGTAGTGCTAATCGGTGATGTCTTCAACCCCTATCTCCTCAACATCATTAAGCTCTTCATCACTAGCATTATCAAACATTGGAGCATCCTTCATGATCTCATCTGGATTAAGCCGAAACATCTCAGCAAGTTGCTCGTCAGTTAGGTCGTGAATTATTTCTCCTTCTTTAGGAGTATAACTCACAGCCTTTCTGACGATCCCCTGCAGATCAAGAATCATTGTGAGTTGAGACTTGATCTGTTGGAGGGGAGCAACGTCGTGCTCATCTTCCTAAAATGCTGGATCTGCTTGATTTAGACATGTAGCATAAACAATCATTAGTATGTAATCAAGATAATCAAACATTAAATAATAAATATTTACATTAATTACATAAACATCAAAATATGATTCAAGTACAAAAGTTGAATAATAAAACATCTAATCTGTACTTTTTCCTTGAATCTGCTCGTGAGCTTCAGCTGTAGGTGATGATGTAGGGGCTGATGTAGATCCCTGGTCTTGTCTTCGTTTTGTTCGTTGTTCCTGACTCGAATCCACAACATTTGTAGTTGAATCTTCATCATCATCATCATCATTGTGCCCCTCCTGTCCTTGATCATCTCCACTATCATCATCATCTTCATAATCGCCATCTCCCTCTTTGATCTTCAGAGGCTCATCCTTAGTACCCTTAAGTTTGAGCAGTATGGTCTTCTTGGCCTCCTCCAACTCCTCAATCTTCTTAGAAGATATGACGTTTTGCTCCTGGAGTTGGGTGAGCTCTAGTCTCTAAGAAGCCATCTGCTGATTCTACTCCTGTAGTTGCTGTGCATGCTGAGAGATCTGCAGTGATTGGGCAACAGTAAGCTCCTCTATCTGTCTTAGCTTGTAGTCTTCTCGTTATCGGCAGCTAACAGCTTCAGCACCATTCGGTTAAGTGCTGCAAGCTGTTCCTCTACCCCACTGGGGGGTAGGGAAGATCCTGATGGAGCTGTTGAGGGTCCGGCTTGGTGTCGGGTGGTGGTAGCGGTGGTGGTGGTGAATATGGGTGGAGGTGTATGAGTGGGTGGAGGTGTAGGAGTAGTGGTTGTGGAGGGTGGTATGGTAGTGGTAGATGGTGTTGTGGTAGTGGGTGGTGGAGTGGTAGTAATGGTGGTTGTGGAGGTAGGTGTGGTGGCTGAAGAGGTTGTTAGCATGGTAATGCTCCTTCGCTTGGGCTTCAGCCCATGTGGCTGAGCCATCCATTTCCTCCGAGTCCCTGGACCTGGAGGCTCCCCCTCGGCTACTGGGAGAGTCTGGGGTATATGATGGGTCGACAGTAGGACCCCCAGACCCTCCTGGGCGTCCACCAACCGCCCTGATGCCTTGCTCCATAGCTACTACCTGGCTACCTACCGTCTGGGTGAGAGGCTCTTCATCTAACTCTTCTTCCTTATCAGGCTGAAAATCCTGATAGAACCCAGCCGACTCTAATCCCTCTTATGGGGATGGTGGAGATGTAACATCTGCAGTAGTGGTCTCAAAACCTGTATCTCCACCATCATCACCGTCATCATCATCTGAATCATCACTAGGGAGGACTATGTGCTCCACATCGGAGTCATTGTCGTTGTGGCACCACTTACGTATTGCCGGCGCCACGTACTCCTCCCGGGCTAGATGCCCAAACAGTCTCCTCACCGGGGGCTTAACCTGCTTGCCCCGGTAGACCTTCATTCTCCCCAGTGTCGTATCATCCATAACTTCTAATACGACCGCATCCTTTTTCTCCTTAGGCAGCTGGGGGAGCTTCTGATCGATGATCATCTAAATAAACCTCGGGTACATGCAGAAGCTCTCCTTCCCCTTGGCCTCGATGTTCTCCACCAAGTAGGTGAATATCATCCTGGAGAAGCTAAACGGGAAGTTCAGCACTAATACACAAATGCATTCTGCATCTGATCAGACAACTCATCAAATCCTCCCTTCCTCGAGGCTATACAACGTAGGAGAACATGGGTAAGGTACTTGAACTGGGGGCACAAGTTGCTCTTGTTAAGCATACTTGTGTTGATGTCCCCCGAGTACTTCTCCCTCATAAAGCAGCCACGACAGTAAGGGGATGTAGTCTCGTTGGACAGTTAGCATCGTCCCCAAACTCAACAACGGTCCGTATATCCTCCTCAGTTAGCTCAATATCTTGTCCAAAGATAGTGCTCCGAATAGTGTGAGGCTCCATGGACCTGTCTACAACAGCATTTTCCCAAAACGCCTGCTGAATCGATCTGTATGGTGTACACTGCGCTGAGATCGCTCGGTAGATCCTCAAGCGGCATAGAAAACTGATAATCCCAGAAAAGTCCACAGCATTGCGAGAAGTTAGATCTAGATGAGCACAGATATTGTGCTTGGTGCTCATAGGCCACCGACTAGCCATCTGTGACATAAAACAGATAAACATTAGTACTTGTCTAAGATAACTAATTTCGGTTAATGAACTTGAAAAATTAGTTTAGTCGTGCGACTGAACAAAGCGGCTAAGATCTAGTCGTGCGATTGAACTATGCGACTGAGATCTAGTCGTACGATTGAGTTCATTCGTACGACTGAGTCATGCGATTGGACTTAATCGCATGTCTTCTCATGCTTTTACCTTGGTCGTGCGACTGAGCTCATACGCATGGTTCAGTCGTGCGACTGTGCCCTTCGTCCATCTCAGTCGTACGATTTAGCCAATCGGACAGCTTAGTCGTACGATTGAAGTTCATCAGTGTGTCCAGTCGCCTATTCGACTGTTTGAACATTCAAATTCATGTTCTTGAGCAATACTTGATGTTAAACATTGTGATTCGGCTCATTACACTCGAAACAGTACGATTAAGCATCTTTTAAGTTTAGTTTGATCTTATAGCTCAGTTTAGATGGTTTATTTGTCCGTTTTAGTCCTCAGTTACTGTTAGGTCAAAATTTGAGTGGTTCTTGATGTCAATGTTTGGTTTTATTGATGAACCACCTCGATTATTACCTGTATAACCAATATCGAACGTCAGAACACAAGAATATATGGTAAGTGTGACTCGAACAAAATTTTGCCAGAGGTTCTTTAGGTCGTACGAATAATGGGCGATTTGGGTGAGTAGAGCGACTGAGGCCCATTCACCTTGTATTTATACTAGGGCATGCTCCAGTCATGCGACTGAGCCTAGTCACATGAGTGAGTCGTGCGACTGAGCCTCAGTCGTGCGATCCACCCAATCGTTCACCTCCAATCGTACGATTGAGGTTCATTCAGACGTCTGTCATAGTCGGTCACCTCCTATCGTGCGATTAGGGCTCATTCGCATGGTCCACTCGTACAATTTAGACTTATTCGTATGATCCAATCATACGACTGGTGCATACTTATGGTCCAGTTGTGCGAATGGGCCATACTTGTGACATTTTGACCATTTTACCGTTTGACACTTAGTTCCATTTAACAGTAGATAAAATATTATGAGCAGTTGATCATCTCAGACATGATCAATTTTAGATTACAACCTGTTGATCACCTTAGATGTGATCCATTTATCCACCCGATCACCTCAGACGTGATCCATTTATCCACCCGATCACCTCAGACGTGATCCATTTATCCACCCGATCACCTCAGACGTGATCCATTTATCCACCCAATCACCTCAGACGTGATCCATTTATCCACCCGAGCACCTCAGACGTGATCCATTTATCCACCCGATCACCTCAGACATGATCCTTTACTTTTTCAGAAACAATTGATTTAAGATTAACGTTAAGTTCATTTTGTGACATTCACAGCAATGAGTAACATAGCATAGTCCGACACTGACATAATTTGCAAATAATTTGAAACACTAAACTAAGTAATAAAATAAACATATTTTTGTGATTTTGATAGGGTTGGGTAGAAAAGCCTATTAGCATTAACATCATTTCTAAGACAGATTCATATGGAATCAGACAGGCATAGACTAAATTACTTGGAACTTTTATATATGTATTGAAATTTAAACTAACATATTTACATATCATAGTTTCTCGTTCATCTGAGACTTCTCCGTTCTAACTGGGAATCATGCTTGATCTGTTATGTAACATACATTGATTTTGAACATCAGGCAGTGTAGCCACGATGATTGTCAGTGTACTTATCCACTTAAATTCATACATAGACTTTTACACACATTGGTGATGTATTAGGTTATATTATGTCAACCAACATTTGTGGATCCCAAGCTTATATGGTAATCAAAATTCCTTAGAGGACTTTCGAGCGGTCTACGAGTATTTTGACAATAAGAGACTATTCATAGATCTTTCAAAGAGAAGCCAAGCCTCAGGTCAGTGCTATCGCACAGCAGAGAGGCGGCAAAAACCAATGAATTCTAGAATATCTAGGTTATGCTTATCCTCAGGTCAGTACCATCGCACAACAGAGAGGCACACAAGCTATCTTCTTGTTAGAGCATTTTTAAATTTTTCTTTAGCACATAACGGACCAACATAGGTTATCAGCTTGATTGCGTTTCTTTTCATTTTTTTTCATGCTTAGATCTTTTTGTGGTCATCCGCACACTTTTAGTGGCGTTTATTTGCTCGTCATCCCTTATTGGAAATAATTGATTGTGTTAACCAGTGATAAGATGGGAACCCACAGTCAGTTGAACAGATTAGTTTAAATTTAGTTCACCAATGATGTCTACTAGTCTATCATGTTGAATCTACCAACACATCGTATTATGAACTAACACCTCCCTAGATCGACTTTCTCCGTAGAGTTACAGTTACAAGCAAGCGTACTATCATTATCCCATTTTCTGAATCACATTCTTAGTTTTGTTGTCTTTGCCTTTTCAGCTTATCTTTCCTCCCCCCCTATTTTTTTAAGTAAATAAATACTGAACATAACCTAATCTCCCCCTAAAATTCTAAAACAGAAAATCTTTTGTGTTTTTGGATTTTTATAAGACAAGGATATTAAAAGAAATAAAATAAAAATGAAAAAACTAAATACGTGTCAGACTAGACATCTGTGTCGTC
Organism: Flaveria linearis; assembly: GCA_024085815.1. Lineage (NCBI taxonomy): Eukaryota > Viridiplantae > Streptophyta > Magnoliopsida > Asterales > Asteraceae > Flaveria > Flaveria linearis. Next base: position 21,327,733 of record CM044007.1, on the reverse strand, counting down.
TGAAATTATGTCACTTTTCTTTTTCACGCCGTTGACCTCTAACAGATAAAAAAATTGGGTTTATCAAATGGTTTGGTGTAGAGGTCAGCGCGTTGAAAATCGGTGTTTATATTAACCACATCAATTAATTGTTTTTCATAGCAGTCGCGTATGAAGTGATACTTTATGCCAATGTGTTTTGTTTTAGGGTGTTGAACCGGATTTTTAGTTACATCTATAGCAGCAGAGTTATCAACATATATAGGGGTGTTAGAAAATTTCAAACCATAGTCCCGCATTTGCTGTTGGATCCAGATAATCTGAGAGCAGCAGCTTGCAGCAGCAACGTATTCAGCTTCACAGGTTGATAAAGCAACCGAGGTCTGCTTCTTGCATTGCCAGGTGACTAAACGCCTTCCAAAGAACTGACACCCTGCTGATGTAGACTTGACGTTAATCTTACAGCGCCGTAGTCTGAATCACTATACGCTGTTAGCTCAAAGTCATCGTCATGAGGATACCACAACCCCAGTGTTGGAGTACCCTTCAGATAATGAAAGATCCTTTTCACCCCGATCAGATGATTTACTTTCGGTTTGGCTTGATATCTGGAGCATAGACATATGGCATACATGATGTCTGGACGCGAGACAGTGAGATACATGAGAGATCCGATCATCCCACGATACATAGTGGCATCCACCAAATCCCCATTCTCATCAGGTGCCATATCATGATTTGTGGCGAGTGGGGTACCGACAGCAGTGACATTTTCCATATCAAAGCGACTAAGAATGTCTCCGACATACTTAATCTGATGCAGAAAAATACCGGTTGGTGTTTGATCCACCTGTAATCCCAGGAAGAACTTCATTTCTCCCATGGCACTCATTTCAAACCCTGCCTTCATTACAGATTTGAACTCTTTGCACAGTTCTTCATTTCTAGAACCGAAGATAATGTCATCCACATAGATCTACACAATTAGTAATCCCCATCTTTCTCTTTAATGAACAACGTGCAGTCAATCACACCCTGCTAAAACCGTGTTTCAAGAGATGGGTGGAGAGCTTCTCATACCAAGCTCGAGGAGCCTGATGTAGCCCATACAGAGCCTTGTCCAACATGTAGACTCTGTCCTGATGATAAGGATCTTCGAATCCCTCGGGTTGACTGACGTAGACTTTTTCACGGATTTCCCCATGAAGGAATGCACTCTTAACATCCAGCTGATAAACTTTGATCTTCATGTAAGATGCATAGGCCAGAAATATCCGAATCGCTTCCATTCGTGCCACTGGTGCAAACACTTCATTGTAGTTGACTCCCTCGACTTGTCTGAATCCTTGAACAACCAACCGTGCCTTGTTTCTGATGACAACACCTTGGTCGTCCTTCTTGCACTTTAGCACCCATTTGGTACCAATCACTTTCACTCCTTTTGCCTATCAACGAGTGTCCACACTCCCAGCTTCTTGAACTGTAGCAGCTCCTTCTGCATAGCGTTGACCTAGGCCTCATCCTTCAGGGCATCACTGACGTACTTAGGCTCGATTTGAGAGACAAAACATGAGAAAGCTCCGTCATTGACATATCCTTTTTCCATGACTGTAGCATAGTCAGCAGAGTACAGCTTATTTCTTGTCTGCACACCGGATTGAAGATCCCCAATGATGGAGTCAGGGGGATGATTCACACTAATCCTAGTCACAGGTGTCGTAGGAACGACATCTTCAGTATCAAGATTTGTGACAACAGGTTCAGTATCTGAATTTCCCGATGCTTGTTCAGCAGCTGAGAAGTTCTCTTCTTGATTGACATTATGCTCATTGTTAGTATCAGTTGCTTCGTCATCATCTGATGACTCATCATTCTCGTCCTGAGTGGGTGTTGAAGATCTCGAAGCACCACTGGCTGCTGTCATATTGCTGATATCCAGATTCGGTGTATTTAGGACATCGTACATCATCTGGGCAGCAATCTCGTCATCTGAATCAAGCTGAGCGAGGTTGAAGGATTTGAAAAAGCCATCGTAATCGAAGAATGACGATGGACCTTTTCCAGCATGGGGTGGCGTATCTTTGTACATCTACGTTGCACCACACTTCTACCTGACCCGTCGAGTTGTTATAAACCTGTTTGTCTGGTATGCTATATCCTAGAAATATCCCTTGATCGGCTTTCTTGCTGAACTTTGCCTCCTGAGTTTTCTTCAGCAACGTACATGGAGCTCCGAATTGTTCTAGATACTCCAGATTCGGTTTGCGCTTTTGAAGCAACTCATAGCAAGTCTTCCCATGCCGCTTGACTACTAACACACGATTAAGTGTGTAGCAAGCATTTGCAATAGCTTCATTCCAGAACTGTATTAGAAGTTTTGAATCTGCCAACATAGTCCGTGCTGTCTTGATCAAGCTCTGATTCTTTTGTTCAGCAACTCCATTCATCTGTGGTGTGTATACAGAGGTGAACTGATGAACAATTCCTTTCTCTTTGCAGAAAGCATCCATCCACTGATTCTTGAACTCTGTTCCATTGTCTGAATGAATCTTCCTCACTTTTAGCTTGAAGAGGGACTCCAGTGTTGTGACGAGAACCTTGAACGACTCAAAAGTTTCTGACTTAGCTTTTAGAAACATCACCTTGGAGAACCGTGAGTAGTCATCTGTGACTACAAAGCAGCACCAGTCTCCAGCGATACTCTTCGTGCTGACAGGACCGAATAGATCCATATGCAATAGCTCCAGGGGCATCTCGATAGAGTTAACGTGCTTGGTCTTGTGAGACTTCCTGGTCTGCTTTCCCTTCTTGCATGAGACACAAAAGTCAGGAAGTTGAAAGTTCTTTATGGTAACTCCCTCAACTAAGTTGTTATGAATCAGATGATTTATCTTCCTATGATTTATATGTCCCATTCGTTTATGCCATGAGATAGACTCCTTCTCTGTTGCTTTAGACAAAAAGCACTGAACAGTAGACTCAGTAGTAGAAGCATTTGACATATATAAAACATACAGGTCATTGTACCTAGATGCTGATATTAATACCTGCTCCTCTGGAATCTCCATCTCTTTCTTCAGAATGTAACACTTCCGATTGTCAAACATCACTTTAAAGCCCTTGTCACATATCTGAGACACTAAAAGCAAATTGTTTTCCAATTGTTGAACAAAATTCACTTTATCAAATCTTACCTTTGTATTACCTGCTTCTCCTTTGCGGTAATGTATCCTCCTTTTTTTCCAGCAAAAGAAACATGTCCCCCTTTAATTTGTTTGACATTGAAAAGGAGAGACAGATTTCCCGTCATGTGCCTGGATGCCCCGCTATCTACAATCCATGTGTTGGTAGAAGCACTATAGCGGACAACCTGCACATAATAGAAAATAATTAGTTAAGGAGGGGGACCCAAGCCTTGACTGGCTTGGGTTTCCCAGAGACATCACACATCAAGAACTCAACCCACTGTCGTTTATCAGTTGGTGGGACCTCAACCTTCAACTTATCAATGCTTTCAGACATTTCAGATGTTTTGGCTTTCCACAAACCATTCTTGTGAAAGGATTGTTTGTGGTAAACCGATAACTGATCTACAGTTTGAACCTTAGGTTTAGTTTCAAAAATAGGTTTCACCTCAGGCATCACAGACTTGCCAGTGACTTGTCTGTGTTGTCTGTGGTGTTGAGGAGAGGTATAAGACCTAGCAGGTGTTTTAGACCTAGCAGGTGTTTTAGACCTAACAGGAGTCTTAGATCTCTGTTTTGAAAACTATTTAACTTCATTGTCTAGTTCAATTTTAATTTTGGGTGTCTGATAGCAAGGACAATTTGAAGAGATGTGACCTCGTTGTCCACAAGTATAACATGATCTCCTTTCAACAGTACTAGGAGATCTCTTGTGGGGTGGGGAGTAAATTTCAGGTAAGGACTTTTTGGTCTCAATCCTTTGATTTTCACCTTCCTTGACAAATTTTACTTGTTTAACGTTATGGTGGATTTGTCTTTTTGGATGATTTTGATCTTGCTTACGCTGTTTAGATTGAGTGGATTTTATAGTCTTAGGTTGTGTGTCAACAGATTTAGAACCCAACCCATGAGTGATATTAACATCCTCTTCCACCCTATCAGTCTGATCTTTTGTGCCTGAAGTTGATAACTTCTGATTAGCAACGGGAGGAACAGGTTTAACTGCAGTATCCGGGTCACTAACCAGAGGAGTAGTCACCACATGGTCCTTTATTGGATTATTATTAACTGGTCGCTGTTTGGTGTTCAAAAGGATCTCATGTGGTGGAGGCACAACCTTATAACCCAGCCCTTCCCTGTTGTTGCGTTCCTTAACCAGGTTTTTCAAAATATGAGAAGAACTAGCTAGACTGTGGAGTTTTTGCTCTAAAGTCTCATTTTCAACTTGTAAAACAACTCTGTCCTTTTTAGTTTCCTCAATTGTCTTTAAATAAAACTTTATGTCATTTTCTTGGTTAAACGCGACAACCTCAGTTTCTTTTAGTTGTTTCTTTAAAGCTTTAATTTTCTCCTTATAGCTGCTCTCATTTTGTTTTAACACTCTATTAGCCTCAGTGCACAATTTTAAGTCATTTACTAAGCTATCATTATGATCTAATAACCTAGCAAATTTCAGATCAATGCTTTCCCTAAATTTATCACATTCAACACAAGGTGTTTAACAAAAAGATCATCCTTTGATTCTACCTATGCAGATGTAGACGTGCTAGCAATGAAAGTAGTTTGAGGTTCCTGTTGTGCTCCAGATTCTAGATTCAGTTCATACTCAACGAGTTGATCAACAGCAGCTAAGGCTTCATTAGCATCCAGCTCTACTAAGTTCCCCCCCTCACTCGCAGAGTCATCATTCAGATCATCAACGACAGCAATATTGGCTTCACCATCAGATAAAAATCGGAAGGACCAATCCTGTCATTCATCACCTTGAGCAACCATTGCCTTTGAATCACTGCTTGTTAAAGCTGTCTTTCTTTCTTTATCATGTTTGTTGAAGGACGAGAACGGGTTCCCATTACCAGTCTTCTTTGGATTAATACACTCTCGCTTGAAGTGTCCTTTCTCCCGCAGTTGAAACATGTGACCTTTGACTTGTCAAATCCAAAAGTAGTATCTTTAGTAGCCATCAGATTCTGTCCCGTCTTCTTAACAAACTTCTTTGCTCGTCGCACAGCACTCGCGAGAGCCCATATGATGTCCATTCTTTCCAATTCATTTTCATCCACCTGCTCATAGTCTTCATCATCCAAGTGGCAGTTACTAATCTTTCCTGCTACTAATCCATCATAAGAGTGAACCACAGCAACAAGTAAGTCCATGTGCTCCTTAGCCACTTCCACAGTTACATTGCCCAGATTTTTTGTCAGTAACTTCGTCATTGAGCTTCTGTAGTAATGTGTTGAACCCCTGATGAAACATTTAACTCACCACCAGATGATGAGCTTTGACCAGTTGCAAATGTATTAGATACAAAAGCAGTCTGCAGAGGGGCATTAGAAGATTTTGCAGTAGGAGTCACGTTGTAGATAGACAATCCTGAGTGTATGATCCCTTCTTGGCCTTGTACTTGTGTCTCACCTCTTCTTCTCTCAGTTTCAGGATGAAATCATTGATATCCAAAGTCTCCAGCTCTGAATTATATCTTAAAGTGGAAATAAATGAATCCCACTTCTCTGGTAGCCCATCAGCCAAACTTGCCACCTTTTCTTCCCTAGACGTTGTAACACCATGAGTGTGAAGTTCACTCATCAAATGATAGAAGCGGTCTATAATATCATCTAGACTCTCGTTCCCGATAGCAGAAAAATTATCAAATTCCTTCTTCAATGCTTTCGCCTTTAAAGACTTCAGTGTTGTGCTCCCTTCATATCGTTTCTCAAGAGCATTCCATAACTTTTTTCTCTGCTTATGTTCTGAATACTGATGGAAGATATCTTTAGGAATTGACTGTGTCAACATAGCATAGGCTTTCTTCTCTGCATTATATGCAATCTTTTGTGCATCACTTAATCCACTCAAAGTAAGGGGTATACCATCAGCTCCAACTGGCATATTGTAGCCAGTCTTAATAGTATTCCAGAGATTTGTGTCTACTCCATTAAGATGAATCTCAAACTGTTGCTTCCATTGAGGAAATTCATCAAGAGACAAAAGCTTAGGTGGTTTATTATGGTTCCCGATCTCATTTTCCAATAGCAATAGGTTCTGGATCCTGGAGTCCTTCCCTGCTGAGAATGCATAGTTCTCTGAGTCCATAATGAATTAGTATTAAACTTGAAAACCAAACTATGACTGGGAGGGGCGACTGAAGGACGACTGAAACTTTAATGTGCGATTGAGTTTAGTCATACGACTGGGGAGGCGATTATGAGTTGTGCGAATGAACAGAATGACTGGGACAATCGTGCGATTGAACGAGCGACTGAGCCAATCGTGCGATTGAACTGGGCGATTGGAGTTCAGTCGTGAGATTGAGTCAATCGTGCGACTGAGACTGCTGACTTCGAAAATTTTCAACCTTTTTCGCACAATTCGACCTAAAACACAATTTTGAATACCCTAGACGGCTGCAACTCAAAAAAGACTCAGTTTTGAAAGTATGCACACGTAAAAGATGGATTTTTATGCTGATGTCACGGATCTTTAGACGATAAACGTTGACTTTTTCACAAAACGATTGAATCCACGAAGAATCAAGAGCCAAAGCTCTGATACCACTTGTTAGGACCGAGTACGTACGGAGTACTAACTGATTCAACGTGTAACCGAATCAAATAGTGCGGAATTCTATTTGATTGGCGATCCAATCAGGGAAACCGTTAATCTGATCAACCTAACGACTAGAATGTGTTAAGAATAGAGTAGGAATGATCAGAAACGATATATGAACTTGGAAGGGACGTTCTGGACGAACTTGGACGGCTAGGGTTGTGAATTATCAAAGTGTTGAATTTTCCACGAAATAAGTGGTATTTATAGGTTATAGCTTTCATTCGTACGACTGAGCCAAGCGTATGGCTCAGTCGTGCGATTGAGTCATGCGATTGGTTCATTCGTACGATTGAGTCAGTCTTATGACTTAATCGTGCGATTGACTCAATCACCTGGTTCAGTCGTGCGATTGTCCCATTCGCATGGTCCAGCCGTGCGACTGAATCAGGATACTTAGTTAAACACATTCCTGAACCTTTAACAATTTAGAACTATGTCTAACAACTGTAAAACTATATAACATGTTCGTCTAATCATGTAACATCCAATAATATGAATATATAAAACATTAAACAACTAATACACAATCAATCAAAGAGTTTTTTCATTACATTGATCAAACATTACATATGTGTAACAAAATGAAAGTCTATTACATTTAAGCTCGCTAGAACTAGAACTAGGGACATGTGTACCAACATATTTGTTGTACTAATCCCCAAATATATCTTCCTATCCTTTTAGGTTCAGAGGTTATCAGGTGTGGCACTAATCTGGAGAGTTCATTATACCTGTCGGTATATTCCCGATGTGCAGCTCCTCTCATCTCTAATGCCAAGAATTCAGTCTCTAATTTCTCTATTTCATTATAAGGACAGTATTTTTCTATTACTAGGTTTCTAAATTCTTCCCAACTTATCTTATCATGACATGCCTACCTTTAGTTTGCATTTCCATTTTCCACGAGGATTGTGCCTCTCCTTTAAGTGAATGCGAAGCAAATAGTGTCTTATAATTGCCGGCACAGTTACTAATTTCTAAGACTGCTTCAGTTTCATCTAACCAACGTAGGGCTTGTACAGCTCCTCCTTTTCCATCAAATTCACGGGGTCTACATGACATAAAAGTCTTGTAAGAGCATCCTTTTGTGACTCCATTTAAGATTTATTCCTCTTGTCGTTCATCTGGATTAATATTTTCCGGTCTTTCATTTTGGCATGACGTGGTTCCAAAGTTCAGATTCTGTTGTAGTTAGGCTATCAGAGTAGGTGTTGTAGCCTTTATTTGTTGAGCTACTAGTTGAGAAATATTGTCATTCTCATTTGTGTCGTTATTCACAGGTGTTTCTTCCCCAAGTCGTGTTCTAGGTCGTCCCACTCGTGTTGTTCTTCGTACAGGCTGAGTGTTTCTTTTTGGCGGCATGATTACTATAGTTAATTATAATTAGTATCATAAGTTAACACAAATCTTATCTAACACATAATAGATAGACACTTAAACCTAAAAGTATATATATATATATATATATATATATATATATATATATATATATATATATATATATATATATATATATATATCTATATATATCATTAAGTTCTTATTCTTTTATTTTGACAAGTTAGACTAGATAACTTCTAGTTCATGCGAATCCATTCCCATATCTTTGTAAAGATATTTTTCTTAGGTGTTTTTAGTTTCTTGATATCCTTCTGGATTTTCCGGATTTCATGTTGGATCTTCTTGAGCTCTTGGAGGGTCTGTTGAGTAGTCTCCATCTGGTCTTTATCTAGTTTTTTTTTTAGTATTTTACCTTCGTTCCTGGAAGAATCAGAATTTTGTATTTCTATGTCTTCAACTTGTTTAGCCAAAAATCTATCTCCACGCTGTATCTTTTTCCCAGGGGTCTTAATTGTATATCCCACGATGTTTACTGGTGCACTTCGAACATAAAAATTTGGTTTAATGTTGTTCTCAACTTCAATTTGGGGAGTTTTTATAACTTGCTGAGGTTCTGGTTTAGGTGTTATTTCCTTAAGGTTGCTATGGTCTGAGCATTCAGAATGATCAGTCTCATTGTGATAACTATCTGAATTCATAGCTGCAAAAATTTCCTTAATAATTTTGACAAAACAGTTACACATATTTTCATAGATATTCTATATGTCACATACTTTTATTGCAATTATAAGATCTTTGTATATAATCATGAAATTTCACATAAAATCATATCACATATATATATATTCATCAAATATATTGTTTGTTATAACTTGAGCTTATGGTTATAGTCTAGGTATTTTTATAGTACCTAATTCTCTATAACCAATGGCTCCAATACCAACCTGTCACATCCCGACAAAAGCGTGAAGCGATTTGGATGTGACTAGCTTGTTCAGAACGCATCGATTAAAAGAAGTAAATTTTAAACACATCAAACACATATCATAACATAACATAATACATTAATTTAAGTTAGGATTACATCATATATATATATATATAAGTAATCAAAATTTGATATAATCCTATTACAGACATATTATTTAGCTACTACATCTTCAAAGTCGATGGAAATGAGCGTCTATCGCAACACTGAAATCATAGATGTTAACAGTCAAATTTACACAAACTCTTCCTACAACTTCTCCCCATCCATTGTAAACATCAAAAGAGAATTCACTATTGTTAGTCATGGCTATCTGAAAAAGCATACTCAAAATGGTCAACATAAAGTTGATGAGATCATAAGTTTAATTCCAGACAAAATATTTTTGATGCATCAATTACAACCAAACCTTTCTTACTAATCTGATAATTCATAACTGTCATGAAATAGTTCATAAAATCAGATAATATAGCATCACAACACTCATCCTGTTGGTGCAGGAAATATTTTCCTAAGTAGCGCTACCTATATTATCCAACGGTTCCACATCCAAACTAATGGTTGTATCACAAATGACAGTATATCTCAAAAATCTCAAAACAATGCATCAAACATAAACAGTATGCTTTTTCCACTAAAAGTTTTATAAACATAAAAATAGGGCTATAAGTCTCACCTCTTACTCCAACGGATAACCTATAAAAATCAATTTATAAGTTAGATATAAAATCTTTAATATTTTTAGAATCTTAGATGGAAGTAATTTCCAAAATTTTAATAGTAACATTAGCAGATAATATAAAAATTCCAACTTCCATTTTATTTTAGATAAATTGTTATAATTATTACAAACTTACCATAAATCATTAAATATAGCTACTTCCATCCATAAATTCCCAAATTTTTTCCAGAATATTATTCCAACAATTCATACCACTTCATAAATTTCTAATATCTAACTCATAGTAGGTGTTTTTCTGCAATTTTTCCAATAACCTCAAATTTTAGTAAAAATAGCTATACAGCTCTAAAAATTATGAAATTTATACATTCTGTTGGGTTCAAACCATCATAATTTAAGTGAATTTTTCGATATTTATCATCCTATTTAATTATTTCTTTCGATTTTTTCTTTACAGATCATATAAAAATACATATCTTAGTCATAAAAAGGAATTAAATTACAAAATTAATTCTGAAGCTTTTATAGCATATGAGAATCATTATATAATTTTTCTAGAATTTTTCCGGGTTCAGTTCTTCTATTTGAGAATTTACTTTCATTTACCTTAAATAATTTGTATAAATTATTTTACTTATTATATTTTACCAAAATTTACAAAATGATAAATCAATATTTTTCTATCAATTTTCCAATGTTTATTACCACAATCAAAATTAATTACATGCCAAACTGATTTTTAACAAATTTGTATGTAAATTTTAAACCCTTTGATTATTTTCATAATTTTATTAAGTTTTTAGACTTTGTTAAACCTTTTTTTAGAGATTTGATCAGAACAACATAGTTTAATAAAGTTTTGATGAAAACTTTTTATATTATTATATTACAAGGGTTGTTTTATATGTGTTTATCAAACACATACAATTTGGTAATCTAATTATAAATAGTTAAAGCTAGAACCTTGAAAAGAAACTTGATGATGTTGTTGCTTGCTATGAGAGCCGAGCGTTCGATGATGGTTGTGGTTGATGATGATTATTTGCAAGCCGAGGGAGAGAGTGAAAGATGGTAGTTATTGGTTATGATGGTGGTCGAAGGTGGTGATGATGATGATGATATTTGGTGATGGTGGTTTGAGAGCCAAGAGGTGTGAGGTGGGTTGTGGGTTGTAGTCAATGGGGTGGTGGTGTTTCAAAGAAACCGAGAGATGGAGAGAGTGCTATAGAGATGTAGGTTGTGATGGTTATGTCGAGATGGTTGTGAGGGTGGTGGTCTACGGTTATAGTGGTGGTGGTGTTCAGGACTTGTAGTGTATATAGATCATCGGCCGATTGGTATTAATGGTGCATCATGAGGTCTAGTCTTAGCTTAGGTAAGTAAGCTTTCATAGGTGTGCTTAGTCAACTAGTAGGCTAGGTGGCAAGTGAAGGAATGATCATGGTGTCATGCAAGGTGGCCAAAGGTGCCTTAGAACTTGCCACATATCGCTTAGCAATGATGATAGTTCATGTGGCTCATGTGAGGAGGTGATTAAACTGCTGAAAAAGTAAAAGGATCATATTTGAGATGATCAAGTGTTTGAAAAGTCAAAGGGTTTCATCTGTGGTGACCAAAAGGTTTCAAATTAAAAGGATCACGTCTGAGGTGATCAAATGGTTATTCTTTAAAAGGATCATGTCTGAGATGATCGGTGCATAAAATGTTCTATCAATCAAAGTAAAAAATAAAAGTTGGAAAAGGAAGAAGTCAACTCATGAGTATGACTCAATCGCATGATTGGATCATAAGTATGAACCAATCGTACGACTGAGCCATGAATATGAGTCATTCGTACGATTGGACCATGCGTATGAGTTATTCATACGAGTGGACCATGAGTATGAGTCATTCATACGATTGGACCATGAGTATGAGTTATTCATACGATTGGACCTCAAGACTGAGCCAGTCGGACAAATGAGAAGAGGAGTATGGTTCAATCGCATGACTGAACCTAAGTCGCACGATTGAGCTATGCGTATGGGTCCAGTCATACGACTGAAACCCTAATCAGTATAAATAGAGGCTTAGTCGGTCACGATCACCACCAGACTTCAAAACTTTCCAAAACCGCCATTACACTATTACTCTGCCAAATTTCAAACTTTTAAGATTGATTCTTATTTGAGTTCTAACCTTGATCATAATGTTCTACAGGTAATTTACGAAAGATTCATGATCAAACAACCGGTTAAAACAAGTAAAATGTGACCTAAATTGGTAACTCAAATAACCGATAGATAAACACTAAAATAGACCACTTAAATGAACAAATACGTTGATTTAAAGATGTTTAAGTGATATATCGGGTCCCTGTGAACCATATGTACCCAAAGACACTATCTAATCTCATCTGATGACAAGATTCAAGTTTATGATGTCGCACAAGGGCCTATGCGAATGGACACACTGATGAACTTCAGTCGCACGATTGAGCCAGTCACACGCTTCAATCGCATGATTGAGCCATTTAGTGATTCAGCGCACGATTGACTCAACCGCATGGACTTGCATACGACTGAACTCAAACGCATGCTTAATCGTACGACTGAACTCAGTCGTATGGTTCAATCGCACGATTGAACCAGACTGCTCAAAATCTGTTCTTAGTCAAAAAGTTTATCAATTGTGAACGGAACTAACGTGTTTGTCTCTTGTGTTACAGAAACATGGCAGATAGGTGGATCATCAACACCAAGCACAAAATTTGTGCTCACTTGGATGCCACCACTCAGAATGCGACTGAGTTCGTTGATATTATTGCATTTCTGAGAAGATCAAGGATCTACAGAGCTATATCTGCTCCATGCACGCCCTACAGGTCTATACAGCAGGCCTTCTGGGCAGGTGCATCAGTGGATAGATCTAGTGAGCCCTACCACATTCGGAGCTCCATTTTTGGGCAAGACATTGAGGTTACAACAGCAGACCTCTGACGAATACTAGAGTTGGGTGATGATGCTGATCACCCAACCAAGCTTCACCCTCTGACTGTTAGAGGGTGTTTTCTAACAATGAAGTACACTGTGGACATCAGCGCAGGTGTGCTCAACAAAAGCAACCTATGTCACTAGTTCAAGTACCTAGCACATGTCATTTTGAAGTGCATAGCTTCACGAAGGGGTGGATTTGATGATTATTTGACCAAATCCAGAATGCCTACTGGCACTTGTGCTGAATCACCCCTTCAGCTTCTCCAACATGATCTTCTCCTACTTGATCGAGAACTTAGAGGCCAAAGGCAAGGAAGGCTTCTGCATGTACCCGAGATTCCTACAGATGATCATTGATGAGAAGATTCCTTCACTGCCTAAGGAGAGTCATGATGCAGTCTCGCTAGAGGTGATGTATGATACCACCCTAGGATGGATGAAGGTTTACCAGGGCAAGCAGGTGAAGCCCCCGGTAAGGAGGTTGTTTGGGTATTTGGCCTGAGAGGACTACGTGGCGCCAGCGAAGAGAAAGTGGCGTCACTATGATAGTGACTCAGACACTGAGCATATTGTGCTCCCCGTTGATGATTCTGATGATGTTAATAGCGGTGATGGTGGAGATACTGGCCCTACACAATCTAGGGCCACTACTACTGATGTGACATCTCCATCATCCACCCGAGGAGGAGCAAAGACTACGGGATTCCATCAGGACTTCCAACCTGATGAGGAGGAGGAGTCGAATGAAGAGCCTCTGGTGCGAACGGTAGGCAGCCGGGTCGTAGCCACTGAGAGAGGTGTTAGGGCGGTTGGTGGACGCCAGGGTGAGTCTGGGGAGGCTGCTACTGATCCATCTTACACCCCAGACGAGTCCAGTAGCCAAGGGGGAGCCACTGTCTCCAAGGGATCGAGGAGAAAGAGAATGGCTCAACCCTACAGGAAGAAGGGGAAGAGGCCCAGATTCACACTGATCACCACCACCTCTACCTCTCCACCCACCACTACTATCACACCACCCTCCACCACTATCACACCACCCTCCACCACTACCACACCACCTATCACTACCACACCTCTACCTTCCACCACTACAACATACCATCCACCACCCACTCACATACCACCACCCATATTTACCACTGTCACCACTACTACCACCAGCCACCAAGCCGGTCCCTCATCACACACCACATTCACCACAGGGTCATCTCTACCTCTAACTGGAGTAGAGGAACAGCTGTCAGCACTGAACTGTATAGTGTTGAAGCTGTTGGCTACTGATGAAGAGAAGGCTGCCCGACTACGTCTGCTTGAGGAGCTCAACGCTACCCAAGCATAGCAGATCTCACAGGAAGCTCAGCAAATTACCCAACTCCAGGAGCATAACATCCAATAAGCAAAGAAGATAGAGGAGTTGAAGGCTTCTAACAAGACCATCATGCTGAAGCTTAAAGGATCAAAGATGAGCCACTGAAGTCAGAGAAGGAGATGATGATGATGATGATGATGATGATGATGGTGAAGATGATGATAGTGATGATGATGAGGCCAGTGATGATAGCGAGATAAGAGGAAGCAGGATGATGATGATGATGAAGAAGGCGATGCAGCTGCATCTGCCTCAGCTCAGGGTCAAGAGAGAAGAACGAAGAGAAAGCAAGACCAAGGAGCATCATCGTCTACCCCACCTGCTATCGAGCCAGCTATTCAGGACAAAAGTAATGCTTAGATATTTATGTATTTGAAAGCTTTTGTACTTGAATCATGTATTAAACTTATGTACCTAATGTTGATATATATTTGATATTCAACTGTCTTGATTATTTACTAATGGTTGATGTATTTACATGTTTAAATCAAGCAGATCAATCATCTCAGCAAGACGAGTATGATGTTGCTCCCCTACAGCAAATCATGTCTAATTAACTATGATACTTGATTTGCAAGGGATTGTTAGGAGGTCTGTGCGTTATACTCCCAAAGAAGGAGAAATAATTCATGATCTTACTGATGAGCAACTTGTTGAGATGTTCCGGCTCAACCCGGATGAGATTGTCAAGGATGCCCCTACTGTTGATGTGGCTAGTGACGACGAGCTTAATGATGTGGACAAAATATAGATTGAAGACATCACAGCCCAGCATTATCCAGAGTACACTGACCGAGAGGGAAATGTGGTTCCCAATTTAGGTGATACTCTCGGCAGTGATACATTTGATAAGCTGGATTAGATAGAGAAGGAGGAAAAGAAGTCAGGAAGTCAAGCCCAAGCCTCGGACGCCGATGTTGACATCAAAAAGGCTGAATGGGCGGCTTGTTTTGTGGAGATCCGAGCCCAACGCACTGCTCCAAAGCCCAGTGCCTACACCAAGCTCTACAAAGTGAAGAAGCATCTAAAGGTGTCAGGAAAGATTATAGCGTGGGCATATGTTGAGGATCTAAATATATATGCAGTAAAGAGAGAAAAGGGCATAGAGTACTTTAGATTTCCACATGATCTAAAGACTCTTCCAGGTTTTGAGCTCAACCAGCTGGCACGCTTAAAGTGTTGTATGCTGACCTGAAAAAGATGTCAGGCTGGTTTGAGGCTGCTTTAAGGAGAGAGTACCACACCAGGTGGGTTAACTTTAGACCTCAACAACCGACGAGGTACATCAGAAGGTCTGAAGTTGATTCCATTACTGGAAAGCCGAAGGTAGTGTTGAAATGGAGTCCTCCACGCACTATGTCAAGAATCCCTTTAAGGAAATGCCACAGGACTTCACTCCACACTTCAAGTGGTGGT
Source organism: Flaveria linearis (assembly GCA_024085815.1). Lineage (NCBI taxonomy): Eukaryota > Viridiplantae > Streptophyta > Magnoliopsida > Asterales > Asteraceae > Flaveria > Flaveria linearis. Next base: position 21,312,189 of record CM044007.1, on the reverse strand, counting down.
ACTACAATTAGAGAACTGGTGAAGCTATGATAGTCTTGCAAAAAGAGGGCCAAATGGATACTATTCAGGTATTTGAACCAATATGGCTGACTAACTTATCTGCTGATGATATATACACATTGTACCAGTGGCCACTGTTTTATGATTCGCAAGACATTATAAAAGCCCTCCAGTTACTCTGTTTTGCATTTGAGATAAATGTCGGAGTTACAAGAGAGGAAAAGTATAAGAAGTTTGATGAGCTGATGAAGAATGTTAGACACTAATGTAAACTAGGTCCAAGGGGGAGTTTGTTGATACATGTGTACCTAGTTTAGGAGCTCAATGTAAAATGTCTTTCATGTCTTACATATATGTAATCGAATGGGTATGAATGAAATAAAATATGTGGTTGATGCTTATAATGTTTAACATTTCATTGTTTATTGTGTGATAACGCATATTGAACTAACTATATAGGTTTGTGGTTGTTTGCATAATTCTTAGTCAAATATGGTTGAGAAACATGTTTAAACTTAATCGTGTGAAGTTCTCATGCGAATGGGCCATGCGAATGGACCATACGCATGAATACTTCATGCTAATGAACCATTCGCACGACTGAACAAGGAGACTAGATCAGTCGCACGATTGTGACATGAGATTGACTCAGTCTCACGACTGGACCTTCAGTCGTGCGGATGGATCAACCGCATGCTTCAGTCGCACGACTGAACCATGCTAATGGTTCAGTCGTACGAATGGAAAACCCTAACCTATAAATACCACTTAATTCGTGGAAAAAGAAGAGAATTCGAATACCTACACACATACTCGTACCTAGTCGTCCAGAGGCTCAAGAAAATCTGTTCCAACTTCATAGTTCGTTTCGGATCAATTCTTGTTCGTTATTATGTTTATTTAGTGTTGAATTGATCAATTGTTGTTCTCACTGATTGGATTGCCAATCAAATAGGATTCCGCAATATTTGAGTTGGTATACACGCATTATCAGTTAGTACTCCGTACGTACACGGTCCTAACAACAATCATCTGTTGCATGCCCATTTTCTTTGTAGAATTCATAATACTTGCTCGTGTCTCTTTTTAGTCCTGACTTATATGGTGTGGGCTTGGTGAAGTTGATGTTCTCTGTAGTTAGGATCTCACTAGCGGTTATAATCAAAGGTGGGAGGGTCACATTGGGACCATGTGGGTTTCGGATTGGAGATGTGAAACAAGGTTGGAAAGGTGGGCTTCATTGGAGGTATCATGGCTGGAAGCGTGGTTTCTCCTATGACCTCGAACCTCCGGTCTCTTCTATGGGTCCCACACAGGGGACATAAGTTTCTTCGGCGTTTTATCTTTCAACTGTTCGCACGCCTTCTTTCCCCTGACAAATGCTTTGGCTCTCTCCAACATCTCGTCCACTGTCTTTGGAAGGTGCTCGTGGGGTCTTTCTACTAACTGGTCATTTCTTACCCCATAGATGAAGGCCAAGATTCGTATCGTCTCCCCGGATCCTCATACCTGCATGCTTCTTTTGAATACCGTGTGATAAAATTTTCAATGGACTCACCATCGCCTCTCTGATGTTGTGCAACTCAGTTGGGTCCTTGGCGGACAACCTTTGTTGACTGAAATTCCTGAGGAAGTCCTCTTCCAACTCCTCAAAGCTACTAATCCCTCCGACTGGAAGGCTGTCGAACCATACCCTAGTTGCGCCAGCTAGGGTCTGAGCAAACATGTGACACTATACAGGGATCGACCACTGCTCCACCTCGGTGGCGCCTATGAAGATTGCAAGATGATCGTCTGGGTCTCCCATACATTATACTTTCCACATTGGATGGCATCTTGAGTTTTGGAGGAAAGGTGAATTCCGCTATTCTTGGATAAACTTGGACCTGGCTCGCGCCGTCATGGGCGGTATGGCTTGCTAAAATCATCATTGATTCCCACCTTCTCTCTAATTATGGTGGTGCCTAGACTCATCTTTGCTTTTGAATCGTCTTCAACATTTTTACTTTGTCTCCTCGATTACCTTCTCCCTCTTCATGATTTCTTTCCTCTAGGGTCTCTTCGTATCCCAGACGTGTTCGGATTTCTCTAAGGCGTCATTCCATTTCTTCCTGTTCCAGCATGGAGAGGATTTGCTCTCGTTTTTATTGATGAACTCTGGGGTTATGACACTACCACCGCTATTGCCATCCCTGCGCTGGTGTCCAGCGGGGAGGTGATGGTGCATGGATTTTCGGTATCGCTAGCGTTCTTGTGGTGAGGGTTCCTTGACCTGAATCCATGGTAGTTTTTGGGTAATGTCTGGGTCCCACGGATGGCGCCAAATGTTGCTACACAAAATTTTTATCGAGAGATTAAGGCTTAGGAGCAGTGCGAGAATGGGGTTGTTACCAGGGATCAGGCTGGAACTTAGCCTTGACTTTGACTGTTGGGAAGCAGGATGCGGCTGGGCTTGGCTTTGACTGAGAAGAGTATCTGTGACACAAAAAACAACACCGTGAGCCTAGCCTCGGGCAGAAGGGGTTTTCTCCCCGAGACCACACTCCGCGTGAGAATATGTATGTGTATTGAGAGAACTTGAAAGAGAGATTAATAAGTGGCTAGTTTTGTAGTGAAAGTGTTCTGAGAATGTGTGTTCTACCATGGAATGGAAGAAGTATTTATAGTGTTGGTGTATAGGAACAAGATATGAAATGGTTCTATTCTTGGAAGTCTGTGGTCAACAACCTGAGCCTGAAATCCCCTAATCAGGGGTTTTTATACCTTTATGGTGCAAAGGGTTTCTGATTGGAATTAATGTGATTTGTCTTTGTAGTTGACTTGGGGATTTTGGGGGCTGTTCTGACCTTCTGCCAATGTTTTGGCTTTATTCGTTTTGTCATCTTGTGTTTCTTCTTATTCCCTTGTAACCAATGAATGGCTTCCTTGGTTATCAAGTTCTCGTGAAGGTTTTTACAAATGTTGAACATGGGGACTCACGATGTCGTCTTGGTGGTATCATGCCTAGCCGCGGCTTTGGACATACTCCCCAGCCGCGGTTTGGGCTCACTCCCCCTTTCAGCCGCGGTACACCTCCCAGGGGCAAGCCGCGGCCTGGTTTCATTTAGGTTCGGATGAACCCTCTGCTACTCGGCCCGTTTCCCGTCTCAATCGTGGCCAATATCAAGAGTACTTCATTGTTTTTGTTAGTTTTGGGGGTGATACCCCTTCATGTCCCCCAGTCCAATGTCATGGTGTCAAGCATGCAATTGGAATAATAATTGTTTTGTGTTTTGATGGTTGTACCTTCTCGTTGTCTTTTCAACTGATGTGACAAAGTCTTTTGTCAATTGACACCTTTCAACCGTGCCTCGAGCCCCGGTCTTGGTCTCCATCAATCAGGTCATTTTGTATTATTTCTCGAGCACGGGCTTGTCCATGTCAATCACCCCTTGGTGTATTCTCCTTGAGCCACGGCCCTATGGCCGCCACCTAGTTCTCGGCCTACGGGCCTTTGTTTCCCGAGTCACGCCCCCTAGCCGCCTTCTTTGTGAACCGGGCCCCTAGGGCTCTTCACTATAAATCCTCCAAAAATCCCTTCTCCACCCCATTCTTCTTCTTTCTTTTCTTCTTATTTCCCTTTGTTCAAGTTTCTTCCATTTTCGTTCATCCAAGAACACAAATTTTCCTGGTAAGTTCTTCGAACTATTTCTCATCTTTCGTGTTTCTAATGGATTGTAGGAACGATATGGGTCTTCAAACATCTGTTATTTCTCAAGATTTCTTAAATAACTTCGTGCTCCGTTATGGTATTTCCCCCGAGCTTAGTCCCACTGTTCCTCCTTATTCGTCGACCGTGAGAGATGCACCGATTGGGATGATAGTTCTTTATACTTCTTTCTTTAGTTTCTGTAACTTTCGGGTCCCGGTTAGTCGTTTCTTGTGCTTGCATCTTCGGTATTATGATATTCATTTACCATAACTAGTTCCTTTAGGTTTGGTTAATGTATACCACTTTGAGATATCATATCGTGCCCTTAGCTTAGAAACCGAAACAAACCTTTTTAGGGCGTTTTACAAGTTGACTAGGGTAGGCGATTGGCTAACCTTTGAGAAAAGAAAAGCACCCAAACCTCCTCTAGTGTTACGAACCATAACCAGCTTGAAAGATTAGAAGGACTATTTCTTCTTCATTTCTGCTAGTGTAGTTCCTTTCAAGATGCATTGGTTGGAAACTAGTAGGTGCATTCAAGACCCTTATCCCAAAACCGACACATATGACATGTCTACCTATGATCTCTTGAGAGCCGAACCAACTCCCCTTCGTAGCTATTCTAAGCATTTTCTTGTGATGGCTGGTGTTAGTTGCAATTGGACCAATCTTAACATGGTCCCATTCATGACTTATCAAGGGAAACGTAAGTTGTCTCCCCCCTATGTTTTAATGTACATGTTCATGCACTTGATTGTTGTTTGTATGTTGTGCTTTCACAGGTATGGGGCTATTCGAGCGCAAGAAACTGTCTGCCAAGGAAGATGTTTCCGAATAGGTTGAAGCCTTGTTGGAGGGCGCAACTCCAATATTAGAGACGACCACCCGCTTCGTTGTTCAACCGGGTGAATCTCTGCCATCGCCCACCCGTAAGCGAAAAAGTACTGACGAAGCTTTGTCCTGCCAACCGACCCAAAATGAAACGTAAACAGGGGTTGGGAGGACCAGGGCTTTGGCCGCGGAAGACACCGCTGCCCCTCTCCCCTGAAGTGGCTGGCGAAGGGGGGGCCCTCAGCCGCGGCTGGGGCATCCTCATAAAAAGCTTCTGATGGCGATCGATCCTCCGGGTCCGATAGTGGGGGCACTAGTTCTTTTTCTGATGGCGATCAATCCTTTACTGATCCCGGTGACTCTGGTAAAGGGAAAACGGCTGCATCATCTGAGGACACTGACCTGAATGCGGAAGAGAAATTTGTTCCTGACTTGGATTTGACTAATGGAACTACCTTTGAAACTCCGGAGTCGTGCAGGGACTTTATGTTCGCGTCTCGCACGCCTGCTGAGTTTTACCATGGGAAGGTCTGAAAAACAGAGAATTATCGAACGCTGATTGTTTGGCTGTAGTGATGGCTTGTTTTCGTTTGCTGAGATTCACGGTCGTTGGGTTGAAGGTGTTAATGAGATTCGTGATCTCAAGAAGCAAGTGTCAAAGTTGGAGGCTAAGAACGCATCTCTCAAGTCTCGTTGTGATGTGTCTGAGCTTGCTAAAGAAAAACTTACCCAAGATCTCAGTGGTGTCCAGGAGGAGCTTTGTATTCAACATGCTCCAGTGAAAAAACTTTCCTTGGATTTGAAGGATAATAAAATTGCTTCCGAAAGTCGTATTGCTAGCCTTGAGGAAAAAGTGGCGCATCTCACATCTGAGAAGAAGTGGATTATTTCGGATGGTGTCGGTTTGGCTTTTAATAAGATATGTGATAGTGACAAGTTTCTTGATGCTTTGCCTCACGGATAGCTGCTATCATCCTTCCTTCTTCGAGTAAGTCAAATTTAACCGAAGTTCTTCCTCGTTGTCGGTTTGTGAAACTTAAGACATGGGCTGACGGCATCCCGATTTAAGCAGGTATCATGGCTTTGATCCATAGGTCAAACTGAATGGGGTTTCTCCATGACTGGTCTTTAACATGGTTCTATGGGCCCAGAGGACACTTGGTAATTCTTTGAGCCAGCTCTTGCCTTCTAAGCCTAGACGCGTCTTGATTCCTTCTACGATACTTTTGTTCACTCTTTCAACTTGGTCATTGTCTTGGGGATGGGCTACCGACGTTAGAATCTGCTGGATCTTCAAATCTTCGCACCATGACTTGAAAGGATTTTCAGCGAATTGCTTGCCATTGTTTGTTACGATGAACAATGGAAGCCCGAAACGGCATATGATGTTTTCCCAAACAAACTTCCTAACCGGCTGCCCGTAATTGTCGCGAGCGCTTTGGCTTCTACCCACTTTGTGAAGTAGTCGACTACTACTAGCAAGAATTTAACCCTTCTAGCTGCTTCTGGAAATGGACCAACGATGTCCATTGCCCATTTTTGAAAAGACCAAGCAACACTAACAGGGACCATATCATTTTTCGGACGGTGACACATGGGTGAGTGCTTCTGACAACTTTCACACCTTTGGGTCTCGGCAACGACACTCCTATGCATACCCGGCTAGTAGTATCCTACCCCATTGCCTTAGCTACCACCATCCTTAGGCCTGCATGGATTCCACATATGCCCTCATGTATCTCCCTGGTGACATAGTTGGCTTCATCTGGTGTGAGACAGCGCAGTAGTGGTCCCATATATGACCTACGATACAGGACCCTTGGTGTAATTCATAATGCAGGGATTTTGCTTGTATTGCGCGTGCTTCTCCCATTTCTTCTGAAAGGTCCCCTCTTACTAGAAATCTGACAATCGGGCTCATCCAGCATTCCTCCGATACACTTCTATAGAGGCGATATCATTTTCTTCGATCGACGGTGCCTGCAATACATCGACTTTCACCTCTCTAGCTAGGTGCCCAAAGGCAATGGAAGCCAGTTTGCTGAGAGCATTTGCTTTCTTGTTCTTGCTTCGCGGGAGGTGTGAGACGTGACATTCTTTGAAACTACTGATCATGCTTTTTGCTTTATCCAGGTAAAGCTTCATTGTTTTCTCTTTAGCATCATAGGACCTGTTAATCTGGTTTGCAACTAGCAGTGAGTCTACATGGGCGTGGAGTGTCTGGATTCCCATCTGCTTAGCCACCTTAAGCCGGCCAGTAACGCCTCATACTCTGCCTTGTTGTTGGAGCTCCTGAAAGCTAGCCTTAAAGTGTAAGTTATTTCCTCCTGCTCAGGTCCCACCAAGATCTCCGCGCCTGACCCTTCATCATTCGAGGCGCCATCAGTGTGCAGGCACCATTCCTTGTCATCCTGACTCATAGTTTTCTCGTGGGCGTTGTGACCCTCTTTCTCCTGCGGCATCTCTATCAAAAAGTCGGCTATGATCTGCCCCCTGATTGCAATTCTTGGCTCGTACTCTATCTTGAAAACTCCCAACTCGATAGCCCATTTTGCTAACCTTCCCGATATCTCTGGCCTTCTCAGTATTTGTTGTATGGGTTGGCTAGTCAAGACCTCAATTATATGGGCCTGGAAATACCTTCGCAATCTCCTGGAAGCATACACTAAAGCAAGAGTTTGTTTTTCCATAGGTGAATACCTGGTTTCCAGGTCCTTGAGAGCCCTGCTGATGAAATAGATCGGGGTCTGCTCTCCATTTATGTTTGTCATTAATACTGCACTCACAACTTCTTCTCCCACAGATAAGTATACCACTAGTCGTTCCTTAGGGAAAGGAGCCACTAGCCTAGGCAGGTTGCTTAAGTTGTCACACCCTCAAATTCCGGGTCTGGAATCTATCACGGAGGGGTGAGCAAACAGGATCGAACACAGTAGTTACACATGAGATGCAGTTATCTATATGACAAATTTTAGATAATCATTCATTAATATTCAGAGTAGCGGAATAAAAGATAGATTGTATCTTAACAACACGTCTAATCATATCTCAGATAATAAACAATATGTATCTTGAGCTCTTATATGATCCTACGTGCATGTCCATAAGCTCCTAATAGATACCTGAGAATACATGTAAATCAAGTGTCAACACAGGGTTGGTGAGTTCATAGGTAAGTAAAACATAATGATAAATCATCAACTATCATCAATTAATATTTACTGTAAAAGTGTGAGTTTAATTTACTCACTGGTATATGAATAGCCTGTCGGAACCCTTTTTAATAAGGTGAACCCGCTATCCCACATACCCACTATGTACAAGCCCAACAATCCTTCATATAGGATTTGCCCATATATCATAGTTTAATATCCTTTTCATGTGTATATTATGTTATTTATAATAATTCAAATCAGAGGGCGCGAATCCTCTCTTTACATTTATCTTCATATGGGTTGTAAGTGGAACTATATGGCAAACTTTACATAGCGCACATCTGCCTTCTCACACCTGAACAGTCATCCCGAATGACAGCAAGATCTTTGTGCATCTTGGTATGGACCACATGTCCAAACCTTTGTGAGGGTCAGTCACTCCCCGATAGTACTATCCAAAAGATCCCTGCCTTGTTAATAGTCCAGTTTACAGAGAAGGATTTTTCATAGTAACCATATGTAATCATAAATGTGATTCAATTATTATTAAACATAATACACAAAATAATTTGTAATTTCAATTACAACATGTATTCCAGCCCTAAAATATTTAAATGATTAAAAGGGGAATAGTTATGAACTCACCTCAGTCCTTGTGTGTTGTTGACAAGCTAGTAAATTCATCCTAAGGAATTATAATTCACATAAGCAAATAGTTACAAATCCATAACCTAAATAAGTTAGATCTTGAACCTGGTGTTCAATTGATCTAGGGTTTGATTTTCTGGGATTTGTTATAAACATATAATTAAATCATTTAGTTATTTTGTTAATTCTTTAATAACTAAAGATTTACATTTCATAATATTTGATAAATTTTAATAATGATTTTAACATATCATTATGTTTTAAATAAATTTTAGATATTAGTTAAACATGTAAGTTTATATTTAATTTTGTAAGATTTTATAAATATTTAAATTTATAAATCTAATTTGTATTTATCTTATCATAATTAATCCCTAATTAATAATATAATGTCCATTAATAATTTGATGATTTAAATTATTATTTAAAAACCATTTTTATAAAAATAAAATTTATAACCTTTGTAACAACTAAATAAATAAGTTTTAAAGAAATAAAAAAATTATATAACTTCTAAAATAAACAAAGTTTATAAAAATATTTTTATAATTTTTAGTAATTTTTCTGTATTTTTAAAAGGCTGAATAGGCTTTAAAAAAATAAATGTTAGGGGTCGGGTTCGAACCCGTGACCCCTAGGATTGCAATTGGACCGGGAACCAGTGAACCAGGCATATAGCCGCGATACAAACATGGTTCTTTTTAATGTTAAACCCAAACAAAGAACCCCAAAATCATATATGAACCCTAGTTCGATTATCTCAAAATCGAACCCCAATTTGATGTTGTTTCTGTCGATTATCATGGGGCTTTTGATCCCCATCTAAACCGAGTAGATTGATGTACAAACTTACTTGATTTTGTTCAAAAATGAGGTCTATGGATGAGTTGCAGGTCCGCGATCGAATGAGGTGATCGAATGTGTAACTTTGTGTGTTTCAGATCAAATGAGCCTCAATCGAAGATTTTAAATGGTCAGACGATTGTTCACTTTCGATTAATTTAATTATAGTTGAGGTTTAGTGGTCGATTAATTGGGTGGTCGGCCGAACTTTCGGTCGAAAGTGGGAATCGCACAACTCAGCTTTATTTTTTTTTTAATTTGTTCGTGGGTTAGGTTCGACTCATCCACTAGAAGGTGTCGGAAGTGATTAATTCGAGTGAAATGCACTGATTTGGGGTATTGTGGTGTCGCCGGAGTTTGGCCGGAATAGGGACCGGAGAGAATGGGGGCGACGGGCGGGTGGTTTGGGATTTAAGAAATTTACAGAAATGGTCCCTCACTTTACTTGGTTTATTATTTCATGTGGAAACCTTTTAAATCAAGTTTCTTAAATTACAAGATAACCCCTGAACTTATAAACTTTTATAAATTATTATTATTAATAAAATTATTATTATTATTATTTACATTATTATTATTATCATTATTATTATTATTATTTTATGTTATTATAAATAATAGTGATAATAATATCATTATTATTATTATAATATCAAATATATACATATATATATATATATATATTTTTAGTCAACGAAATTTTTCCGGGTTGTCACATCATCCCCCTGTTAGAGGAATTTTCGTCCCGAAAATTAAGATGTACTGGCAACATCCTTGAACAGGTTAGGATACCTGCGCATCATTTCGTCCTCTCGTTTCCAAGTGAACTCAGGACCACGTCGGGAGTTCTACCGAACTCTGCCAATCGGAATTTTTCTATGCTTAAGTTGTTTAACTTATCGATCCATAATTTCCAGAATATAATCTCGTGGTAAGGTGATGTCTAAAAATCAAAATAAGACCAACAATGATAAGAAAGGTTATCCGTCAGAATTTAAGAATTCCAAACGTCACCATATGAAACGATCTTAACGCATATCTTGTGCATATGTATTTCTCCTTTGACCAACCACCGTCTAAGAATAATCCGCTATGCGAAGATCTTGGAATGAGTTCACGAAAATGGTCTATAATGCACCAATTGTCATCATGACCTCTAAGATAAGAGGCATTTTAGTTGCAAGGAAAGTTACAGGAGATCCATAGGATCACGAAGATTAGGTATTGTCACTTGTGAAGATAAGACATTTGGACACATACCAAGTTACGTCTTTTCCTTTAGACCAAACCCATGTCTACAAGTTATGAAGGTTTATGAACCTTTATATCCACATCGCAATGAGGATAATAACGAGTCTTGTTGTTTAAATCCAAGATAGAATTTTAATGATTTTCAAGCTTAAGGATTCAAAAGCGACTCAAGAAGTGACGCGAACAATAGGGAAGATATTTGTAAACATGTTTTGCAAGGTAGCAATATCTAAGTAAGTTTACCTACGCAGTTCAACAAACCATAAGCACAGCTGAGAACGTTTGTATGACTAGAAAGTCATAAACATAAGTTGATAATATCTTCAGCAGAGAGATTATTTAGGGAGGCTACCATCGCACAATCATGTTTTGATGATAGCTCAAAATGATAGTCGGTAGATAAGGAATAAATGATTCCAGCTAGGTCAAAACATGAGGATAAAGGGAGAGAAATCGATTTAGGAATTTAAGTGCTCCAAGCTTAGAATGAAAATCAACCTAAAACGATCGGGTCTCTTTTCAGGTTCAGAGATCATCTTTTGGCTTGATTGGTCGAATCACCAACATTGATTCACCTTTCAAGTTACTTCATGCTTTTCATCACTTGATTACAACCATGGTAAGTTGAAGATCAAGAAATAATATTAGTCATCAAGGTATGGTTTTCATGCCCATCTTGATGATTGAATTTCATAATAACAAGAAACAATCGAAGATTGTCATTTGTCACCAAAGTACGGATTTCAATCCTATTTTGGTGAGATCATGTCATTTGTGAAATGTAAGTTCCAATGAGAATAGTTGAAGTCAATCCTTAAGATAAGGAAATCACCCTAATCCAGAGGTTGAAATTTCACATAACAAACAATTGGAAACCATTTATCGAAACGAATAGAGATTCAGTAAGGGCACAACATAATTTTAGAGTCTTCTTTTAAAGACACAACATGTGATTCATCGGATAAACACTTCCTTAGATTAGATACGTGAAAAACATTGTGCACACCACCAAGTTCAGCAGGTAGATTTAATTCATAGGCTACTGGGCCGATCCTTCTGATAATTTCAAAAGGCCCCACGTAGCGAGGGTTCAATTTCCCCCATTTCCCAAAGCGTATAACTCCCTTCCAGGAGATACCTTAAGCAAAACTTTATCTCCTTCCTGAAATTCCAGTGGCTTGCGGTGTTTATCAGCATAGCTTTTTCGGCGATCCCTGGCAGCAACCATGCGTTCTCTTATCTGGACAATTTTCTCATGAGTTTCAAAGATCAACTCTGGCCCAGTAAGTTGACTATCCAACTTCTGCCCAGCAAAGCAGTGATCTACATTTACGTCCATATAATGCCTCGAATGGTGCCGCCTTGATGCTCGAATGATAGCTATTGTTATATGAGAACTCTACCAAAGTTAAATGACCTTCCCAGTTCTTTCCAAAGTCAATAACACAAGCCCTAAGCATATCCTCAAGAGTCTGTATGGTTCTTTCACTTTGACCATCAGTCTGAGGGTGATAGGTTATGCTCATATCTAGGCGAGTACCTAGAGCTTTCTGTAGTTTATCCCAAAAGATAGATGTAAATCGTGCGTCACGCTTAGAGATGATAGACACTGGCACTCCGTGTCTAGAGATAATTTCTAAGCAACTAGGGTTAATGCTAAGTTAAAGAATAATTCAAGAAGAATCAAGGCTATTATCAGCCCCGGTATCAAATAGATGTGTAGCTACCGATGATAAGGTACGTGCATGTAACAACATTTGGTCTTGTCGAATGTGGCTTGCTTCAGTTGTAAATGTATGACCGCATGATGTATTACCATGATTTATATGACCTTTATTTCCATAATTTAACTATTCTTACTTTCTAGCTATAGCCATTTCCTAATTCTGATTATTTCTAACTTGTCTTGGGGTCCTAATCAACCTAGGGCACACTGATGGTAATGGTCGGAACTCCAACCTTCTTAATGTCCCCGTTTAACGCATGTTAGCTTAATCGTATCAACCAACATAGCTAGGTTCACAACATTGGCATTAAAGCAAATCATCTAAACCATCAGAGAGGCTTATTCTACTACTTACTAGATTTTTTTTTTCCCAGTGTCCTTCTTAATTCTATTTGGTCTAATGTCATAAGGTATGACATCTGCTTGGTCAATTCATGGAGTTTGTCAGTATAAAGAGCCTGACCTAACCCTACCATTGCATGATTTTAGAATTACAATTCTAACTTTTGCATTTCATTTCTTAGGTAATAGTAACCCTATTTATAAACATCACTGGTATACTAAGAATGTGCTTAACCGGTTACACGACATCCTAATTTTCCTTAGCATCATCCCAAATAACGTAATGTATGTATAGAGAGTATCATCACCCTTCTATATTTCCTGTAGTCCACCTTCATTCTAAGCATTCAATCAGTCCCTGAGTTACTGAAATGCTAAGTGGAGGAATGTCTCTTAAAAGATAAAATTAATATCATGATTGGAAATACCATGAAGGCTCTAAGTAGGACAGGACTTAAGTAATAGCAAGTAAACTACAAGCACATAAGCACAATATGTCTAATGATAGCTGCCTATCCTTCATACTTTCAGGATTTCAGGTATAACCATGTTAGGACAAGCGTAGCTTAGATTACCAAATGGAACACGTCAAGGTAATTTGACCCATTTGCCTTTTAGACTTGTATATGACCACAGTAACTTCACGTGCTATAATAGCAGCAATCTTACGGCCAGAGTTTCTAGACTGTGAACGGATTTGACGAGAAGCCATTCTGAAAGATCATTAAGAATTTTCATGGAAATTGGGTAATATGAGCTATTCAACATGAAAACGACAATCGAGAATTTGGCATAATAGCAATGAGATGTTCCAGGTGTAATCGTTTGATTCCTAAATCAATCGAGTACGTTGACTAATCAAAGTATTAGGTCAATCACAACTTTGTTGAAGACATGCGTACCTATAAGCAGATACTCATCCCGAGAGTTCCCAGGTAAGGTAGACAGATCCATCGGTTGATTTGGATTTATACGAATACCTTGCCTAGACAGAACACCTCGAGATACAGGCATCACGCTCTTCCAGCATTACATGTTTCAAGTTGTAAGACACAGACCTTGATGAATTTGAAAACCACAAATAACGATTCAAAGCTCATTTTGAAAACCATTTGATTTAGGCACGATGATAAGTGTAGATCCCACATGTCATTAAGAATAAATTAGGAATTATCGGAAAGAGTCAAAGAGTCAAAGTTAAGTTTAGGAAACCAACTATCTAAGTTTAAGCATATAACTTCTTAATCTTAGTCAATCTCTAACTAAGGCAATTTACTTTGTGCAACTATTATGTGTAGCTATAGGCTAGATGCAATTCCTAACTCATTATAACCAATGGCTCTGATACCAACTGTGACACCCCCCGCAGGAAGGTGTACGAGAGCCGCAACGTGATATTGTCCGCTTTGGCCGCAGCCTCACGGGTTTTAAAACACGTCACATTGGGGAAGGTATCCAGCCCCTTATAAAGAGACCTTAGTTCGCCTCCCCAACCGATGTGGGATGAGTCATAGCCATATTTTCAGGCATGTGTCCATCCACCCACCGAAGTGAGACCAGCGTCCTCGCTGGCACAACGGCCCGGCCCTGGCTCTGATACCAATCTGTCACACCCTCAAATTCCGGGTCTGGAATCTATCACGGAGGGGTGAGCAAACAGGATCGAACATAGTAGTTACACATGAGATGCAGTTATCTATATGATAAATTTTAGATAATCATTCATTAATATTCAGAGTAGCGGAATAAAAGATAGATTGTATCTTAACAACACGTCTAATCATATCTCAGATAATAAACAATATGTATCTTGAGCTATTATATGATCCTACGTGCATGTCCATAAGCTCCTAATAGATACCTGAGAATACATGTAAATCAAGTATCAACACAGGGTTGGAGAGTTCATAGGTAAGTAAAACATAATGATAAATCATCAACTATCATCAATTAGGATTTACTGTAAAAGTGTGAGTTTAATTTACTCACCGGTATATGAATAGCCTGTCGGAACCCTTTTTAATAAGGTGAACCCGCTATCCTACATACCCACTATGTACAAGCCCGACAAATCCTTCATATAGGATTTGCCCATGTATCATAGTTTAATATCCTTTTCATGTGTATATTATGTTAATTATAATTATACAAATCAGAGGGCGCGAATCCTCTCTTTACATTTATCCTCATATGGGTTGTAAGTGGAACTATAATGGCAAACTTTATATAGCGCACATCTGCCTTCTCACACCAGAACAGTCATCCTGAATGATAGCAAGATCTTTATGCATCTTGGTATGGACCACATGTCCAAACCTTTGTGGGGGTCAGTCACTCCCCGATAGTACTATCCAAAAGATCCCTGCCTTCGTCACAATCACCCCTAGAAACTTCCCCTCTTCTACTCCAAAAGTTTCGGTGAAATCTGCGAGAAGGGCTTCCTCGTCATGACTTTTTATCACCACATCATCCACATAGATTTCGATGTTTCTCCCTGTCTATGGTGAAAAAGCTTTGTCCATCAATCTTTGGTATGTTGCCCCCGTATTCTTCAAGCCAAATGGCATCTTCGTGAAACAAAAGATACCAAAATCTATGTAAAAGGCAGTCTTGTCCTCGTCCTCAGGTGCCATTTGCACCTAGTGGTATCCCTTGTAGGCATCCAGGAATCATTTCAGAGGAAAACTTTCCAAGGAATCCACCTTCAGATCAATATCTGGGAGGGTATATCAATCCTCAAGGTAGGCGTTGTTGAGATCCTTGAAGTCGATGCACATCCTTCACGCGTCGTCGCTCTTTTTTACCATTACTGGGTTAGCGACCCAGGTTTGATAACGTACCTCCCTAATAATACCCGCCTCCAGCAGATTCTTGACTTCTTCAACCACACCTCAACTTTGTTCTGGGCCCATGTGTTGACGCTTTTGGGCAACTGGCTCTTTTGATGAACGTGTGTTCAGCTTGTGCTCTGCCGTGTTACGGGGAACGCCCTCCATGTCAGTGGGTTGCCATGCGAAAACATCAAAGTTGTTTTGGAGCAAATGACGAAGTCGTTCTTTAGTGGCAATTCCCAGTTGCCCCCCAATGTTGATTTTTTGCTCTGGGAAGAGAGGGTTAATTACCCACTTTTCCAATGTTGGACATATTAGCTCGCCTTCTCCGGCTGCTGCTCCTGGGGCGATTGCCTTTACATCCTTGCACTCTTTGCTGGAATACACAGTGACAACCCCGGTCGGGTGGGGAATTTAATTGTGGCATGAATTGTGGATATGATCGCTCCAAGCACGCACAAACCCGGCCTTCCAAGTAAGACATTGTGAGATGACTCCGATCGCACAACCTGGAAGGTCATGGTAACCTTCACCATCCTGCGTTGTTACCTATTGCGACTGGCAGTTGTATCTAGCCCAGGGTCTGTACTACCTCTCCTGCGAAACTAGTGAGTAGGTGTGTCCTTGTATCCAGGTTTCTTTTAATTTCCTCATCGAGCTGCAGAAAACAAGATAAGTGGGAGGCTGCTGCAATACCCCATGGTACAATACAGGTTTGTTGGTTGCATTATCTGAAAGTTGCATTATAATTAATACTATTGTATAAATATCAATTTCTTGTATCTGTTAGGCATCCTTTGTCCACAAAGGATTTGATGAAACCCGTCAGCTTGGTTTGCAAAGTGAAACAGAGCAGGTTTGTAGTTTTTGTTCAACGTTATTTGTTGGTTCAGTTATAAAAACAAAATGTTAATATTTTCCCATTTTCTTTTTGATTTCTCTCTGGATTAGTTGGTTCGCCGTGCATCTTCACCAACTGAAACCAGGATGCTTGTAGTTGATTCTGTGGTAAGTCTTTCCATTTCTATTGTAATTGCCATCTAAAGGTTCAACTATACATATATGATTAATGCCTGACATCATCATGGGTATGCTATAGGTGCCAGGTGGCCCTGCTTATCACCACCTGGAGCCAGGTGATGTGCTTGTTCGCATGAACGGGGAGGTATGTGTTATTCAATCATATTTCAACACCACAATTTTAGTTAATAGTTATCTCTTACTTCCTTACAGCAACTGAAACATTCAGTTTATATCAATATACAATAAAAGATCATTAATATCAATTTAGGTATTGTTTCCTAAAACATTATTTGTGAAACTGTCGTTGAATGAATTAGCCTTTCTGTAGTGGTTACTCAGTTTCTAAAGATGGAGACTTTACTTGATGATAGTGTGGGCCAAAGTGTCGAGTTAGAATTTGAAAGGGGCGGCTCGTCTTTGACCGTTCACTTGGTGGTGAGTGACTGGTCTCTTACATCCATGTTTTATGATACCTCTTCATGTGAAGATATTAAAAGAAGACGATATATTTAAAGAGATTTATTGTTACAAAATTTAATATATCCACATGTTCTTTATCTCAGGTTGAGGATCTACACTCCATAACTCCAAACCACTTTTTGGAAGTTAGTGGTGCGGTTATACACCCGCTCTCCTATCAACAAGCTAGGAATTTTCGTTTTCATTGCGGTCTTGTGTATGTATCAGAACCTGGGTAACTTTTTCGATAAAATCTGTTCAAGTTTTATTATCACATTAATATGACCATTTTTGGTGTTGACCATCAATCTCTGGATTAGATGTGCCAACAAGGTTTCTGTCTGCTCTACTTTGGAAACTGAAATGTTCAACAGTTCGCAGTTACATGCTTTATAGAGCTGGGGTCCCACGGCATGCCTTTATCAAGAGATTAGCTAATGAAGACATTTCAAATCTTGAAGACTTTATTAATGTTCTATCCAAACTCTCTAGAGGAGCTCGGGTTCCATTGGAATACATAAGCTACAAAGGTCGCCATAGAAGGAAGGTATTCCAGTGATATTCCAATACTAATGCTGGTAGAACATCTTGTTGTGGTCCTTTTGACTTTTGACTTTCTTCTAGTTGCAGTCCGTCCTTGTTACAGTTGACCGCCATGAGTGGTATGATTCACCTCAAATATATATACGTGATGACAGTTCTGGTATTTGGACATGAAAGCCAGCTCTACCGTGTTCAGACATTATACAAGTTGCTGATGGTGTTGCCCGCATGGACATTAGTAGCTCTGAGCATGTTTAAGAGGAATCCAACAATGGAACAAAACATAGTACATTAGGTGATGAAGATGCATCTTCTAACAGTATTGTGATTGCTGAGGAGGAAGATTCAACATTTTCAGGAGACACAATCGTGAGCGATGATCATGACACATCAGCAGAGTCTGGTAACGCTTCTGTTGCTGAACGAGTAATCGAGCCCACTCTTGTCATGCTTACGGTAAGTTCTTTAGAATTGAATCATTGTTCATTTATGAATTGTTTAATGGGATTGTTCATAGTTGTATAATTATTGGAATACTTCCTGTTATATGAATTTTCAGGTTTATGTACCATCGTCATGTATGGTTGATGGCGTCCACACACATCATTTTGTTGGAACTGGTGTGATTATATTTCATTCAGAAGAAATGGGGCTGGTTGTAATTGACAAGAATACTGTTGCCATATCAACGTCTGATGTCATGCTTTCTTTTGCTGCCTTTCCAATAGAAATTCCTGGGGAGGTATGTGGGCGCGCACACATACATGTATATATATAGACCTGATCATTTAATTCTGTTACTTTCAGGTACTTAGCAGATTGATATAAGTATTATATATAAACTTTGACGTTTCAGGTGGTCTTTCTCCATCCTGTTCACAACTACGCTATTATTGCATATGACCCTTCTGCCTTCGGACCTGCTGGTAATTCGGTAGTGCGAGCTGCCCAACTTCGTCCAGGTAGGAAAACTTGTACTAAATCAATGATTGAGATGTTCTCTTATTTTAGTTATGCTGACTGTATTTTTTCTGTTTTTATTTTATTTCATATTGTGATAGAACCTGGACTGCGGCGTGGAGAGCGTGTATATCTTGTGGGATTAAGTAGGAGTTTACAAGCAACATCCAGAAAATCTGTTGTTACCAATCCGTGTGCTGCTCTAAAGATAAATTCAGCTGATTGACCACATTATAAAGCAACCAACATGGAAGTTATAGAGCTTGATACTTTGTTATTCACATTTAATTTGAGAAAAATATGCATGAGTGACTAAATTAGAACATTTTTGAAACTTGGTTACTATTCTGTGACATTTGCCCTATTAATATTGATTAGTTACTTATTGATGCTGCCATACGCAGACTTTGGTAGCAGTTTTTAGGAGTTCTAACTGATGAGCATGGAAGAGTTAAAGCTATATGGGCGAGCTTTTCAACTCAGGTTTGTACTAATCATCGATCAAAAAATAAATAGAAGGTTGGTCTCTTGGTTCTTTTTGAGTAGATAGAAGGCCGACTAAAATCTGATCATTACATTTTTGTTGCAGCTCAAATATGGAGTGAATTCATCTGAAGATCATTAATTTGTGAGAGGTATCCTGTACATTCAATAAGTCAAGTTCTTCAACAAATAATATCAGACGCAAAAGGACAGTCACTTCTAATAAATGGTATCAAAAGACCAATGACTCTAGTCAGGGTTTAGAGGTTGAGTTCTATTGTACTTTACTCTCCAAAGCTAGAAGTTATGGGCTCAGCAACAAGTGGATCCAAATATGCTTCTCACATTTCTTACTCTGTTCCACTTTTTCTATGCATATAGAAACTTGGTAATAATGCACATATTGATATTTTTTACAAATTTATTGTTCACAGGCTCTTGTAAAGAAAGATCCTGTTAGACATCAAGTTCTACGGGTCAAAGGTTGTTTAGCAGGATCTATGTTGGTATTTTGATATCAGTTAACACAAGAACAAATGAAAGCTCAAATGATTTCAATATTTCAATGATGGATGATTACAAAAGCTGCATACAACTGAGTTTAAATACTCATAGAAAGTCCTAAAAGACCTCAACAAACTAATGGCTATGAGTCACCACAAAGTTGCTAGAGTCCTTATTCAACTAACAAACAACTTAAATAAAGGAACACATGCAAAATAAGAGAAGACTTATTCAACAGCTTTGCACACGTGTACCATCCATCCTTGCAACGATCATTTGAATCACATTTTATCACCCCCTCTTGAGTCAAACTGTGGTACTCCCAGTAACTATCTAAAATACACAAACTTTTCTTTAGTCAATGATTTAGTGAGCACATCAGCCACTTGATCATGAGTAGAACAAAACTCCAAAGACACCAGCTTCTTTTCAACCATTTCTCTAATGAAATGGTATCTCAGTTCAATGTGCTTGGACCGGTTGTGGTGGATTGGGTTTTTGGACAAGTTGATACCCTACATACTATCACAGAAAATGGTGGTTGGCTACTCCTGTTTTAGTCCCATATCTTCAAGCACCCGTCGCAGCCAAATGGCTTGACAAGTTGCTCCGGTAGCAGCTATGTACTCAGCTTCGGTACTCGATAAAGCAACCATAAGTTGCTTCTTTGAACTCCAAGAAACCGCACCGCTGCCAACTGAGAACATGTAAGCTGAAACACTCTTCCGATCATTGACGCAACTCGCCTAGTCACTATCACTGTAACCAGTTAATGACAACTTTGCTCCTTTAGCATACCATATACCAAGATCACTAGTTCCATCCACATACTTGAGTATTCTGCGAGCTGCACCCATATGAATTTTAGATGGGTTTTGCATAAATCACGAGACCATGCCCACTGCATATGCCAAATCCGGTCTTGAGTGGGTAAGATAAATCAGTCCTCCAACCATGCTCCGAAAACTCTCACCGTCCACTTTATCTGCACCATCTTGAGTTGATAATTTCTCATTATAATTCATTGGTGTAGCTTCATCCTTGTTTGTGTGCATACCAAACCGTTTTAGGAGTCCTTGTGCATACTTTTGTTGATACAAAAAGATACCATCATCAGTCTGTATCACCTCCAGACCAAGGAATAGTCTGATGATTCCCAGATCAGTCATTTCAAACGTATGCATCATGCCATCTTTGAACTCCTTCACTAAGGCATCACATGACGAAGTATACATAATATTATCGATATATAAACATACAAGATGATATCACCTGAAACAGTTTGCTTAATATAAAGAGTTGGTTCACTGGAGCTTTTTACATATTCATGACTGTTGAAGTACTGATCAACTTTTGAATACCACGCCCTAGGAGATTGTTTTAACCCGTATAGTGCCTTATTCAACTTGAGAACCATCTCCAGATGTTATTGAGAGATGAAGCCTTCTGTTTGCTCAATGTAGATTTCTTCAGTAAGTTTCTCGTTCAAGAATGTTGATTTAACATCAAGTTGGTGCACTTTCCACCCCTCTGGGCTGCTACAGCAAGAACCACTCGAATGGTTTTGAACCTTGCAACCGGTGCGAAGGTTTCATGAAAATCAACACCCGGTTGTTGAGAGTAACCTTTTGCTATGAGTCTCGCCTTGTGTTTAAAAATCTTACCATCAGGACCAACTTTAGTTTGAATAACCACTTAACCCCGACTGCTTGCCTGCCCGGTGGAAGGGACACCAACTTCCACGTATTATTTTTCTCTATTGCTTTAAGTTCTTGTTTCATAGCCTCTACACATGCATGTGAATTGGCTGCTTGCGTGAAGCAACTAGGGTCAGTGATGCTTAGAGCAAAATGGCAAGTGATCATGTCATTTTCTTCCTCTGAAAGTCCTTCTCCACTATAATAATCATTCAGCCAAGAAGGAGGTTTAGTGGGTCTTTTTGAGGTCCCACATGAAGTGATAGGAGGTGGTATGTTGTTAGGTGGTATGGATGGTGACTGGTCATGGGTTTGACTTGGTTTGGAGGTGGTGTAGGGGAAACAGTGTTTAAGTGAGTAGGATTAGTGTTAGGTGGAGTAGTCACATGGGTGTTGGTAGGACCAAGGTTTAAGGTGTCATTTTCACCATCATTCGTACCTTGTGGTGATAAAGGAAATAGGTCCTCAAACTGGTAAAGGTGTGTTGTGGTTGTACTTGCCATGTGGGTTTGCCATTCCTATTTTGCATCCTCAAAAAATTTAACATCCCTTTTATTACAAAACTTGTTAGTGTCAGGGTTATACAACCTATACACCCCATTTGACAAGTTGGAATATCCATAAATACTGCTCGTTTAGATCTACTATCCAACTTCTTTTTCTGTTAAGCAGGTATAATACCGTGGGCAACGCAACCAAAAGTTCTTATATGAGAGACAGAGGGTTTAATACCTTACCATGCTTGTAGAGGAGTTTGGTTGATGAGAGCTTTTGTAGGTGATCTGTTTATGGTATAGACAGCAGTGGCTACCGCTTCTGCCCAGAGGTAATTGGGTAACTCCTTCCCTTGTAGCATGCTCCTCGTAAGGTTCATAATGGTCCTGTTCTTGCGTTCCACAACACCATTATGTTGTGGAGTGTATGGGACAGTAACTTCTCTTCTGATGCCAGATTGTTCACAGAAGGTATTGAACTCTTGTGAACAGAACTCATCACCTCTGTCAGATCTAAGGACCTTGATAGAACTACTGCACTCATTTTCAATCAGGGCTTTAAAACATTTAAAATTTTCAAACGCTTCACTCTTGTGAGTCAAAAAATACACCCAACACATCCTTGTATAGTCATCTACAAAGAGAAGGTAGTATCGGTTATTCCCAAGACTAGGTGTTTGCATGGGGCCACACAGATCTGTGTGTACAAGACCTAGTTTGGTCTTGGCATGCCATGAGGTGGACTTAAAAGGTTTCCTAGCCTGTTTACCAGAAACACATATTTCACAGTGTATGGCAGCTTCTAGTTTGGGAAGCCCTTTTACCATCTATTTGTTATGTAATTGTTTAGGACTATCAATATGTAAATGACCATACCTGTAGTGCCATTTCAGAGCTTCAAATTCATTTCTAGTTGTCCGACTTGGGATATTGGTGATCAGACACTTGGCATCAAAAACAAACATGTTGTTACCTGCAACTGTGATCTCCATAATGAACTGACCGGTGGCTTTGTTTCTGACCTTGCACTTATCATCATCAAATAGGATAGAATATCCGTTCTTCATGGGTTGCCCAACACTCAATAAGTTTTACTCCATCCTTGGGGCATAGTACACATCTTCAAGTATCTTGTAATTATTATCACTAGTGTGAATTTCTCACAGTGCCTATTCCTTCAATAGCCAGGTGTTTTTTATCTCCAAGTTTGACAGTCATCTTGAATGTTTCATCAAGATTAGTGAAGCTGGTCTTTAATCACATCATGTGGTTTGCGCACCCTGAGTCAACGAACCACTTGTGAGAATTGTCGTGAGGCCTGCTTGTATGTGTCATTAAAACAAATGGGTCTCGGAGATATCATGGAAGGCCAATAACAGATGTTGGGTTTCATCTTCTACTTCTTCGTTCTCATCGGCATTCTCGACAACGTTGATTTGGGTCTTATCATTATACCAACAATATTTCTTGAGATGACCATATTTCTTGCATACATGGCATTGTGGGCTCTTGCTACAGTCCAGGGAACCTTGGCCTCGACCCGTAGCTCGTCCGCGTGGTGATCCTCGACCACGACCTCGGCCGCGGTTGGCCTTGGTCTGATCGTGAAAAACCTATAATGCTTGTTCATCTTGGATCTCTGGTTTCTTTGGCGTGCTATTGGGTTGCACTCGACTGTTTATTCATTATTCTTAGGACTGCAGTAGGCCCATTAGTTTAACAGGTGTGACATCCGTAAGATCAAAAACGACTTCAATTGAAGGAATGACATAGTCATACTTCGGTGCTAAGTTTCGTAGTATTTTTTTACAACTTTCTGATCAGTGAGTTCCTCATCGTAAGACCTCTGCCTGCCAACATTATCCATCACTCGGGAAAAATAGTTCTTGACAGCCTCATCTTCTTTCATGGCAAGGTTCTCGAACTCTTGACGTAACCCTTGCAATTTAACTGACTGAACTTGCGAGTCCCCCTGAAACTCAATCTGAAGTGTATCCCACGTCTCCTTAGTCGTTGCTGCTGCAGCAATCTGAGAAAAAAGACGATCATGCACCCCTTGTTGAATAATGGACATGGCTAGTGCATCCTTCCTTTTGTTTCCTGGTGGTCTCGTGACCCATCGTTAGTGGCTGTAATTCCCAGGTACACAACGTCCCATGGATCTTGGGATTTCAGTATTGTTTTCATTCGAATGCTCCAGTGCTCGTAACCTTCTCCTTTGAACACCGGTATAGTAACAGCAGAAGTCGGGTTAGGGTGAATTGGGTTTTCGGTCATGGTGGTAGTAATAGGACACTTGACGGAGAAGAGAAAGAGAGATCGGGTTTAGTCAGCCTAAGCTCTGATACCAAAATATGTTGGTATTTTGATATTAGTTAACACAAGAACAAATGAAAGCTCAAATGATTTAAATATTTCAATGATGGATGATTACAAAAGCTGCATACAATTGAGTTTAAATACTTATAGAAAGTCCTAAACGATCTCAACAAACTAACGGCTATGAGTCACCACAAAGTTGGTAGACTCCTTATTCAACTAACAAACAACTTAAATAAAGGAACACATGCAAAATAAAAGAAGACTTATTCAGCAGCTTTGCACACGTACCATCCATGCATGCAATGATCATTTGACTCACATTTTATCAATCTAAAGCTGAGAATCTATTAGAACAAGGTGATATGGTTCTTGCAGTCAATAAAAAGCCAATTACATGTTTTAATGATCTTGAAGATGCATGCCATGCTTTGGATATGAATGATGACATGGATGGAAAACTCGAATTGACCATCTTTCGTCAGGTTAGTTCATTTAGATGCCATGTCGCTGTGGCAGGCGTTTACATGCAACTGCATCATCTGCTTCTCATGCTCGATCTACATACGGACCATCTTCTCCCTCCACATATGACAATCTTCTCGGGAGCCAAAATTATAATTTTTTATATTATACATGTATGTATATTTATATTTTTTAAAAACTATAAGTCATTAACAACTCATTAACAAACCCAAACATTACCTATAAAACTACCATGGATTCAGGTCAAGGAACCCCTCACCACAAGAATGCTAGCGATACCGAAAACCCAAGAACCATCACCTCGCCGCTGGAAACCAGCGCAGGGGATGGCAATAACAGTGGTAGTGTCATCACCCCAAAGTTCATCAACAAAAACCGAGAGCAAATCCTCTCCATGCTGAAACAGGAAGAAAGGGAACGACGCCTTAGAGAAATCCGAACATGTCTGGAATACAAAGAGACCCTAGAGGAAAGAAGTCGTGAAGAGGGAGAAGGTAATCGAGGAGACAAAGTAATGAATGTTGAAGACGATTCAAAAGCAAAGATGAGTCTAGGCACCACCATAATCGGAGAGAAGGTAGGAATCGATGATGATTTTAGTAAGCCATACCGCCCATCGATGGCGTGAGCCAGGTCCAAGTTTTTACCAAGAATAGCGGAATTCACCTTTCCCCCAAAACTCAAGATGCCATCCAATGTGGGAAAGTATAACAGCATGGGAGACCCAGACGATTATCTTGCAATCTTCATAGGCGCCGCCGAGGTGGAGCAGTGGTCGATCCCTGTATGGTGTCACATGTTTACTCAGACCCTAACTGGTGCAGCTAGGGTATGGTTCGACAGCCTTCCAATCGGAGGGATTAGTAGCTTTGAGAAGTTGGAAGAGGACTTCCTCAGGAATTTCAGTCAACAAAGGTTGTCCGCCAAGGACCCAACTGAGTTGCATAACATCAAGAGAGGTGATGGTGAGTCATTGAAAATTTTATCACATGGTATTCAAAAGAAAGCATGCAGGTAGAGGAGTCAGGGATACGATCCGTGTCTTGGCCTTAATCCACGGAGAAATGTCCAGTTAGTAGAAAGATTCCATGAGCACTTTCCAAAGACAGTGGATGAGATGTTGGAGAGAGCCAACGTGTTTCTTGCTAAAACGACAGATAGAGCTGGTAATAAAAACCAGAAAGCTTGCACACCTTTTAAGAGAATTAAAGAAAGCACCTCAAACAGGAGACAAAAGGAAGGAGATATTCATGATAAGGGTTGCAGAGTGTAGCATCAAGCATCATTCTGACCAAGTGGAGCCTTGGATGGCCCAAGAAATTTTATTCCCTCCGATACAAGGCAGGAGCTTTGCCAATAGTCCTCTCACAATTTCAGCCATCAACGCAGGGCATCAGGTACACAGAATATATGTAGATGGCGAGAGTATTTCAGAAATTATGTACGAACATTGTTTTATGCAGCTTGATGAGGAAATTAAAAGAAACCTGGATACAAGGACACACCTACGCACTGGTTTCGCAGGAGAGCTAGTACAGACCCTGGGCCAGGTACAACTGCTAGTCGCAATAGGTAACAACGTAGGATGGCGGAAGGTTACCATGACCTTCCTGGTTGTGCGATCGGAGTCATCTCACAATGTCTTACTTGGAAGGCCGGGCTTGTGCATGCTTGGAGCGGTCGTATCCACAGTTCATGCCGCAATTAAATTCCCCACCCCGACCGGGGTTGTCACTGTGTATTCCAGCAAAGAGTGCAAGGATGTAAAGGCAATCGCCCCAGGAGCAGCAGCCGGAGAAGACGAGCTAATATGTCCAACATTGGAAAAGTGGGTAATTAACCCTCTCTTCCCGGAACAAAAAATCACCATCGGGGGGCAACTAGGAGATGCCACTAAAGAACAACTTCGTCATTTGCTGCAAAACAACTTGGATGTTTCCGCATGGCAACCCACTAACATGGAGGGCGTTTCCCGTAACACGGCAGAGCACAAGCTGAACAAACGTTCATCAAAAGAGCCAGTTGCCCAAAAGCGTCAACACATGGGCCAAGAACGAAGTCGAGCTGTGGTTGAAGAAGTCAAGAAATTGCTGGAGGCGGGTATTATCAGGGAGCTACGCTATCAAACCTGGGTGGCTAACCCGGTAATGGTAAAAAAGAGCGATGGCACGTGGAGGATGTGCATCGACTTCAAGGATCTCAACAACGCCTGCCCTAAGGATTGCTATCCCCTCCCAGATATTGATCTGAAGGTGGATTTCTTGGCAATTTTTCCTCTAAAATGTTTCCTGGATGCCTACAAGGGATACCACCTGGTGCAAATGGCACCTGAGGACGAGGACAAGACTATCTTTTACATAGATATTGGTATCTTTTGTTTCACGAAGATGCCATTTGGCTTGAATAATGCGAGGGAAACATACCAACGATTGTTGGACAAAGCTTTTTCACCACGGACAGGGAGAAACATCGAAATCTATGTGGGTGATGTGGTGATAAAAAGTCATGACGAGGAAGCCCTGCTTGTAGATATCACCGAAACCTTTCAAACTTTGATAACAATCAACATGAAGTTAAACCCCAAGAAATGTTCATTTGGAGTAGAAGAGGGGAAGTTTGTAGGGGTGATTATGATGAAGAAGGGGTTGGAACCTAACCCTGAGAAGGTGGCAGTTGTCCTCAACATGCCATCACCCAAGTCTGTTAAGGATGTGCAGACACTTAATGGACGCCTGGTAGCCCTGAGCAGGTTCCTTTCAAAGCATGCTAAACGCGCTTTACCTTTCGTGACCACTTTACGCAATTGTTTGAGCAAGACGGATTTTGTATGGACGAGGAAGTGGAAGCCGCATTTCAACAAATGAAAGTATACTTAAGCAACCTGGCTAGGCTAGTGGCTCCTTTCCCTAAGGAACGACTAGTGGTATACTTGTCTACGGGAGAAGCTGTGAGCGCAGTGATAATGACAAACAGAAATAGAGAGCAGACCTCGATCTATTTCATCAGCATGGCTCTCAAAGACCTGGAAACCAGGCATTCACCTATGGAAAAACTAACTCTTGCTTTAGTGTATGCTTCCAGGAGATTGCGAAGGTATTTCCAAGCCCATATAATTAAGGTCTGGACTAGCCAACCCATACAACAAATACTGAGAAGGCCAGAGATATCGGGAAGGTTAGCAGAATGGGCTATCGAGTTAAGAGTTTTTGAGATAGAGTACAAGCCAAGAATTGCAATCAGGGGGCAGGTCGTAGCCGACTTTTTGATATAGATGCCGTAGGAGAAAGAGGGTCACAATGCCCATCAGAAAACCATGAGTCAGGATGACAAGGAATGGTTCCTGCACATTGATGGCGCCTCGAATGATGAAGGATTGGGCACCGGAATGATCTTGGTGGGACCTGAGCAGGAGGAAATAACATACGCTTTAAGGTTAGCTTTTAGGAGCTCCAACAACGAGGCAGAGTATGAGGCATTACTGGCCGGCTTAAGGC
This sequence comes from Flaveria linearis, assembly GCA_024085815.1. Lineage (NCBI taxonomy): Eukaryota > Viridiplantae > Streptophyta > Magnoliopsida > Asterales > Asteraceae > Flaveria > Flaveria linearis. The sequence continues at coordinate 21,284,409 of CM044007.1, read as the reverse complement.
TGGCTAAGCAGATGGGAATCCAGACACTCCACACTCATGTAGACTCGCTACTGGTTGCGAACCAGACTAATGGATCCTATGATGCTAAAGAGAAAACAATGAAGCTTTACCTGGATAAAGCAAACAGCATGATCAGCAGTTTCAAAGAATGTCACGTCGCACACGTCCCGCGAAGCAAGAACAAGAAAGCAGATGCTCTCAGCAAACTGGTTTCTATCGCCTTTGGGCGTCTAGCTAGGGAGGTGAAAGTCGAAGTATTGCAGGCACCATCGATCGAAGAAACTGATATACCCTCCATAGAAGGTGTATCAGAGGAATGTGGATGAGCCCAATTGTAAGATTTCTGGTAAAAGGGACCTGCAGAATGAAAGGGGAGAAGCACGCGCAATACAAGCAACATCCCTGGATTATGAATTACACCAAGGGGTCCTGTATCGTAGATCATATATGGGACCACTACTGCGCTGTCTCACACCAGATGAAGCCAACTATGTCACCAGGGAGATACATGAGGGCATATGTGGAATCCATGCAGGCCTAAGGATGGTGGTAGCTAAGGCAATGGGAGCAGGATACTACTGGTCGGGTATGCATAGGAGTGCCGTTACCGAGATCCAAAGGTGTGAAAGTTGTCAGAAGCACGCACCCATGTGTCACCATCTGAAAAATGATACGGTCCCTATTAGTGCTGCTTGGCCTTTTCAAAAATAGGCAATGGACATCGTTGGTCCATTTCCAGAAGCAGCTGGAAGGGTTAAATTCCTACTAGTAGCAGTCGACTACTTCACAAAGAGGGTAGAAGCCAAAGTGCTCGCGACAATTACGGGGCAGCAGGTTAGGAAGTTTGTTTGGGAAAACATCATATGCCGTTTCGGGCTTCCGTTGTTCATCGTAACAGATAATGGCAAGCAATTCGCTGAAAATCTTTTCAAGTCATGGTGCGAAGATTTGAAGATCCTGCAGATTCTAACGTCGGTAGTCCATCCCCAAGGCAATGGCCATGTTGAAAGAGTGAACAGAAGTATCGTAGATGGAATCAAGACGCGTCTGGGCCTAGAAGGCAAGAGTTGGCTTGAAAAATTACCAAGTGTCCTCTAGGCCCATAGAACCATGCCAAAGACCAGTCATGGAGAAACCCCATTCAGTTTGACCTATGGATCAGAGGTCATGATACATGCTGAAATCGGGATGCCGTCAGCCCATGTCTTACAAGTTTCACAAACCGATAACGAGGAAGAACTTTGGCTAAATTTGGACTTACTCGAAGAACGAAGGATGATAGCAGCTATCTGTGAGGTAAGGCACAAGAAGGAAGTAGAAAGATATTACAATTCAAGGGTGAAGAAGCAATCTATCAAGCCGGGAGACTACGTCTTGCGAAGCAATGAAGCAAGTCGAATGGAAAGCCAAGGAAAGTTCGGACCCTGTTGGGAATGTCCATATCAGATAATCGAAGTAGGGGTGAATGGGGCTTACAAAATAGGGAAGTTAGATGGGACGCCCGTTCCACGAACTTGGAATGGAGCTCAGCTCTGGCGATGCTACATGTAATAGGCAGTAAGATCTTAATGGTGTAACTCGTTTTTCATTTAGAAGGTGCATGCGAGCACCAGTAGTTACACCAGATTAATGAATCTTTTATATAACCAGTGTTATAACAAGTCATGAAACCACAATGACGCATGAGTAAAGAAAGAGAAGCGAGATACCAATGCAATTATTCAAGTGATGTTTGTGAACGGTACAATAAGTAACCAAACAATATAACGTTTGCCAAGCTAAGATAAACGAAACCACAAAAAGTCATGACAAGAGCAAACAAATAAGCGAGTACAGACTATTCTCAAGGTTTGATAGAACTCATTATTCGTAACCAGATCTCGAAGAAAACGAAATACGTCACTTCAAACACATGGCTATAATTTGGCAGACAATTAGCGCCACTCAATAATGTGCATTTCCATTTGGCTAAAAACCAAGGCCAGAAAAACATCTAACTCAACGAGTGAGAAGGTTGCCAATACGTTGAGTATAAGGAAAAATAACATCTTATATAGGATGAATAACAATGATAACGAAAAAATACGTTGATAACCGCATCAAACTGCGGCCAAAATCGTAACCAAGAAACAAACCGCGGCCATAGTCGTATCCAAAGGACAAGCCGCACAAAAATTCATATTCGAAGGTTAAGTCATGCCTGAAACTGCAACTAAGAATGAATCACTATAACAGATATGGCCATAATCAAGTCGCGGCCAAGAGCGACAACCAGGGGGCGAGTCACGACCGAAGTTACGAGTCGCGAACGAAGTCACGAGCCGCGGCTGAACCCATGCAGACTTGTGTGCAGAAGATATTAAGTCAAGAAACCAAGTTACAGTCAAGAAAGTCGAGCAAACCAATAATCAACCACGGTTTAAAAGCATACATATAGGGTGCCAAAGTTTAAATACCATTACAAAAGAGACAACAAAAAGTCCAGTACAAGATTGATGACATTACAAATACAAAAACAACACCGAAAGATAAACTAGCTAAACACGAGCAGGGTCTTCAGCTGGAGGGTCTAGGAACGACTTGATCTCCTCAATGCTCAAATTGCGCATAGCAACAATGGCCTCAACCATGGGAAAAGTGGCTTTATCAAAGTAATCATATTCAGCTCGTAGTTTCTTCAATGCATTTTTGTCAAAATTCTTCGCCTCCTCGGGTTTCTTGCCCTTCGCAGCAAGACGAGCTCCATCCAACAGCCCCGTATTGTACCCCACCTTGTCTGAAAGACTATTGATCCTAACGAAAGCGTCAAGAAACTCGTCACTATCACGTTTCTTATTAAAATCCAAACCGACACCATCCGAAATAATCCACTTCTTCTCAGATGTCAGATGTGCCACTTTTCCTCAAGGCTAGCAATACGAATTTCGGAAGTAATTTTATTATCCTTCAAATCCGAGGAAAGTTTTTTCACAGCAGCATGTTGAATACAAAGCTCCTCCTAGACACCACTGAGATCTTGGGTAAGTTTTTCTTTAGCAAGCTCAGACACATCACAACGATACTTGAGAGATGCGTTCTCAGCCTCCAACATTGACACTTGCTTCTTGAGATCACGAATCTCATTTACATCTTCAACCAAAGACCGTGAATCTCAGCAAACGAAAACAAGCCATTCACTACAGCCAAACAACCAGCGTTCAATAATTCTCTGTTTTTCAGACCTTCCCCACGGTAAAACTCAGCAGGCGTGCGAGACGCAAGCATAAAGTCCCTGCACGACTCCGGAGTTTCAAAGGTAGTTCCATTAGTCAAATCCCAGTCAGGAACAAATTTCTCTTCCATATTCAGGCCAGTGTCCTCAGATGATGCAGTTGTTTTCCCTTTACCAGAGTCACCGGGATCAGTAAAGGATTGATCACCATCAGAAGAAGAAACAGTGCTCCCACTACCGGACCCGGAGGATCGATCGCCATCGAAAGCTTTGTTTGAGGATGCCCCAGCCGCGGCTGAGGGCCCCCCTTCACCAGCCGCGACAGGGGAGAGGGGCGGCGGTGTCTTGCGCGGCCGAAGCCCCGGTCCTCCCAACCCCTGTTTACGTTTCATTTTGGGTCGGCTGGCAGGGACAGAAGCTTCGTCAGTACTTTTTCGCTTACGGGTGGGCGATGGCTGAGATTCACTCGGTTGAACAACGAAGCGGGCAGTCGTCTCCAATATAGGAGTTGCACCCTCAGACAAGGCTTCAACCTGTTCCCAAACATCTTCCTTGGCAGACAGTTTCATGCGCTCGAATAGCCCCATACCTGTGAAAGCACAACATACAAACAATGATCAAGTGCATGAACGTGTACATTAAAACATAGGGGGAGGCAACTTACGTTTCCCTTGATAAGTCATGAATGGGACCATGTTAAGATCGGTCCAATTGCGACTAACACCAGCCATCACAAGAAAATGCTCAGAATGGCTACGGAGGGGAGTTGGTTCGGCTCTCAAGAGATCGTAGGCAGACATGTCATATGTGTCGGGTTTGGGAAAAGGGTCTTGAATGCACCTACTAGTTTCCAACCAATGCATCTTAAAAGGAACTACACTAGCGGAAATGAAGAAGAAATGGTCCTTCCAATGTTTCAAGCTAGTTATGGTTCGTAACACTAGAGGAGGTTTGGGTGCTTTTCTTTTCTTAAAGGTTAGCCAATCGCCTACCCTAGTAAACTTGTAAAACACCCTAAAAAGGTTTGTTTCGGGTTCTAAGCTAAGGGCACGACATGATATCTCAAAGTGGTATACCTTAACCAAACCTAAAGGAACTAGTTGCGATAAATGAATATCATACCTAAGAAGCAAGCACAAGAAACACTAACCGGGACCCGAAAGTTACAGAAACTAAAGAAAGAATTATAAAGAGCTATCATCCCAACCTGTGCATCTCTCACGATCAACGAATGAGGAGGGACGGTGGGACTAAGCTCGGGGGAAATACCATAACAGAGCACGAAGTTATTTAAGAAATCTTGAGAAATAACAGATGTTTGAAGACCCATATCATTCCTACAATCCATTAGAAACGCGAAAGATGAGAAATAGTTCGAAGAACTTACCAGAAAAATTTGTGTTCTTGGATGAAGAAAGTGGAAGAAAACTTGAACAAAGGGAAAATAAGAAGAGAGAGAAGAAGAATGGGGTGGAGGAAGGTATTTTTGGAGGATTTATAGTGAAGAGCCCTAGGGGCCCGGTTCACAAAGAAGGCGGCTAAGGGGGCCGCGACTCGAGAAACAAAGGCCCGTAGGCCGAGAACTAGGTGGCGGCCATAGGGCCGCGGCTCAAGGAGAATACACCAAGGGGCGATTGACATGGACAAGCCGTGGCTCGAGAAATGATACACAATGACCTGATTGTTGGAGACCAAGACTGGGGCTCGAGGCACGGTTGAAAGGTGTCAATTGTTAAAAGACTTTGTCACATCAGTTGAAAAGATGACAAGAAGGTACAACCGTCAAAACACAAAACAATTATTATTATTCCAATGGCATGCTTGACACCATGACATTGGACTGGGGGGACATGAAGGGGTATCACCCCCAAAACTAACAAAAACAATGAAGTACTCTCGATATTGGCCACGATTGAGACGGGAAACAGGCTGAGTAGCAGAGGGTTCGCCCGAACATGAATGAAACCAGGACGCTGCTTGCCCCTGGGAGGTGTACCGCGGCTAAAGGGGGAGTGAGCCCAAACCGCAGCTGGGGAGTAAGCCCAAAGCCGCGGCTGGGGAGTAAGCCCAAAGCCGCGGCTGGGGAGTAAGCCCAAAGCCGCGGCTGGGCATGATACCGCCAGGACAACATCGTGAGTCCCCATGTTCAACACATGTAAAAACCTTCACGAGAACTTGATAACCAAGGAAGCCATTCATTGGTTACAAGGGAATAAGAAAGAACACAAGACGACAAAACAAATAAAGCCAAAACATTGGCAGAAGGTCAGAACAACCCCCAAAATCCCCAAGTCAACTACAAAAACAAATCACATTAATTTCAGTCAGAAACCCTTTGCACCAGAAAGGTATAAAACCCCTGACTTGGGGATTTTAGGCTCAGGTTGTTGACCAAAACTTTCAAGAATAGAACCATGTCATATCTTGTTCCCATACACCAACACTATAAATACTTCTTCCATTCCGCAGGCAGAACACACATTCTCAAAACACTTTCACTACAAAACTAGCCACTTATTAATCTCTCTTTCAAGTTCTCTCAATACACATACTTATTCTCATTCCGGAGTGTGGTCTCGGGGAGAAAACCCCTTCTGCCCGAGGCGAGGCTCACGGTGTTGTTTTTGTCTCACAGATACTTTGCTCAGTCGAAGCCAAGCTCAGCCGCATCCTGCTTCCTAACAGTCAACGTCAAGGCTAAGTTCCAACCTGATCCCTGGTAACAACCCTATTCTGGCACTGCTCCTAAGCCTTAATCTCTCGATTAAGATTTTGTGTAGCAACATTTGGCAACCTACCTTGCCAGCAGTCTGCAAATACACAAATCATTGAAATATAATTCCCCTTGAGATATAAAAAGACAAAAGAAAATATAAGAACATTTGGATAGTCATATGCACTTTTAAAATGATGTATGAATCACCAAAGTTGAATCCACCACAATCAAATTGTGACAAAGGTAAGGCTGAAAGTTTTCATTAACCATATTTAAATCCCTCTAAAACGAGTTAAGAGAAAAACAATCCTACAAATTACACAATAAAAGCAACTAAACCATACATGCATATGTTAAGAAATCATTAGTTCTTTCCTATTTGCAATGGAAGTAAATAAATAATATCAAATAGATGAACAATTTTTAAAACAAAAGTAAGAAACTCCGTAAGGATACATTTTTTGACCAGCTCCTTAAAATGCAGGCTTCAAAACTTTGCTTTACATGGTGCAGAAATCCTACTTATAATCCCTTTACACAAAGAAAAAGATCAAGACAATCAAAGCTTTCCTGCCCTCCCCTATAGTTTCAATTAATCATAAAGCAATCTAAACTCTTCTCATATTAACTTTTCTTGATAAATGTGTTTGTTTCTAAATATTATTTTCCATAATCATGCACATTTAGAATCCTGTTTAGCTTGTCTAAATATCTATTTTGAAAACCTTTCATAATTTTGTTTTAATATTTTCCTAACAGTTGCAATTTTTATAATTTTATTGTTGAAATTGATTGTTATTATCCATTAGCATGCACACTTGATTCTCTATATTAATCACACTTAACCAATACATCATATGATAAGAACCAAAGTGTCCTAAAAAGATCAAAACAAACAAATAATTTCTCATACTACTAATATTTGGAAAAAGATGTTAATAATTTGATAAATTGTAACTGAGATCATCAAATTGAAATCCAAATAAGAGAATCCTATGAAGCCAATTTCACGACAAAAAGCCATATAAACATCTGGAACGATAATCGAATGAAATGGTAATATGATAAAATTAAGAGATAGAAATCGAATTGTATGGTAGTCAAAGTATAAGAAAAAGTAAATAGACAAAATTATTTATAAAAACAATATCTACCTTTTCTAAAAAGGTATTTACTTTATTCAGCATGATCAATGTGAACAGTAGATGAAAGTTTTGTCAAACAACTCAAGAAACATTTAAATGTCCTAAAATAAAGAAGTTAACACATCTTAAAGGACAAAGAAGCCGCCATAAAAGTATAAAAGTCTTAGTATGTAATAATTTTAAGGAGATGAATGAGTATGAATGCCATATGAAACTAATACACCAACTTGTTCAAAAAGGCACATATACAAAATAACATATACTTTTAAATCTAAAATTTTTCTTGGGAATCATTTCAAAAACCTTCATTTATCACAAGTCACAACAAGAATCGTTTAACAAAAGTATCTATATATCAGACTAAGGTAGTCTTTGGCATTTACACAAGGGAAAAAACATACAGACTCTTTATACGAGTGCATCATGTTATCATATTTGGTGGTTTAAAATTTTTTTTGAGCCTAATATCACTTCTTCTTTTGTTAATTGTTAACAAAAGTTGTGGATAAAAGATTTGATTGAATGACCATAAATATTTATTGAGTGATATCATTACCACAAATTTAATTTCTCAATCAAGCTCACAAACCATTTTCTTTTGTATTACCTTACCCCAAGTCCTTTACAAAAGCCACATATCATGCTCACTTCAAAGGAGAGTTAATAAATAAGCCCAAATTACATAATTAAACCAAAAATAACAACCATAATGTTTCAAAACTTAAAATGTTCAAGAAATAAATAGAAATCAAGAACTCAAGCCTTACTAATACCATGAAAAGAGGGGTTTACTTTTTTGTGATCTCGGTTCTTATGACTTCTTTACAATAGAAAAAAAAGCTTTAATCAAGAAAATTAAGTCTTATAACCACATGTAAGCACAAGTTTTCAAGCAAGAATATCATTGCATGCTTTGAGGTCAAAAAAGATAATGCTTTACTGCTTGGTCTAAAAAATCAACTTAACTATCAACTGTCATCGTTAAAAAAGAGCAAAACAATTCAATCAAGATAGCATACATACCAAAGTGCTAGCCTATCTAATTGGAATAAGCCTAGTGTTGCTCCTGGAACCAAAACCAGTGGAGTTCATTTGGGTCACAGGTCCTTTTTGGGCAATTCATTATTATAACACATTGGTATGACTGGCGTATAATGTAATTTGAAAGGGATCATATTTGTAGACCTGCACACACTCTGTTGTCCATTTTCAAAAATTACAATTGTTAATTTTAACCCTGCATTACCTCATTACCATGTGCATTAGTTTTGCTCCATTTGGTTATTTATATATTTATAGGTGGAATGGGTTGGATTTCAAATTTGAAGGGATCTAGGATCTAGTTTGATCAATTAGGTTATGATTTGCAGCGGAATAGTATACGAATTAGACGAAATTTAAGCAAGAACACAAAGGATATTCAACGAAACAGTACGGTTATAAAGAGATAATGTTTTCTACAAAAGAGAATGTATTCATTTATACACAAGCTTCGGCCATTACAATTAGGTCAACCTTCCTTTTATAGAGGTAAGGTGATGTCAGCAGATGTCACCTGATAGTGACATCTAACCGTTTTACATAAACAACTGAAAATAGCTAAAACTACTGAAGATGTCCATAACAACTGAGGACATCTTATTAAAAAGGAAGCTAAGTATTAACTAATATTACAACTAATGAAAACAAACTACTGAACTACTTATTACAAACTACTGATTACAAACTACTGAACTGATAAACCAACTACTGAAAAGTAAACCATCACAAACTACTAAAGAGTACTACTTCAGCTGTTGTGACAACCTCTGAAGATTTGGTCTTCAGACTTTGTATTCAGTACTTGTCTTCAGACTTTGACTTCAGTACTTGTCTTCAGACTTTGTCTTCGGTTGATGTAGTCTTCTTTAGTTGTTATGATGTCTGTGGGACTTAAAGGTTTTTCTGATCTGGCTCATTGGTTCATTTGGTCCAACAAACTCTCCTTGAACCAATGCAGCCAAAACCTTTAAGATTATTGGAGTCCTACTTATTAGGCAAAAATATTGTCTTTTTCTTCTGATCAGCTCAGAATAGACCAATTTAAGCACAGGCCTGGGAAGAGGTTTTAGAAAATTCGATTGGCAAAGGATGGATGGGAACTCTGTCTTGGGGAATTGGACACAGAGTTGTTTCCCCAACCATGAAGCCTACTTCCCTATAATGAGTCTGTAAGACTCTCGCACATAGGCCTCAAGGAAGACTATTTGTTCCTCTATGGTAAGATCTTCAACTTCTCCCTCAAAGAAGAACTCAGGCCCATAGTACTCAGACAAGTACTTCACATGCTTTCCATTCTTTAACTCCACAGTTGTTATCTCTCTATATGCAAACTCATCAGGATGATTACCTTCGAGTAACAACTAGAGTTTATTACTTCTTACTTCTTCAAGCCTCTTGTATATCAACCCCTTCTTCACCATTTTGTTTTCCAGTAAAGTTTATGGGGTCATTTTAGACTTGTAGGATCTTTTTAAGTCTTCGAGGATTTCCCAGGGTGACACTATAATGGCCAGCATGATCACTGCATCTACAATCTTCTTTACTTGGCCATTGTATTTTCTTGGGATGTCCTTCTTATGGATTCTGTCACTCACCCTGGGATCAGGCCAGATTCTTAGTCTCTTTTTCTGATATTGGAATGTAAACCTGAGAGCATACAACCTCTGAGCATGTTTCCTCATAGCTTGTATCGATGTAGTTTGAGGAAAATCTTTATCAATTTGGCTCAACAGCTGCTCATCATGTTGTTTGTGCTATTCTTCTTCTTCCAGCTTAACTTTTACCATTTCCCTCTGGGTGTTAGGTGTGATTGTTGTTGGTTGACTCCTGGGCTCAGGCATCTTAATAACAGCTGAAATAGGCAGCCTATCATCCTCATCATCTTCTTCTTCTTCTTCTTGAAGCCTCAACACACTTCTCTTCCTCTTGGGTGCATCACGGCAGTTTGAGTTGGTTCTTGGGTAAAGGAGTTGGTTTTGTGGGTTGTGATGTTGGTTGTTTTGGTGTGGGAGAGTTTACAGTCTGCTCTAGCATCTTGGTTGCAAGTGTGGCTTTGGAGTACTTTGCTAGATCAGTCCTCTTATCAATCCCCTTGTAAATACTTCAGATGAACAGATTTTGTTGGTTATCTCCAAAATACTGTCCCTGGTCCATGGTTTCACTTTAATAACAGATTTCCCCAAATACTTTGCTATGAACCTGACCATAGCTTCCAGTGTTGGAGCATATATTGTCATATATAGTGTGTCCGTCACTTGACGAATAGTCTAGGCTTAATGTTATACACCTAGTAAACACATGAAACTGGGTCATTCGCAGGAGCATATGCGAATGAGACTCAGTCGTACGACTGATCCATGCTAATGGACCAGTCGTGCGACTGAGAGATGCGATTAGGGCATTCGTAAGACTGAACCTTAAGAATGGTCCAGTCGTACGATTGAACCATACGCATGGTCCAGTCGTACGATTGAACCATACGCATGGTCCAATCGCATGAATGGGCTCAGTCGCATCTAATATGGGCCGAGGCCTATATATATACCAGTTTCAATGTGTAGAAAGAAAAGGGGTTTTCTGATAGTGTGCCCAGCGCCTAGGTGCTGCCGGATGAGAGGGGAGATCATGCTCGATCTCCCTTGCCAAAAGTCTTGATTCTTAAGTTGTAACGAGCTTAAAATCGTTACGTTTTATCAATGAAATCATTCGATTATTGTTCGTACTATTGTTTGTATTTTGGTTTATCACCTTCCGTCAAGAACACGCTCGGATGTCTATCGATCCAGTGACCTAACAATTGGTATCAGAGCCAGGTTACTGCTAGACTGATCTAACAATCATTCTAGCAACCCGAGCTCTTGATTTCTGGATCAAATTTCAGATCTTGACGTTAAACCCACTTCGTGTTCTTCGCGTTTTGTTCAGATCTGGTACGTGTGGTGTTTCTATGTTAAAATCGAATTCGAAACCACGTTCCTATCACCCTTGCGAATTTGATGATGTCTATTTTGGTTCGAATCATGTAAAATTCATCGGATTAGGGTTTTTCGCAGCCTTGGCGGCTGCAGATCTGAAATTCTACGTGCAGACCTGTTCATGCGACTGGGCCATGCGAATGGACCATTCGTACGACTGGACCATGCGAATGGACCATTCGTACGACTGGACCATGCTAATGGACCATTCGTGCGACTGGACCAGTCGTATGTTCAATCGTGCGACTGGACCAGTCGTATGTGCAATCGCCCGAATGAGCCATCTGCATTGACTTATCCGCATTTGTTCCAGACCAAAAAAAAAAGTCTGGAACAGTTTGTTGGAGCATATATTGTCATATATAGTGTGTCCGTCGCTTGATGAATAGTCTAGGCTTAATGTTATACACCTTGTAAACACATGAAACTGGGTCATTCGCAGGAGCATATGCGAATGAGACTCAGTCATACGACTGAGCCATGCTAATGGACCAGTCATGCTACTAGAGATGCGATTGGGGCATTCGTAAGACTGAACCATAAGAATGGTCCAGTGTACGATTGAACCATACGCATGGTCCAGTCGTACGATTGAACCATACACATGGTCCAATCGCACGAATGGGTTCAGTCGCATCTAATATGGGCCGAGGCCTATATATATACCAGTTTCAATGTGTAGAAAGAAAAGGGGTTTTCTGATAGTGTGCCCGGCGCCTAGGTGCTGCCGGATGAGAGGGGAGATCATGCTCGATCTCCCCTTGCCAAAAGTCTTGATTCTTAAGTTGTAACGAGCTTAAAATTGTTATGTTTATCAATGAAATCATTCGATTATTGTTCGTACTATTGTTTGTCTTTTGGTTTATAACCTTCCGTCAAGAACACGTTCGCATCTCTCAGTCGTACGATTGAACCATACTTTGCTATGAACCTGACCATATACTTTGCTATGAACCATACTTCAATAACAGATCTCCCCAAATACTTTGCTATGAACCTGACCATAGCTTCCAGCCTTTCCCTTTCTTCCTCACTATAACTGACCCATCTATGCTCAATCACTTGTATCTCCAGTCTTCTAATCTCAAATCAAGCTTGGCAGTGTCGAATCCTTGTCTAAATACTGATCAATGATTTTATCCATTGATTTACTATATTACTCATCAGCTTCCTTGATCATTTCCTCTAACTTCTTTTCCCCAGGAGTCTTTTCACCACTTTTCTTTTTCTTGTAAGTGACATGAAAGTTCTTGGTTTTCTCCTTGTCTTTCTCCTTTTCCTTCTCCTTCTCTTTTTCTTCTTCTTTCTCCTTCTCTTTTTCTTCTTCTTTCTCCTTCTCTTGTTCTTTCTCTTTCTCTTGTTCCTCTTCAACTCTCTTCCTTTTAGCTGCTTTCACTGACTTAGACTCCCCCTTTTTGGTTGCATTGGGTTCAGGGGTTTGAATGACAGAAAGCCTTTTAGAAACTGCATCATCAACTAAGGTTTTAACATTGGAGGAAAGCCTCTCATCAAGAGCTTGGTGGACAATAGTAGTGATGATGGGAGTGATGAGTGGCAGGGAATATTTAAAGGCAGCAACCATTTGCTCAGAGGGGTTCTGTCCCTGAGAAATGGTGCCTGAATCAGTGGCTGGTGGCTCATTTATTATGAGTGGCTCAGTGTTTGGAAACCTTCAGAAGAAGGTGCCATCTGTGGGTGAGTTTAGGTAGATGGACTTGATTCCTGAGACATTTTGGCAAGCAGTTCTTTTAATCTGCATACCTCAGCCTCAAGAATAGTGTTATGGGCTTGAACATCATAGAAAAAGCCCAGGTCATCATCAGTGGGTGCTGAATCATCTGACTTCCTGATTTTATCAGGATGAGCATCTGCTGAGTGTGGATCAGTATTCATATGTGCCCCTTGATCTTGGTACTGGGGACTTCCTGCCTCAGGATTATGTCCTTCATCGGCAGTTGCCTCTGGTGAGGTCTTAGAGATGTTACCAACTTCAGTGTTCATGTGCTGAAGCAGGAGAAGTGGCAGCCTCACCAGAAGTTCTAATCTCCTCCTCCACACAGGGAGATTGAACTGTGTAATCCATGTGTTGTGGGTTATCAACAACACTAGAATCCTCCCCCTCAATGGTTGAGGTTTTCCCAGTTGTAATAGGTTTCTGGGGAGGGGTTGGAGTGTTTAACTGAGTCAGCACTTCAGCAATTATAAAAGTTAGGCTTTAGGGGGGCTTCAGTGGGAGATAGGTGTGAAGCAGATTGCACCTGGGGTCAATGTGCTCTTCAATAGCAACCTTCTCAAATGAGAGAGGTTCCAGAAATGTGGCATCCCCTGAAATGGTTGCTTCAAGATCCTATTGAGAGGATTCTTTAGCGGTTGTGGTTAGTGGAGTTTGTATAACTACTGGTGGATTACTACCAGTAGTTACTTCCTGCCTTTATGCTGCAGGTGCATCCTCAAGGGACTCAACTCCCTGAGTAACCATTTTGGGCTTTTTACTTTTTTGGCTTGGTGGGGACTTTGGATCTGGAGGATGAGGCTGTGGGTTCCCGCTAATTGGGTTTGAGCAGCTTGGCAGCCTCTTTTAGTTGTGTGTTCGAGTTGTGCCTGGAGTATACTTCAGGCAAAACTGCCACAGCAGGGACTCCTAGGCCAACAAGGCCCTCAGCTTTTAATTGATTTTCAATAATAGCCATAAGAAACCTTGGATATAAGATCCATCTATTAGCCACAGGTTTTAAAGCCATTTCTTTTAATTCTAAAAAGATAATTTCAGAAAAATTTAAGCTTTGGCGTTCAAGAATAGAGTACAATACCTGTTGCCACTTGGAAGACATTTGATCCCATGAGGAGGTCCTGGGGGCAAGGCAGACATTGACCATGTGGAAGATTAGGCGTTCAGGGTCATGGAAGTGCTTCTTCAAGATTGTGGTAGCACTTAGGTCACCTTTGTATCCATGATGGGAGAAGGATAAGTCGGTTGTACCCTTAGGATATTCGGTGACGAAGGTTGCATCATTCAGATTTAGGGTTTGATGAATAATATCAGGAGTGACGACCACCGTCTTCTGGTTGACAAACGACTGGAGAGTGATCTCAGCATCATTCTCACCAGTTGTGAGGGTGACGTTTGTCCAGAATTGTTGTAGGGATTCGGCGTATATGGTTGGATTCAAAAGAAAGGCCGTTTGGTATGGGGAGTCAACCATCAGATCGATGGCGTCATCAAACTTGTTCCAGAAAGTCGATTTGGTAAGGTAGGCTACATAGTTATGGCGTGGTTTGAGTTACATGGTCGCCATTAATGCAGGAGGGAAGTTCAGAGATTTTGAATAATAAGATTGTGAGGATGAAAAACTCTGAAGTTAGGGTTTGGTATTTATAGGATATGGTTATGAAACGGTTGGTGGAAAACAACTGAAGGTTTTGGTGTTAGTCATCAGTAAACGACTGAAGACATGGTTTTAACCTTCAGATGTTGTAAACGACTGAAGACTTGGTGTTAGTCATCAGTAGTTGGAAAATACTGAAGACTTGATTTTGGCTTCAGTTGTTTTGAAATGAAATAGCAGTTGTTGGAAACAGCTGAAGAGTAAAGTTACTCATCAGTTGTTGTTGTCAATTCACAGGTTTCAGTTGTTTCATTCTGACCTAAACATTTACTCATCAGACTTTGTCTGATTTTCAGACGTTTCATTGGTCATCAGTTCTTTTAAATATTTATTCATCAGCTCTTCTGAACATTTGTGCAGTAGATCTTTTTGAAATAAATATTCTTCAGAACTTGTGAACAAATTTTGTCTTCAGTACTTATGCTCAAAATTACACATCAGTACTTTTGGACAAAATTTGTTCTTCAATACTTATTTGTTGGAAATAAGCATCAGTAATTACAACCACATCAGTAGTTGTAACTACATCAGTTCTTTTCAACAAATAATGCACTTCAGTACTTTTAAGTAATTTAGTCTTCAGTCTTTTTAACACTTCAGTAGTTAAAAAATATTGAAGACAAAATAACTCATCAGTACTTATTTTTGACTTTGATATACTAATACACATCAGTACTTATAATGTGAGAGTATCAGTATTAGTCAATTTATTCTAGCTGCAGCATACCAAGCCTTAGCACAAGATTTTGAAAAGTTGCACTGTCCAAAGGCTTAGTAAATATATCTGCAAGCTCATCAGCACTAGGAACAAACTTTGGATCAATCAGACCTTTTTCATAACAATCCCTGATGAAATGATGTCTGATCTCAATGTGTTTGGTCTTAGAATGCTGGACAGGATTCTTAACAATACAAAGAGCTGAAGCACTATCCATCAATAATGGAGTCTTAGTCTCTGTAATGCCATAATCCAGTAATTGAATCTGAAGCCAGAGTACCTAAGATGTACAACTTGCAGAAGCAATGTACTCTGCTTCAGCAGTGGATGTAGCAACTGAAGTTTGTTTCTTACTCTGCCAAGAAACCAAACAATTGCCTAGAAATTGGCATCCACCAGAAGTTGATTTTCTGGTTACTTTACACCGTGCATAGTCACTATCAGAGAAAGCAACTAATTTGCAAGAGTGCCCAATGGAATACCAAAGACCTAGAGATTGAGTTCCTTGCAAGTATCTAAAGATCTTTTTGACTTCAATCAAATGGGATTCTTTAGGTGCAGCTTGAAATCTAGCACAGACACAAGTTGCAAACATAATGTCTGGTCTAGAAGCTGTAAGGTAGATCAAGGAACCAATCATACATCTGTAAAGGGTTTCATCAACCACTTTACCTTTTTGTTTAGCATCAAGTTGTGTGGTGGTGCTCACGGGAGTAGAATAGGGCTTACAGTTTTGTAAATCAAACTTTTTCAGAAGATTATTTGTATATTTTGACTGATGAATGAAAGTTCCATCAGCTCTTTGTTTGATTTGCAAACCCAGAAAGAACTGTAATTCTCCCATGGTACTTATTTCAAACTTTTGTTGCATCAGTTTTGTAAATGCATCACACAACTGTGAATCAGAGGATACAAAAATGATGTCATCTACATAAATTTGAACAAGTAGCTTATGCTGTCCTACTTTCTTTATGAATAAAGTTTTATCTATGGATCCTTTAGTGAAATTATTTTGAAGAAGAAAATTAGACAGTGTTTCATACCAGGCTCTAGGAGCTTGTTTTAACCCATACAGAGCCTTATCAAGCTTATACACACAATCTGGATGTTTATTATCCTCAAAACCTGGTGGTTGACATACATAAACCTCTTCTTTTATTTTACCATATAAAAATGCACTTTTGACATCCATTTGAAAAAATTTAAGATTATGGAAAGCAGTATAAGCTAAGAACAATCTGATTGCCTCCAGTCTGGCTACAGGGGCAAAGGTTTCATCATAATCAATACCTTCTTCTTGTGAAAACCCCTGTACAACCAGTCTGGCCTTATTCTTGACAATTTGACCTTTTCATCAGTTTTATTCCTAAACACCCATTTAGTGCCTATTGCACACTTACCTTGGGGTAGAGGAACCAGCTCCCACACTTGCTGCTTTTTAAACTGAAGAAGTTCAAGTTGCATGGCTTCAACCCATCCATTGTCTCTTAATGAAACATGATAGTTCTTTGGCTCTTGCTGACTGATGAAGAGAGCATAGAAGCAGAAATTGGACAATTAACTTCTGGTTGAAACTCCAGCATTGATATCACCAATGATTTGAGACATTGGTGATTCTTCAGCTCTTGATAGACAATAAGATCTGTGTAGGTGTTTGCAGGAGATTCAGCAGCGACAGATGTTGATTCAGACTCTTGAAACCATGAAGAAGATGGCAATTCAAACGAAGTAGATGATGCAGAGATCTCATCAGCATTTGTTGTGGATGGAGCTGCTGAAGCTATAGGAACATCAGGTTTAGATGACTCAGGCAATTGAGCACTAAACTTGAAAAGGTGAGTACTGTCATCATCATCAGTAGTACCACTAGGTGGAGAACTGTTTGCATGAGGAGAAATATTATTTTCAGGAAATGCAACAGCTGGAGACTGATAAGGAACATATTGCAGTATGTCAAATCAAACAGCTCCATAGGGTTTTGTGGAATTTTGTCCTTTGGAGATTCATTAAACTTCACATGCAAGGACTCTTCCACTATCTTTGTTCTGCAGTTGAAAACTCTGTATGCCTTGCAATTAGATGAATATCCAACAAAGTACCCTGCATCCACCTTTGATTCAAACTTCTGAAGTGGATTCTTTGTGTTGAGAATGTAACAGGGACACCCAAATGCTCTAAAAAATGAAATCAGAGGGGCCAAATGATGTAACACTTCATATGGAGTCTTCATCAACCTCTGATTTACTAAGACTCTATTCTGCACATAGCAAGCTATGTTGACAGCTTCAGCCCAAAAGGTCAGTGGCGAACCAGAATCAACCAACATTGACCTAGCAGCTTTAATAAGTGTCCTGTTCTTTCTTTCCACCACTCCATTTTATTCAGGAGTTCTTGGAATGCTATCCTGCCTCTTGATTCCCTTAGACAAGTAAATTCATCAAGTGTGTGATTTCTAAATTTTGTGCCATTATCACTCCTCACATACTTGACTGGAAGGGAATATTGTTTTTCAACATACAACACAAAGTATATAATGGCTTGTGCAGCTTCATCTTTTGAATGCAAGAAGAAAATCCATACAAATCTGGAGTAATCATCCACAATTACCAGACAGTATTTCTTGTTTCCCATGCTCATCACTCTTACAGGACCAAAGAAATCCATATGCAGTAATTGCAAGCAGGCAGTAGATTTTGGCTCTTCTATTGGCGGAAATGATACTTTGTGTTGCTTCCTTTTCAAACAAGCAGAGCAGTTGTCATCAAATTTGAACTCCTGCATTGGCAATCCTCTCACTAAACCATGATGGATCAGTGGTTCATGTTTTTAAGATTCACATGACCAAGCCTTCTGTGCCATAGTTTAGATTCTTGAGGAGAGGCCTTGGAGAACAGGCAAGGATGGCCTTTTAGATTAATTTTCTTTGATAAATATAAGGCATATACTCTTCCTGTCCTGTTGGCCTTCAGGAGAGTATATTCGTCCAATACCTTGTCAATCAGACTCAGAACTTTAGAAGACAGAATCCTGCAGTTCTGGCTGGTGAAAAGGGTAACATGACCTTTGTCACACATCTGACTGACACTCAAGAGATTGTACTTGAGATTCTCCACATGGTTGACATCATCAAACCTTATTTCACCATTTGAAACAAAGCCTTTTCCGATGATGTGACCTTTAGCATCATTACCAAAAGAAACAAATACATTCTTTCCTTGAGAGTAGTCATTAAGAAGAGAGTGCTCCCTGTCATATGCATGGATCCTCCACTGTCCACATACCAGATGCTTCTTTGGCATGCTGAAGAACCCTGCATTTGTCAAAAGAAACTAGTTAGTTTTTGAGACCCAAACCATTTTGGTTTTGGGTCTGTTCTCATCAACAGATGTGACACTAACTGGTTTGGCATGATTAACAGCCTGTGAAAGTGGAGATGGTGTGGAAAAGGAGTCCTTTATTGGCTTGGTTTTCCTTTTCTGTAGTTTAATCACAGGTACATCTATTTGGTTAACTCTTCCCAACAGATGTTGAACCATCATAACAAGTTGTGTCTGATTGTTTGCTAAAGCCTTTAGTTCATTAGACACATCAGTTCTTGTTTGTGATTGGTTCCTGTGTTTTACCATTTTCTCACTTTTGGAAGACACAAACTTAGTCTGGTGTTCGAGTATTCCATGAGGAATCCATTGAACACCTTCAGCTGTTTCCTGATAAACCCCTTCCTTCTTTTTGGATTTCTTCAAGAAATTTGGGTTTTCAGGTTGAGATGTCTCTGGTACAAACTTGGTTTCAAATTCACTTTTCATTTTATTAATTTGCTTTTTGGTGTTCTTATCTTTATTGAATTTTGAACCCTTTCTATACCAGCAGTCATCAGTGAGATGATTGAATAAGCCACATATTTCACATGGCTTTTTCTTCATCTTCAGTTGATCAACTACTGAAGAAGATAAAACTACTGAAGGTTTGTTCTTCAGTACTTTCTTCCTTTCAGTACTTATGTTAAGTACTGAAGGATTCTTAACTACTGAAGATTTGTTCTTCAGAAGTTTTCTATCAGTACTTTTGGACTTCCTGATAGACTCTTCAGCAGTTTTCAAACCTTTTTTGTTCTCAGTGGGTTTGATTTGTTCTTCAGGTGTTGTGACTTGCTCTTCAGTATTTTGAGTACTTTTTGAGACAACACCTGAAGTGATCAGCTTTCCCTAATCATGTGTTTGTCAGCATTGGAACCATCAGCTGATTGATGGCTGAGGTGCTAATACTGACTTCATCCTCTGATTTTGATTCATTACCAGATGGTGAGACACATGATAATGTGGATTGGCCATTGCTTTCTCCTTCAGATTCTACTTCTAATTTTTAAGTAAAATCTGTAGGAGGAGCAGTGTGATTATAACCAATCCCAAACTTCACATTTGAAGTTGTTTGTTTGTTGAGAAGCATTTCAAACCCCTTGCATGATGTTACCCAGCATTCACACTCTATCTGGGTATCTGCAAGTATTTCTTTGAGATCCTTGTATTTCTCTAAGATAACCTCTACCTTTGCCTTTTCATCAGTGATTTGGCATTTTAATTTATAAATCATCATTCTTTTCATTTAAAACAGACTCAAACTCATCTTCTCTTTTGGAAATCACTTTCTCTAGCTCAAGATTTTTATTGATTAAAGCTACATTTGCTCTCTAATTGAGGCAAAGGTAGCTATGCATGACTCAGAACACAACTTGGCCTTAGCCTCTAAAGATACCTGTGGTACCTGTGATGTAGAAGCATTTGAGCATGAGCCATCAGTAGACTCCAGGGCCATAAGAGCAAGATTTCCAAACGGGTTTTCACCACCATGTTGACCAGCACCTGGAAACAATTGTTCATGATAACCAGAAAGATCATCTGGTAAGCTGCTCCAGTCAACAACTCTAGGGGTGAAAAAGCTTTGTTGTGGTTGAGATTGAGATTGTTGATTTGATTGAGATAGTTGAGGCTCAGGTAGGGCAGGTGTTTGTTGAGCTGTGGGTACTTGAACCTGATTGGACTGAGGCATGTAAAAACAGGGGTAAGGATATGGCATAGGACCTTGAGGGACAAAATATGCAGGAGATGATTGAACTTGTGAAGGATGACCAGAACTGGTGGAATGTTGCCCTTTGTTTTGTGAGCTATTGCTTGGGAATGTCACAAAGGGTGCAGAGGAGTTAGATCGAGATGATCTACACTCTCTTGCAAAGTGTCCAAGTCTATGGCACTTGTGACACCTCAACTTGCTCTTGTCAAAACCAACCTTGGTTTTGCCAGAGAGACCAGGGAATTTCTGACCAGTTCTTTTATAGAACTTTTGAGATCTAATGTTGATCATTGCCATTTGACTCAAAATGTCCATCTCTTCCAGATCATCATCTGGAATTCCTTTCAAATCTTCCATCAAAAAGCAAAAATTATCACTACTACCACCTGAATTACTATCAACACCAACAAAAGCATGTTCTCCACTTTTTGTAGAGAAATCTATATGCTCATCATATGAACCTTCTGATGTAGCATACTCTGACTCCTGACCGACCAGTGCAGTATTTCCTGGTACAAAGTCATCAGTGAGCTTCCCAGATGAAGACAGTTTCCTTTTCTGTTTTATCTCTTGTTCAAATGTCAATAGTTTCCCATGAAGTTGGGTGAGAGATAGAGTGTCGAGATTTGCACTGGAGCGTAGGACGATAGCATATGTGTCCCATCTCTCAGGAAGGGGTCTGAGGAATCTGATATTCATCTGGCTGTTTGAATATTCCTGTTTAACCATTTTCAACTCAGATATCAAACAGGAAAATCGCTCAAACTGCTGAGTCAGAGACTCACCCTTTCTATGAGAGAATGTCTCATATTGCTGGGCAAGGATTTCTCTAGTGTTTGCCAAAACCTCATATGTTCTTCCAAATTGTTCCTTCAAAGCAACCCAGAGGTCATGAGCAGTTTCATGTTGCATAAGCCCTGAATAGATTTCATTTGGCAGTGCCATGGCCAGAATTCCATGGGCTTTAGCATCAATTTCAAATAGTTTTAGATCCTCATCCGAATATTGCTCTGGTTTCTTCGGAACCATCTCATTCTTTTCCGGAAGGCTCGCCATAGGCTTGTATGGTCCATGAACCACAGACTTCCAACATCCTGCGCTATTGATAGACAGGTGATGGAGCATTCGGCATTGCCATATGTTATACTCACTCCTAACAAGCATCGGAGGCTTTGTTGATGAGCCAGTATTGTGAGGATCATTTGTTGGTGTAGTCATTTTTCACAAATTCAAACAAATTCAATGTAATTTTAACAAATCTAGCTCAAAACTCAACAACTCTGTTTTAAACACGAAGAACCTCAACTTAATTCACCAGAAGCAACAGAAAATCATACTCTATAACCAATTCTTGCAAATTTGATAATTCGATCAAACATAGATATCAAAAGAGCAGTTTCAATGATCAATTGTTAAATCGATCAATGATTAACCAGCTCTGATACTATTTGAAGGGATCTAGGATCTAGTTTGATCAATTAGGTTATGACTTGCAGCGGAATAGTATACGAATTAGATGAAATTTAAGCAAGAACACAAAGGATATTCAATGAAACAGTACGGTTATAAAGAGAGAATGTTTTCTGCAAAAGAGAATGTATTCATTTGTACACAAGCTTCAGCCATTACAAATTAGGTCAACCTTCCTTTTATAGAGGTAAGGTGACGTCAGCAGATGTCACCTGATAGTGACATCTAACCGTTTTACATAAACAAATGAAAATAGCTAAAACTACTGAAGATGTCAACAACAACTGAGGACATCTTCTTACAAAAGAAGCTAAGTATTAACTAATACTACAACTAATGAAAACAAACTACTAAACTACTTACTACAAACTACTGAACTGATAAAAACAACTACTGAAAAGTAAACCATCACAACTACTGAAGAGTACTACTTCAGCTGTTGTGACAACCTCTGAAGACTTGGTCTTCAGACTTTGTCTTCAGTACTTGTCTTCAGACTTTGTCTTCAGACTTTTTATGATGTCTGTGGGACTTAAAGGTTTTTCTGATCTGGCTCATTGGTTCTTTTGGTCCAACATAAATCTGTGATCTTGCTTTGCTATTTATGTTAAGATGGTTTTGGTTATTGTTTTTATTAGCTTTCTGAAATTTATGATATTGCTCTTGAGTTGTGCGAATTTAATTTTACAAAAAAGATAAGAAAATAGACATTAAAGATGATTGGGATTTAGGTGTGTGCAAGTCAAATAGGTAAAATGTTGTGTAATGTCACTTTGTCCTTTATTATTATGTATTGTGTTTGTTAAGTCATACATCAGGGAGTTTTGTTAGGATAGTCAAATACAACACGAGTGCTTGCTGGAGTCTCTAGTATAACTTTAACAAGTTATATACTCCAGAATGGTAATTTTATGGAGTTTTGTTTATAAGCTTTGCTAGAGTGTTTCTATGGCTGTTTGTTGTTTATTAAGTCATACAGACCAATTTCTTTTGTAACACATTACCTATCCAATGTAAGGATAGTGCAACCTGTAGTTACATAGATCATATTCTTGTCATAGGGTAACTTAGCTATGGCTATCATTGTCTGTCACTCATTTTATTGTAATACAATATCAGCAATATTTAGTAGTTAGTATCTAAGTGTGTTTAGTGCAGAGTATTGAAGGAAGTGGTGGGCAATATAGTTAATCATTGGGAATTCCAACAACCTCAGAACAATCCATCAAGCAGGTAATCTGAAAACACTAACACCCTGTATGATCCTAATAACAAACACCGTAAAAAGAATAATACCTGGACCATGCACCTGGCATAGGCTCTATGAATGTGGATGGTGAAATTGCAATGCGAAAACCCTAGGTTTCTACAAATTTTAAAGAAATCATCAAATTTGTAGTTCAATTTCAAACATAGAAGAATAATAAAGAAGAAGGAATAAGAAAGGTACCCGGACATGTCGATGTTGCTTATTAAACGGAGGAGATAACTGATGGGCGGAGGGGTTATAAGGTTCGAGACTTCAAATCGATGGATTGAATGAGACCCATGTAATGGTCGATGCCATTAAACGAGTGAGGATATAAAACCGATGAAATGAAGACGACATTGAGGCAATAATGATGCATTGAAGCGGCGGTAAGGGGGAGAGGACGACAAACGGCAGCCGGTGAAGTGGAAGAGGCGCGTCTTACAAACAACAGTGAAATTACAATTTTGCCCATCTAATATGATTTATATAGTAGTAAAGATGATATAATAGTATAGATATAGATAAATAAATAATACTTAATTTAAATAGTATTTAGGTATAAAAATACGATTCGTAACTATAAATCTGAATGTCAATCTATATTATTATAAATTTAATAAAGTGAATTATATAATATCATATTATTAAATAATATATTAACAATGTGTATTAAATAATACAATAATTAGAAGACGTTAATTAAATGGGGGAAAAAGTGGAATTATTGCATAAAGCACTTGTACTCTATGCTTAAAATGTTATATAAGTGTCTTAAACTTTGAATTAAATCACCATCTTATCCTTCTAAGATGTATTATATAAATGTATGACACACACCCACTCAACAAACACACACCCACACCTATTGTTATACACACTAGCATACACACACACACTCACTCACGTTTACACATATAACACACCCTAACACACTAATCTCTCTCTCTCTCTCTCTCACACACACACATAAAACACACCCTGCGCACACACACCGTACACACACGATCTATATATATATATACAAACACATACACACATTATTGATATGTATACACCATTGATATACATATGTATATGTACACTACACACTCACACAGTTCACGCACACACACACATCCACACACACAACACACACCTCATCACACACATATGGTTCATACACATCCACACACACATCCACACACATAAAACATACCTCATCACACACACATGGTTCACACACACACACATCCACACATACATAAACAGTAGCATACGTGAAACCGATCACCGTCAACGTACGATAACATCATAGCCCACCAGAATACCATCCAGACATAACCTCGAACTTGATCGGCACTCGAATCGCACCAGAATGTGTAAGGCCCCTTTCCCGAGCACCTCATAGTTGGCCATTCATTGCACATAAACATAATAATATACATTTCATTAAATAAACAGCGGAATTATGTGAGCAAAAACCATTCTCTATTATTAAAAGATATTGTTGTTAAGCAATACAACAAAGTTCAAAACACAAAGGATTACTTAATTGTATTACAAAACAACAATATAATGACTTAGGAATGGATGTCCGTCTTTTGCTGCCGAGTAGCTTCACCCTCGTGCCATCCTCAGCAACAATTACCTGCCAACTGAAAATGTATAAAAGTCAGCGTTGCTGAGTGAGTTCTAGTTTTAAAAGTATTAAAAATACCTTATGTAATTTATATATCTAAAATACTCTTTTTATAAAAATATATCTCATACTCTTGTACGTGAACACACATTAACTATACAACAAGTTAATGTTTTCTTTATTAACTGTATGCCTTGTTCATTTTTTACCCTTTAACTTTATCTTTCACTATGTATGTGGACCAATGAGCAATACCCTAAACTATGTGCGCGGAGAAACTGGTGCTGGCCCCCTACAGTCTATGGACTGAATTACTACATACAAGGCTAGCCCAGTCACCTAGGGCATGCTACAAAGCTCCGCCAATCTCAATTGATTATCCCTGTGGACATAAGGGGTAGCTAACCCGCATCACAGTTGAGCTAACGACATCATGGTCGTGCACCTCCTATATGCTTGCAAGACTTGTTAACTTTTTAATTAAGTTCCACTTCTCTTTGTTATTTCTCTTTCACTATGTTAAAGATAATACTTGCATTTATGATCATAGACACACCATATAAGGCACATAATAATAATCACTTATGATCATAGGAACAACTCATAATAATGCAAATATCATAACAATTAAAACCCCTAAGTCAAACTTGGGTCAAACTCTAATGATTCTGTTTTGCCCAAAATTTTAGAAATTATTTAAGTGTTCTAGACGCATGAGCATTATGCAGGCGCATAAGGCCCGTTTAGGCGCATGGGCACTATTTGGGCGGTTTTAATACTTAGACGTTTGGGGAATCCCAGACGCATGGGCATTATTCGGACGGCTTTACACTTAGACGTTTAGGCCATCTCAGACGCATGGGCACTACTTGGACCTTTGTCCCACACTTAGGCGCCTGAGTCAAAACCTTAGACGCATGGGCTACTGTTCAGGCGGTTGGGCTTGCACTTAGAATTCTCTAAGGCATTTCTAGACGGCTGGGGCACTGTTCAGGCGGTTGGGCCCTGTTTAGACGTTTAGGCCTACTTAAACTTTCTAAGGCAAATCTCAGACGGTTGGGAGTACTGTTTGGGTGGTTGGGCAACCTGTTTAGCATGTTTTAACATATTATCAATCCCAATCATTTTTCTTACATGTTCTAAGCTTAATAACACTATTCTAAGTATAATTAACACCTAACAACCATAAGAACATTATCATACACATATAGATACATACGGGTGTTCAAAATGAACATTGTAAAATGGTTTTACATACATTTTCAGCCCCAAAGAATTAAAACAAGTAAGATACGGGGTCTAGAACTCACCTTTGCTACTACTCTCCACACACCAAATAATTAAAACAAGTAAAATCGATGGATTGAATGAGACCCATGTAACGGTCGATGCCATTAAAGGAGTGAGGATATAAAACCAATGAAATGAAGACGACATTAAGGCAATAATGATGTATTGAAGCAGCGGTAAGGGGGAGAGGATGACAAACGGCAACCGGTGAAGTGGAAGAGGCGCGTCTTACAAACAATAGTAAAATTACAATTTTGCCCATCTAATATGCTTTATATAGTAGTAAAGATGATATAATAGTATAGATATAGATAAATAAATAATACTTAATTTAAACAGTAGCATACGTGAAACCGATCACCGTCAACGTACCATAACATCATAGCCCACCCGAATACCATCCAGACATAACCGCAAACTTGATCGGCACTCGAATCGCGCCAGAATGTGTAAGGCCCCTTTCCCGAGCACCTCACAGTTGGCCATTCATTGCTCATAAAACATATTGATATACATTTCATTAAATAAACAGTGGAATTATGTAAGAGAAATCAATCTCTATTATTAAAACATACTGTTGTTAAGCAATACAACAATGTTCAAAACACAAAGGATTACTTAATTGTATTACAAAACAACAATATCATGATTTAGGAATGGATGTCTGTCTTTCCCTGCCGAGTAGCTTCACCCTTGTGCCATCCTCAGCAACAATTACCTGCCAACTGAAAATGTATAAAAGTCAGCGTTGCTGAGTGAGTTCTAGTTTTAGAAGTATTAAAAATACCTTATGTAATGTATATATATGAAAATACTATTTTTGTAAAAATATATCTCTTACTCTTGTACGTGAGCACATATTAACTATACAACAAGGTAATGTTATCTTCCTTTACTGTATGCCTTGTTCATTTTTTACCCTTTTAACTTTATCTTTCACTTTCTATGTGGACCAAGGAGCAATACCCTAAATTATGTGCGTGAACAAACTGGTGTTGGGCCCCTACAGTCTACGGTCTAAATTACTATATACAAGGCTCGCCCAGTCACCTAGGCATGCTATAAAGGTCGCCAATCTCAATTGATTGGCCCCGTGAGCATAAGGTGTAGCTAACCCGCATCAAGTTGAGCTAACGACATCATGGTCTTGCACCTCCTATATGCTTGCAAGACTTGTTAACTTTTTAATTAAGTTCCACTCTTCTTTGTTATTTCTCTTTCACTATGTTAAAGATAATACTTGCATTTATGATCATAGGCACACCACATAAGGCACACAATAATAATCACTTATGATCATAGGAACAACTCATAATAATGCAAATATCATAACAATTAAAAACCCTAAGTCAAACTTGGGTCAAACTCTAATGATTCTGTTTTACCCAAAATTTCAGAAATTATTCTAAGTGTTCTAGACGCATGAGCACTATGCAGGCGCATGGGCACTATTTGGGCGGTTTTAGTACTTAGACGTTTGGGGAATCCCAGACGCATGGGCACTATTCGGACGGTTTAACACTTAGACTTTTGGGCCATCTCAAACGCTTGGGCACTACTTGGACTTTTGTCTTACACTTAGGCGCCTGAGTCAAAACCTTAGATGCATGGGCTACTATTCAGGTGGTTGGGCTTGCACTTAGAATTTTCTAAGGCATTTCTAGACGGTTGGGGCACTGTCAGGCGGTTGGGCCCTGTTTAGATGTTTGGGCCTACTTAAACTTTCTAAGGCAAATCTCAGACGGTTGGGAGTACTGTTTGGGTGGTTGGGCAACCTGTTTAACATTTTTTAACATATTATCAATCCTAATCATTTTTCTTACATGTTCTAAGCTTAATAACACTATTCTAAGTATAAATAACACCTAACAACCATAAGAACATTATCATACACATATAGATACATACGGGTGTTCAAAATGAACCTTGTAAAATGGTTTTACATACATTTTAGCCCCAAAGAATTAAAAAAAGTAAAATACGGGGTTTAGAACTCACCTTTGCTACTCTCAAGCCCCCACTCCATGTCCTAAACTTTCCAAAGGATTCAAACACCTAAAAATCCATCAAACACACATTCAAACACAAATAAACACCTATAAGCACATGCCCAATGCTAGTTCTAGCCAAGAACAACTTAAAAACACTAGATTTTACCTTAACTTCGACTTCTTCTCCTTGTTCTTCAAATATCCAAGAGCTTCTGCTCCTTTTCTCTCTAAAAATCCGAAAGAAAAAGATGATGTGAAGTTGTGTATGGGCGGCCATGCTCTTTTGTACAAAAATATAATATGTTACTTTGTACTTTGACACCTTTAACCCCTTAATTTGGGTAAATTTGCATTTCCTTCTTTTATTCTTCTTTTTGAAATATCCGGGTGTTACAAGTCCACCCCGTTTATATAGGTTTCTTCCTCGAAACCTGTTATTCCTCAAACAGATGAGGGTAATGTTGCCTCATCTCCTCTTCGGCCTCCCATGTAGATTTGGATCCTTTCCTGTGCTCCACTGTACACGCACAAGAGGAACCACTTTATTCCATAGCCTTTTCTCCTTTTGATCGATGATCGCCACTGGTTTCTCTACATAATTGAGCCGTTCATCCACCTCGATATCCTCTAGTGGTACAACCATGTCTTCATCAGCTAAGCACTTTCTCAGGTGAGATACATGGAATGTGGGATGAATTCCACTTAAATCATCTGGCAATTCAAGTTGATAGGCCACCTCTCCTACTCGTCCGACGATTCGGAAAGGTCCTATATACCTCAGGGCTTCTTCTCTCGCTTCCTGAATCGGATGATCCCCTTCCAGGGTGAGACCTTCAACATAACTCGGTCGCCAACCTTGAATTCTATCGGTCTTCGCCTCTTGTCAGCATACGAGTTTTGTCTATCTTTTGTCGCTTTCATGGAAGCTTTGATCTTTTCCAACTTCTCAGTCGTAGCCTCGATCACCTCGACAACTCCTAATTCTTTCTGCCCAATGTCTCCCCAACATACGAGCGTCCTACACCTCCTACCGTATAGCATCTAGTATGGTGGCATGCCGATACTGGCATGATAACTATTGTTGTATGAGAATTCTGCTAACGGTAATTGACCGTTCCAAATTCCTCCAAAATCGATTACACATGCTCGAAGCATGTCCTCAAGCGTCTGAATCGTCCTCTCAGACTGACTATCTGTCTGAGGATGGTAAGCAGTACTAATATGTAGCTTCATCCCCATCACTTCATGGAATCTTTTCTAAAACTTTGATATGAATTGGGTGTCACGATCTGATATGATAGACACCGGCACACCATGACGAGCTACAATCTCTTTGATGAATAGATCCGCAGTCTTTCAGATGAGTACGTCTTGCGGATCGATAGGAAGTGAGCACTCTTCGTCAAGCGATCGACTATCACCCATATAGCATCATACCCTTTCAGGGTATGCGGTAACTTCGTAATAAAGTCCATGGTGATATGCTCCTGCTTCCACTCGGGTATATCCAACGGTTGGATCTTCCCGTAAGGCTTCTGATGTTCTGCCTTCACTTGCAAGCAAGTAAGCACTTACTCATGTACTCCACTACATCACGTTTCATACCCGGCCACCAGTAGTCTTTCTTCATGTCTTGATACATCTTGGTGGCACCGGGATGAATGGAGTATCGAGTTTTGTGGGCTTCATCCATGATTCGCCCTTGTAGATCTCCATAACGAGGGATCCACTTTCGCCCAACGCGGGTTTTAACCCCTTGGGTGTTTTCTCCCAGCTCTACGACCAGACCTCTCATTCTTTCAGAGTTGAGGCGATCCTCTTTCAACGCCTCAATTTGAAATTCCTTCGCTTGAGTCATCACGTCCGAGGTCATCACTAACTGATACGCCTTCACCCGAATCGGCTCGAGTCTCTCTTTTCAGCTGAGGGCATCTGCCACCACGTTGGCCTTGCCCGGATGGTAATGGATCTCGCAATCATAATCCTTTATGAGCTCTAGCCACCTTCTCTGTCTCATGTTGAGATCCTTTTGCTCAAAGAAATACTTCAAGCTCTTATGGTCGGTGAAGATGGTGCACTTCGTGCCGTATAGGTAGTGCCTCCAAATCTTCAACGCAAAAACCACAGCTACTAACTCCAAATCGTGTGTAGGGTAGTTGACTTCGTGGGTCTTCAACTGTCAGGATGCGTATGCTATCACCCTTCCATGTTGCATTAACACGCAACCTAACCCGGAATAAGATGCATTCGAATACACCACTGTCTTCACTCCCTCGGGCAATATCAAGACAAGAGCTTGTGTTAATCTCATCTTCAACTCCTTAAAAGCACACTCCTGTTCTGACCCCACATGAATTTCACATCCTTACGAGTCAACTTGGTCAAAGGTGAGGCTATCTTGGAGAAGTCTTGAATGAACCTTCTATAGTAGCCTGCCAAACCCAAGAAACTACGGATCACGGATGGCATCTTTGGACACTTCCATTGAATCACCGCCTCAACCTTTGCCGGGTCCACCATGATTCCTTTAGTATTAACAACATGACCCAAAAATTGAACCTCGCGCAACCAGAAAGCATACTTGGAGAATTTGGCATACAACTTCTCTCTCCTAAGTGTCTCCAACACCTCGCGTATGTGGCCGGCATGTTCTTCCTTACTCCTAGAATAAATCAGGATATCATCAATAAACACTATCACTGATTTATCTAGCATTGGCCGACATACTCAATTCATCAAGTCCATAAAGGCAGCTGGCGCATTAGTTAGTCCAAAAGACATAACAAGAAACTCATAGTGTCTATAACGCGTTCGAAAAACTATCTTAGGAATGTCCTGCTCCTTCACCTTCAATTGATGGTAGCTAGATCGAAGATCTATTCTTGAGAACCAACTGGCACCTTGGAGCTGATCAAACAAGTCATTAATCCTTGGTAATGGATACCGATTCTTCACCGTCAACTTGTTGGCTCTCGGTAGTCGATGCACATTCACAAACTACCATCCTTTTTCTTTACAAACAATACCGGAGCACCCCAAGGAGAGATACCGGTCAAATGAATCCCTTATCCATTAACTCCTACAATTGTTCCATGATTTCCTTCATCTCAGTTGGAGCTAATCGATATGGTGCTTTGGAAACGGGTTGTGCACCGGGTATCAAATCAGTTGGAACTCGATTTCGCGATCCGGTGGCACGCCGGGTAAATCTTCCGGTAATACGTCCGGAAAGTCACGCACCACGGGTACATCGGACAAGTATGGTGTTGACGTCTCCAATCCTTCACATAGGCCAGATAGGCACTACATCCACGTCTCATGCACCTTCCCGCCACCGCCATCGAAATCATCTTCGGGATCGTAGTAACGATCCCCATAAACCGTCACCAAACTTCCATCGGGCGCAATTAGTCGTATCATCTTCTTACGACATAAGATGTTTGCTTCATAGGTTGCTAACCAGTCCATCTCTAGTACTACATCGAATCCACCTAGGGGCATCACATGTAACCTAGCAGCAAACCTATGACCTTCTAGTTCTATGGCACAGTCCTCTATTATGTCAGTAATTCTAGTGGACTTACCAATAGCAGTTTCTACATCGAATGGCTCACTAATACTCCTACTATTAGCAGACAACTTAGCACAGAAAGTAGTAGAGATGAAACTCCTACTAGCACCAGAATCAAATAATAAAGAGGCACAAGTTTGATTTACTAGGAAACATACCTGACATGACATCAGGATCCACCCTGGCTTCTTCCCGGTCATGGTGTAAGCTCTAGCACCTGCCCTCTGCCCTCCTTCCTCAGGCTTCCTCTTCACCCCAGAGCTCTCCGCCCTCGGCTTCCTGTAGTCTTTGTCATGTGGCCCTCCTCACCATAGTTATAACACTTTAGCACCCCACAGTCTCTAGCGATGTGGCCTGGCCTGCCACACCTAAGCATACATTCAGTCCCAACTGCACTCGCCGGTATGCTCCCTTCCACATTTGCCACACTTCTTTGACCCCGAGCTTATTGACACCCTACGATCATCCACTTTCATCCTCTTGTTGTTTGGGGTAAAACCACCACGCCCAAACCTTTTCCCATTCTATCTTTTATCACCACCACTCGTCTTCTTCACCTCCACCACAGTCTCCTCTCGCTCATCATAAAACCTGCCTGCC
This sequence comes from Flaveria linearis, assembly GCA_024085815.1. Lineage (NCBI taxonomy): Eukaryota > Viridiplantae > Streptophyta > Magnoliopsida > Asterales > Asteraceae > Flaveria > Flaveria linearis. The sequence continues at coordinate 21,252,358 of CM044007.1, read as the reverse complement.
AAGTCCATCACTAATTGAAAGGTACCTGGTTGAGTAGCAATCAAATGCCTGTGAATATCAGCCAGTAGTCCTTGGATGTACCTCTTGATCTTCCTTGACACCGGCGTCACCTAATCAGGTACCAACCTCGCCATTTTGTTGAATTTGGTGGTGTACTGTTGGTAGGTCATGGTTCCCGCCTCAAGTTGCAGGAACTCCCTCTCGATCCTGTCCTGTCAAGCTCTCTGTGAGGACAGAATTCCTCGATCACCAGTTTCTTCAGCTCCTTCCATCGCATCTTCCAAATGGCTCTGGCGCCCTCAGCTTGGACAATGTTGCCCCACCAACACAACGCTGAGTCAACAAAGAAGTGAGTTGCGAACTTCACTTCTTGTCTTCGTGACACTCACTGATTTCCAACACCGCCTCCATTTCTCTTACCTAGCGGTGAGCGGCAGTAGCATTGCCATTGCCATCGAAGGTCGGGGGCTTGCACCTTTGGAATGCCCCTACTGCACCCCTTTGTCGTCACCCCCACTACATCGTCCTCCTCTTCTTCAGACAATACAGTCTCAGGCTCTGGTCGTTCCTCCTCCCCTCTGCTCCCCTTGCCCGTTGATCCCTTCCTATTCTCCTTCTCCTTTCTCTCCTCGCTTCTCACAGCCCTGATGACTTCAGTCACCATAGACGGTAAAACTATCTGCATGACCTGGTGCACTTCATCAGCAATCGCCTCCCTAGCTGAGGCGTTCAGGCTGGCATTCTCATTCTCCTCACTTCGGCCATAACCTCAGGGTTCTCATGAGCCGTCTCAAGAGCCTTAGCACTACTCCTAGTCACACGTGGCCGACCTCCGGCTCTAGAAGCCTTGGATGATTTATGTCCAGCCATTTCCTAGATGCTATAAGATTCAAACACTAACACAGTCATTCAAGGGAACAGCTCAGTTTATGTCAAGTATAGTAAGTCTCTAATTACAGTGGCCAGTTGTGATTAGCCACTTACTTTACTCTTCACATCCCAAGCATTTCCTATCCTGACTACATTAGTATCTAAATCTACTAAGAACACGTAAGTCAAATAGCAATCGCACATAATACTGATTAACTTTAAAAAGAAATACCTGATGGCACATAGCTACTCAGGCTGACATCCCTCTATCTGTCCCATTTTCAGTTCAAGTTTAGGTTTTTGAAAATATTTTACCCAATTCACTTAAACTATGCCTCTGATACCAACTTGTGAGGCCCCGTTCCCGGACACCTCACAGTTGGTCATTCATTGCATATAAAACATATTAATATACATTTCATTAAATAAACAGCGTAATTATGTGAGCAAAAACCATTCTCTATTATTAAAAGATACTGTTGTTAAGCAATACAACAATGTTCAAAACATAAAGGATTACTTAATTGTATTAAAAACAACAATATCATGACTTAGGAATGGATGTCTGTCTTTTCCTGCCGAGTAGCTTCACCCTCGTGCCAATCCTCAGCAACAATTACCTGCCAACTGAAAATTTATAAAAGTCAGCGTTGCTGAGTGTGTTCTAGTTTTAAAAGTATTAAAAATACCTTATGTAATATATATATATGAAAATACTCTTTTTGTAAAAATATATCTCTTACTCTTGTACGTGAGCACACATTAACTATACAACAAGGTAATGCTTTCTTTCTTTGTTGTATGCCTTGTTCATTTTGTACCCTTTTAACTTTATCTTTCACTGTCTATGTGGACCAATGAGCAATACCCTAAACTATGTGCACGGAGAAACTGGTGCTGGGCCCCTACAGTCTATGGTCTGAATTTCTATATACAAGGTCGGCCCAGTCACCTAGGGCATGCTACAAAGCTCCGCCAATCTCAATTATTGGCCCCGTGAGAATAAGGGGTAGCTAACCAGCATCATAGTTGAGATAACGACATCATGGTCGTGCACCTCCTATATGCTTGCAAGACTTGTTAACTTTTTAATTAAGTTTCACTTCTCTTTGTTATTTCTCTTTCACTATGTTAAAGATAATACTTGCATTTATGATCATAGGCACACCATATAAGGCATAAAATAATAATCACTTATGATCATAGGAACAACTCATAATAATGCAAATATCATAACAATTAAAAACCCTAAGTCAAACTAGGGTCAAACTCTAATGATTCTGTTTTGCCCTAAATTTCAGAAATTATTCTAAGTGTTCTAGACGGATGAGCACTATGCAGGCGCATGAGGCCTGTTTAGGCGCATGGGCACTATTTGGGCGGTTTTAATACTTAGACGTTTGGGGAATCCCAGACACATGGGCACTATTCGGACGGTTTAACACTTAGACGTTTGGGTCATCTCAGACGCATGGGCACTATTTGGACGTTTGTACTACACTTAGGCGCCTGAGTCAAAACCTTAGACGCATGGGCTACTGTTCAGGCGGTTGGGCTTGCACTTAGAATTTTCTAAGGCATTTTTAGACGGTTGGGGCACTGTTCAGGCGGTTGGGCCATGTTTATACGTTTGGGCCTACTTAAACTTTCTAAGGCAAATCTCAGACGGTTGGGAGTATTGTTTGGGTGGTTGGGCAACCTGTTTAGAATCTTTTAACATCAATCCCAATCATTTTTCTTACATGTTCTAAGCTTAATAACACTATTCTAAGTATAACTAACACCTAACAACCATAAGAACATTATCATACACATATAGATGTAGACGGGTGTTCAAAATGAACCTTGTAAAATGGTTTTACATACATTTTCAGCCCCAAATAATTAATACAAGTAAAATACGTGGTCTAGAACTCACCTTTGCTACTCTCAAGTCCCCACTCCAAGTCCTGAACTTTCCAAAGGATTCAAACACCTAAAAACCCATCAAACACACATTCGAACACATATAAACACCTATAAGCACATACCCGAGACTAGTTCTAGCCAAGAACAACTTAAAAACACTAGATTTTACCTTAACTTTGACTTCTTCTCCTTGTTCTTCAAATATCCGAGAGCTTCTGCTCCTTCTCTCTCTAAAAATCTGAAAGAAAAAGATGATGTGAAGTTGTGTATGGGCGGCCATGCTCTTTGTACAAAAATATAATATGTTACTTTGTACTTTGACACCTTTAACCCCTCCACTTGGGTAAATTTGCATTTCTTTCTTTTATTCTTTTTTCACATCTTTTTAAAATATTCGGGTGTCACAGAATGATAACCCGTACCAAAACGAGATGATATGTAACGAAACAAAACGGAACTGGACAAGACATACCTGTGGTTAACGATAGAGAACGAAGATGGCTTGATGGCTACTCAATCATGGCAAAAAAGGGCGGAGGTTATCGGTTGTGATCGTGGAAGAAAGGGGGTCATGACAGTTTGGGGAGATTATAGGGTTTTATATATGTGTGTGTGTAAATAATAAATAAATAAATATACATATATATACGTATATATATACATGTATATATACGTATATATACGTATATATATACGTATATATACATGTATATATATGTATATATATGTATATATACGTATATATATACGTATATATATACGTATATATATGTATATATATTTGTGTGTATATATATATATATACGTATATATATACGTATATATATACGTATATATATGTATATATATGTGTGTATATATATATGTATATATATATATATGTATTATATGCATATATATATATATATGTATATATATGTATATATATATATATGTATGTGTATATATATGTATATATATATGTATATGTATATATATGTGTGTATGTATTATATTAATTTTACACTTTAAACTCTAGACTATTTAGGGATGAACACCTTTAACTTTTTTCTAAATGACGAACTTAACCCTGAACTATAATAAAAATATTAATAGTAGTAATAATATTTATTTTATCATTAATAATAGAAATAATAAAAATAATATCAATAATAGTAATACTAATAATAATATTATAAACAATTCTAATATTATTACTAATGTTAATAATGATAATGTTACTCCAATTTATTGTTTTATGACTTGGAATTTCACACGAGTAACTAACGATATCAATTAATATAACTTCGAACATATTAATTTCACAACGACAATAAATGCATAATTGAAAGATAACGAGCTTTGGGTTAATTAACGAAATTAAGAGTGAAGGATGTCACCGTATCCCAAAGTTGAGAGAATTTGGTCCTGAAATTCAACTGAAGTTATATTATGAAGCACTGTTTGTAATAGACACGAATATTTATGTTTTAACTGACCTTCCTACTCCCAAATCAACTCAGGGCCTTGCTTAGAGTTCCATTTATTCATGACAATTTAAATCTTATTACGCTTCAATTGCTTAACCTTTCTATCGATAATTCTATCGGTTCCTCTATGAAGTCGAGTTTCTTATCAAATCAGATTCGTTGGATTGGTACATGAAGGAAACCATTAATCAAGCATTTCATAAGATTCGATACGTGAAAAGTATCCCGGATACCACTCAATTCTTAAGGTGAGTTTAATCGATAAGCCTTTAACAAGATGCGATCTCCCACACAGAATTTTAACGGTTTTCGTTGATTATCAACATAACTTTTCTAATGATCTCCGACTGCCTTGAATCTACCTTTGATCCGGAATCTCTTATTAGTTGTGTCCTAAATAATTTTAGGACCTTCTAAATTGACTTTCACTAACTTCACCCTAACATGACGGTGATCTCCACTTCCTTCCATACAACACCTCAAATGAAGCATGCCTGATGCTCGTGTGATAACTATTTTTTAGGAGAACTCAATCAATGGCAAATGGGTGTCCAAACTTCCACCGAAATCAATGCTCACATGCTATAAACATGTCCTTTAAGGTCTGAATAGTATGTTCACATTGACCACCCGTTTGTAGATGATAAGCGGTACTCAGGTCTAATCGAGTTCTTATTGCCTTCTGTAGAGTCTACCAGAACCGCGAGATAAATCATCTATCACGTTCTAATATGATTGACACAGGCACCCCATGCCTAGCCACAATCTCATTTACATATTGTCTCGCTAGTTTTTTCATCTTATGATCCTCTCAATTTGGTAAGAAATGAGTGAATTTCATCATTCAATCCACAACAACCCAAATCAAATCATGTCCGCTACTTGTTCTAGGCAACTTAGTGATGAAATCCATCATTATATTCTCCTATTTCTATTCGGGAATTTACAGTTGTTGTAACAGTCTTGACGGTTTTTGATGTTCGATCTTAACTTTAGAACATGTCAAACATTCACTTACATACGTCACAATGTCTTTCTTCATACCTGGCCACCAATACAATTGCTTAAGATCTTGGTACATCTTGTTTGCACCAGGATAAATAGAGTATCTTGACTTTTATGGCTCGTTCATAACTAGGCTTTATACATTTCCCCACTTATTTGCGATCCATAAAATATTGCATGCCATCCTCCTTATAGTTCATCTGTTTATCCAACCTTTGAAACTCTTCACTAGCAACATTCTCTTCTTTCAGTGCCTCATCCTGTGTTGTTCGAATTTGAGCCTTTAGATTTGATTGTATGGTCATTCCCAAGGCTCATGCTCATAAAGGTCTAACACGTTCCTTTCTACTCAAATCATCGACCACCACATTCGCCTTTTCAGGATGATATCGGATTTCATAGTCGTAGTCACTGAGAAGTTCCACTAATCGCCTCTGGCATATATTCAGTTCATCTGGTTGGAAATGTGCTGAAGGCCTTTATGGTCACTGTAGATGATGCATTGAGTCCCATATAGGTAGTGCCTCTAAATCTTAAACGCGAACACCACTGCGCCTAATTCCAAATTACGCGTCGTATAATTCTTATCGTGAACCTTAAGCTGACGTGAGGCGTGAGCAAGCACCTTGTCCTTCTACATTAACACACAAACTAGTTCTTGGTGTGATGCATCGTAGAATACCACAAAGTTATTGGATCCATCAAGGAGGGTCAATATTGGCATGTTGCACAATCTTTCTTTCAACGTTTGAAGTCTTCTTTCTGCTTACGACCCTAATCAAAATTCTTATCTTTTTGTGTTGTCATTGTCAACGGTTAAGCGATATTTAAGAATTTGCAATGAATCACCGATAGTACCCAACCATTCCTAAGAATTATTGGATTTTAGAAGGTGTCTTAGGTGTATTCTACTTCTTAACTGCTTTGATCTTTCTAGAATCAACATGGATTCCCTTCTTGTTGGTCCCAAGCTACACTTGAATCATGAATTTGATGAAGATTCTAGATCAAACACCACAAAATAAGATGAACAATGAAGAACATCTCAAGAACAACTCAAAACCCCTTGTTTGATTCAAAAATATGATTACAAAATAATCTGAAAGTGGAAACCCTAATCACTAGCTCCTCCAAGCTTAAAAACCCTAATTGCCATACTTTACTATTTATAGTAAATGACAATTTACTAATGACACTTAGGACCCTAAACTATGACGATTAGAAATTACAATTAAAACCCAAAATGTCTAAAAACAAGATTAAATATATTTTGTCGACACAAAATATATTTATTAACAATAAACATCCTAGACAAATATATCTTCAACGTCTTGTCTCCAATCTTCGTCCCGAACGCGTCATGTTGACTGTTGCGTTGACTTTGACCGTTGACGTTGACTTTGTTGACTTTGACTGTGTTAATAATATTAGACTATCCTTCAGACCCAACAATATTCCCCTTTAGTCTACTATTATCAACGTCTTTCATCGTGATCAGTACCGATAAGTCAACTGAACTTGATCTTTAATTTGGTAAGCTTTAGTCTCAATGTTGAGGTCCAACAATATTCCCCCTAGACTGATGCTTCCCAAATTTTGTTACTGAAGATCTTTATCTCACAAGTTCCCCCTTTTTCTATGTTCCCCCTTGTCGTGTGCATCCTCTTGAATATAATGGAAACCCTTTCTTGAATCTCTGAGTGGTTCAGAAGATGTAGGAGGAGGTTCCTAGCTCGGTATCTTCTGTAAATTTGAGGAACAGGATCCCTGGTCTGGTTCATTGCTCATGTGATGATCGGCCATCACTTGTAGCAAAATCTGCAAGACAATCACAAACACATTCTCGACATTTCTAATTAGATCATTTCAACAAAACAAATAAACCCGTGTTATCTGTTTATGAAAACAAGCGAACCTGTGTTCGTTTGTGTGTGCAATTTCCCGTGAAATGCATGAAAATGATAAAATTGTAACAGCATAATATGGAAGACCTAAAAGAATTTTGAAATAAAAATTTATTATATTTTATTATTATATTATATATATATTTTTTACTTTAATTAATTTTTTTAATTTATATATCTATTAATTTTTTTTATAACTAAGAACTGAATTGATCATGAGATCACATCCTCAAAATATACTTTAGCATAAAGATGAAATTAATCATCGACAAGCAATGAGATCATACTGATACTGAATCTAATCACAGTCTTTAAATGATTTTGAAATTCTCAAACAGATCAATAACGATTGCTGATATGTTTGTCCACTTAAACTCATGCCCTATCTTTTTCAACAAGCATCAGATAATTTGTTAAGGTTCGATTAAGCACTTTAGAATGCTAGGACCCCATAATCATTTGGTAAAAACCCTCACCCAACCTCAGGATTTCTTGAATTTTGTTATGATCTTTATAGAACAAGGCTTGTGCATGAGTGTGTAAGTGATTATCAACAGAATATTGCATTCTATGATGAATTCATCATTTAGATGATTTGACACAACTTATATTAAAATGATGAGAGCTCCAGGTCTATACTCACGTATAACAAAGGAGATGATCATTTAATCATGTGCCGATGAGAGCTCCAGGTCAGTACTATCGTACAGCAAAGGAGATCATCACTCCAAGTCAGTACTTCCGTACAGCAGAGGAGATTAGCACAAACACAAGACACATAAATACACCAAACATGGCAAAGAGATAGAGATGTAGCTTATATGATTTGCATCATGGTGGGTGAAAGATCAATTCTCAATCCAATTTTGTCGGGACTCAGTTTTCGTGCAGGCCAAAATGATTACGTAAATCCAGACATCCTTAAGCATATATTTTAATTGAAATCATTATGTTGCTGTCTACTTTATTCTTCAGGCTGAGTCTACCAAGCATATCATTAAAGAATCTGTTTTTTTCTATTATTTTCAATTAAAATTAAGATGTGAATCAGATTACAGCATCCGCTACTATCATTTATCATTTTAAAAATGCAAGTCATGCAAGGACAAGTATTCAAGATGATATACATCATTTCTCAGTCATCTCGAATCAAGTTCCCAGTTCTCTTTTCATTTCTTTTCATTTATTTAATTTTGATGTACTCTCCCCTAAAATTTTTATTTTAGCAACCTATTATAATTTTTTTACTTTTGTTAATATTTTTAAGTTTTTTTTATATTTTTAAACTGTACGAAAATAAAATTACAAAAGAAGGTCTTCCAAACTACACTGATTATCAAGAGAAGAAATGAATTATCAAGAAAAAATGCAGTGACTGTGAAGTAAGAACTGTGAGAATGCAGATAAAAATCCAAATGTGGATATAATACCATGACCTTAACCTGTTTGTTCCGCCTCAAATTTGAATTAGGAACAATCCCTGTCAGTAAACCAGATTACTAACAGTCCTCCTGAATGTTCCTGCACTCATAAACAGATTAGTTAGAAAGAGGAACCCAGGCCATCGTAGTCCTGGAAGTTCCTTTTTCATCAAGATAAGTAACAAGCTTCTGTACACAACCATTTAAACAATCAGGGATTTCTGTATCCTTCTTTTTAATTTGCCAAATTTGTTTCGGTTCAATTAACTTGGATTTGAATGAATTAAATTTGGAAATCATTTTGTTGAAGACCAGAAGGAAAAGAATTTGGTTTTGAACCTTTGGTTATTTTCATCTTTGAATCATGTGAAACCGGCTTCACATGAAAAGGTGTGGATGTAGGGTTTTTCATCCAACCATTCAAAGATGTGTCCTTTTTACCTCTTGATCCAGAGAAGCAACCTGTGTTGCCCTTACCGTCTGGAACTTTCCTCTAAACCTGAGGGCACTTCTTTAGCACGTGACCTTCTTTTCCACATCTAAAACAAGCCTTGAAAGGCTTTGGTTCTTTGTAGTCCCATGGTATCAGGAGAGGGTGGATCCTCCTTTGAGGTTGTTGCAGCTTGTTGACAACCTTGAATCTTCATCTTTTGGATATCAGGAGAGTGAACCTTTTGAGGCTTTGTCGACGTGGATTTTAAACTGGTCTGTGATTTGAAGTGTGATGTTTGAGGAGATGAAATCGGAGCATTCTCCCAAGAACCCTTTTGCATGACTGGTGACATGGCACACTTTGAGGTAGATTTGTGACAAGCTTGATGGATAGCAGATAAAGATGGTGAGTGCTTCTGCTGAGTTTTGGAGGAACTACTGATTTGTTTAGCAGTTGGGGATGAGATCCGGATAGGTCTTGATTCAGCTTTTGGAAGCTTTTAAGACTTGACAATTTCAGGAGATATCTTGACCTGTGATGAACCAACACTCTCCTCTGTGTTTGATTCATCATCTGAGCTTATCCAGTCTCGTATACACAAATCTGCTTCCAAAGGATCTTGATTGACACATCCTATTTTGTTAGCTTCGGTTAAAGGATTTTGATTGTCTGACGATTCAACAGTTGTTCCTTCTTTGACAAACCTGACAGGAACAAACGAAGGAATGTTACCTGTTTTGAATTTGTTGAAGAAGGTTGGAGAAGCAACTGATATTGATTTGGAGCATCAGAGGTAGAATCATCATTAATCTTCTTATCAGACCTCTGCCTGAGAAATCCCAAACCTACAGGAGAATCTTGCATATCTCTAACCTCTTTAAGATTAACGTTGCTCAAACCTGCATTTAAACTATTAGTTTCTGCAGCTTCAATTAAATCATTAGATGGATGAGGTTGAGGCATAGGAGAGTAACAATGGGTGCTAGGAGGGGGATAGACGTATGGGTTTTTACCACAACCCACTCCCGTTTTAATCCTAGCTCCCCTCTATTTACACAGTAGTTCTTCCTGTTTCATTCCAGATATGGTCCATCTATCAAGCTTTGTTTTAAGCTTGCTTGTTTCAAATTCATCCAAAGTGACTCTTTCGTTTAAAAGATTAATTTCAACATTTCTTTCAAGAAGAGTTCGTTTTAAATGATCATTTTCTTTTAAGCTTCATTTAATTTTATGAAATACTTGGCTTCATTCTTTTTATGTTCTGCGTTTATGGTGGTTAACTCCTTTTGGTTATCTAAAAGTAACCTATTAGCTTTATACACACCAAATAAACGAATTTTACAACCAGAAGAACACATATCCTGAACTGTCTCGTATGAAAGATCCAGGATGACTCTTTCAGCAGTAAGAGCCTTCTCACAGTTCCAAACTCTGGTATTTCGCTTCCATTTCTCTTCCTTCTCAGTATCACAAACTTCAGCATTCAACTCAGCTCCACCTTTACCCATTGATGTCTGCTTAAGCTCCTCTTGTACCTCTTCAGTTCCAGGTTCGGTAAACCGTCGGAATTGGTGCCAGAATCTGATCTCTCTTCTGGTTTCTCTTTGGAGTTTGAAGTGATCGTTGGAGTTGGATATGACGCTTCATAGTACTCACAACGTTTGATATCCAACTCAATTTGTTTCAGTTTGTTGACCACCTCCATCAGTTTGTAATCCTGAAAATTTCTATCTCGTTTAATCGACTTGCCGTGTGAACTCCATTCTGGTGGGAGGGAATCAAGGAATCTCAGAACTTGTTCATGATTTCCCAATTGAGCATCAAACTTTTTCAGATTGCTTGCCACCAACAGAAAACGATCAATAAAATCAGACATCTTTTCATTCTTTAAAGCTGCAAAATTATCAAACCGACATTGTGCAATTGTAAGATTATCAGATTCGAAGGATTTAAACAGTCCTGCAAAAGCCATTCTTTTAAAAAAATTTTAATTGTGAACAATTAAACGCCCCAAAAATATTTTTCCCAAAAATTATAACATAATTCTCCCCCAGAAAAAAATATTTTTTTCTAAAATGTCATGCTAGAAAATCTTAGCAACTGGGGTCAAGCTGCCAGGTCAGCTTGTTTTTTTTTCTTATAAATCTTTTAAAATCGTTGAATATTTCTTCATCGAGACGACAACAATTAATTTCAACTAGTTAATTTTATTGAGTTTTAATGAGCCTAACGTTGTTAGTCCTAACTTGATTATTGAGCCTAATAGTTAGTCCAATTGAAAACCAACCTACACATCAATTTTTTAAAAAAAAATCAGCCCAATTTACTTAACCCAATTAAAAACCCAATTTTACACAACTCAGCCCATTAACACATATAACCCTAACCCTAGATCTAAATTGAAATTTTCAAACACAAACTCTCAAAACTCCTGATGCTTCTGTCTATTCTTTCTCTCATATGTCTTTTAATTCACACATCTCCAAGCAACAGACAACTCTTCTCTCTCTCTCTAATCTCTTCAAGTTCATCTCTGAAACCCTCATTTCTAACCTAAAGCTTCCACCAAAACCCTCTCTTCAATCACCAAAAACCCCAACACTATTCCTTCGATGCTCTGACTTCTCTCCCTCTTGATCTCTCGAACCCTCTGTCGAAGCTCTCTCTCAACTCTCAAACTCTTTTAAATCCTCTCTCGGTTTCTCAAAATTAGTGATGATGTTGCCGGTGCCGGTGCTTTTAGCTCTTCCGACGAGTTTCAGGCGACCCCCTTTAAAAAAAGCTCGAAGCTTTTGAATGATAAAGGGTCTGAATCCGATCACCGACGCATTGCGTGTGAAATTCTCCGAGATCGACCTCCGACCGGTGAAATCAACCAACTATGCGACAAAGATGGCTCCATTAACGAGACATCATCTGCTGGAATCTCCACCGTTGTGTTCGATCTGTAAGCATAAGTCACCGGTGTTCGGAGCTCGGGCGAAATGGTTCAGTTTTAAGGAACTTGAAGAGGCTACAGATGGGTTTTCGGTGGCTAACTTCTTGGCTGAAGGTGGGTTTGGTTCGGTGCACCGAGGGGTAGTTGTGGTGATGGTTGTCGGGTGTGATGGTGGTAGTCGGCTGTTGGTTTAGGTGGGTGGCGACGGTGATGGTTGTGGTGGATTGGAGGTCTCGGTGGTGGATATGAGTGGCTACCGGTGGGTTGTGTGTTGATAGGGTAGTTAGTGGTTGCTGGTTTGGTCGAGTATGGATGGTTGTGACGGTCCGGGAACAGAAGGTTTGTGGTGATGGTGGTCATGGGGCATGGTTGTGATCGTGAATCTTGGTTGAGGTTTTGTCGGTGACTTAGGTTAGTTTCGCAGATCTGGATTAAATTTCGCAGTTCCTTTTTTTTATAATTTCGCTGATTTTTTATAATTTCGCAGATTATAGTTTCGCAGGAATTGTTGCAGTTTCGCCCGGCGAAACTAGGTGAACTTTCGTTCAAGATGATGCTAAATTGCAGCTTGATGATTCGAAGATCCTCAGAACACCAAGAACACCAAGAACACACACTAGTGTGTGTGAGATAAAATCTCCGGATCTAAAAAATTTTATTGAATCTTGTATAGATTTAGAAGTAGATATGATTTCTAACTTGTAAATCTTCAAATTCCTTGTAAAACCTTGTAGATCTGATGATTTTGATGAAGATTTGAAACATTTAATTTTCAGATCTACTTTCTCTCTCTAAAACTCCATTTTCTCTCTCTACGAATCTGATAATTAACTTCAAAATCAGCAACTATTCTTCACAAAAACTGATTCAAATGGCTATGATACCATATTGTTGGTCCCAAGCTACACTTGAATCATGAATTTGATGAAGATTCTAGATCAAACACCACAAAATAAGATGAACAATGAAGAACATCTCAAGAACAACTCAAAACCCCTTGTTTGATTCAAAAATGTGATTACAAAATAATCTGAAAGTGGAAACCCTAATCACTAGCTCCTCCAAGCTTAAAAACCCTAATTGCCATACTTTACTATCTATAGTAAATGACAATTTACTAATGACACTTAGGACCCTAAAACTATGACAATTAGAAATTACAATTAAAACCCAAAATGTCTAAAAACAAGATTAAATATATTTTGTCGACACAAAATATATTTATTAACAATAAACACCCTAGACAAATATATCTTCAACGTCTTGTCTCTAATCTTCGTCCCGAACGCGTCATGTTGACTGTTGCGTTGACTTTGACCGTTGACGTTGACTTTGTTGACTTTGACTGTGTTGATAATATTAGACTATCCTTCAGACCCAACAATATTCCCTTTAGTCTATTATATCAACGTCTTTCATCGTGATCAGTACCGATAAGTCAACTGAACTTGATCTTCATTTGGTAAGCTTAGTCTCAATGTTGAGGTCCAACACTTCTCATTAACCACGTGTCCTAAAAACTTCAGTTCTCATAACTAAAATTCACACTTCGAGAATGCCCGTAAGTGTTGATCTTGGTCTTCCTTTGATTAGGAATAGATGAGTATATCATCAACATGATTATAAATTTTCGATATACGGTTTGCATACTTGGTTCATCAAATCCATAAACATTGTAGGAGCATTTATTAGTCCAAATGGCATGACTAAAAACTCATAATGTCCATAACGAGTTCTAAATGCCGTTTTTGGTATGTCATCCTCATGAACCCTCAATTGATGATAGCCCAATTGAAGGAATCTTAGATAAGTATGATGCTCCCTTCAATTGATCAAATAAAATCATTAATTCTGGGAAAGGATATTGGTTCTTTATGGTCAACTTCCTGATATTAGAAATGACCCATCCTTCTTCTTGACTAACAATATCGGTGGTCCCCATGGCGAGTGGCTTGGTCGTATGAATCCTTTATCCAACAACTCTTGTAACTAGCTTGATAGCTCCTACATTTCTGATGGTGCTAGCTGGTGAGTTGTCTTTGCTATGGTGTTGCTTAAGGAATCAATCAATTTCAAACTCCACCTGTTGAGGGGGAGGTAAGCCTTTCAGGTCATTTTCCTTGAATCTTAAGCACTTCTCCATTTGATAGAGAATCACGTTACACCTTCTCCAACGTATTATCTCGGCTCATGTTTCGATAACCAATCCAAACATATTATGTCTATATCAAATACATGATTTTCTTGTACTTCTGTGAACCTCTTATTATACCATTGTCATTTCAATCAAGTAACTAATTTCAAAGCAACTAGGGTTCATGCCAAATAGAGGAGTAATTGGAAAAATCGAGTCTATCATCTGCTCCGATATCAAGTAAAATAGATGCATAATAATATTTCCATTGTCATCTCAGTCGAGTAACTAATTTCTAAGTAACTAGGGTTCATGCCAAGTAGATGTGTAATTTGGAATGAATCGAGTTATCATCTACTCCGATATCAAGTAAAATAGATACATAATAATTATTGAGGAGATGCGCACTCGTACCAACAGTTAAGTCTTTACGAGTGTCTTCCGCTCCGATCGTAAAATGCATGATTGTGTGCTGGATTTTCATGATTTGCATAAGCTTAATTTCCATAGTTTTCCCGGTCCCTGATTTCCATGTATAGACACTACTTGAGTCTATTTGTTCCCAACTTGTTCTGGTGCCCGGTTAGCCTAGGACACACATTACAATTATAACTAAGGCTTTCATCTTCTGGTTTTTTAAGCATAGTTGTTGATATCAATTAAGGTTACATATTTCTCAATCTAACATGTCAAGCCTATTGCTCCTCCTTTCCTGTCATACTCTTTTGACTAGCACATAAAGAATTCCTTGTATGTACAACAAATCCAGTCTTTGATATTGTTGTCTATTACATTATCATTCCATCATTTTCTACTCTAATCCATCAAGATTATCATATAACCTAGTTAATATACATTATTTTATACCTCTGATGCTTATATGTAGGGTTCCCCACGGCGTTTCTACTACATCCACGATATACCGAGAACAATGCTTAAACTGGTTATGTAACATCCGATTTCTCCATAAAGGCATAATGCTAGAAACGTTCAAACTGTTAATGCTCCAAGTTTTAAGATCAATCCATTAAACATGGTAACATATGTACATGGAATATCATCTCTCTATTGTAACTCTCCTAAGACATGTACTGTCAAAAACAAATGGTCAATTGCATAATTACATAATGCTTGAAAAAGAAACATCTCATAGGGACTGGGACTAATATCACAATATGAATTCCATGAACGCTCCAGGTAGATTTGAAATTACATAAGAGTAAATGTTATAGATGTTTCGTTGCCATTAACAAAGTCTTACAAGAATGAGACTCCATTATCCCAAGGTATAGAATTGAGAATTTGTACCACGAGACCGTTATCTCATAAAAAGAATGCTAGACTTCCCATGCACTAAAAATTACAAAAAATGTGCACCCATAATTGAAATTTGATTTGCATGGTCAACCCAGCTCATCCTGCTCGAGCTAACTTATCTTGTAAAGTACAGAGTGATATCCATGATTGGAGGATCAAGGATTTGCTCATTAACTGAAAGTTAATTAACCAAAATTGTACAAAGGAATCAATTGAGAAATCATTCATTTAAGTATGGAACAATCAAAGTAATTCATTTAGTATAGTTGGAAGTCCAAAAGGGTAGTCATCTGCCTAGAGCACGCCTGGTCTCTTGTCTAATAATGTTGTGTTAGCCAATGTGTTTGTCTCTAGAGATCAAACACAACAAGTTGTAAATAAGGGTGTTTATAACAAATGTGACACTAATGGATGCATTAAATAAAGGTCCTTAAAAGTATTCTTATAGTAGCACATATCAATCCAAACCGAATATAAGTCAAATACATAATAAGATTATGCCCTTACCTAAAGCCTTCTCAAGGTACAAATAGATGATATTATGCTCACAACTTTCTCAATAAGTGCATCACAAATAGCATGTAATTTATGCTACCAAGCACAATATAATTTGAAAACACAAATTGAACATTCACATGTATTTCAATGCAGATATAGTCCTATTATGCATACTACATGCGGTACAATAGTAATAGTCTAGGTCAAGTATTCCGCCTAATTATCTATAACTAATGGCTCTGATACCAATATATCACACCCCCGTTTATTGCGAAAACACGAGAATGTAACGGACTGGATCGTCATAACCATTGATAGTTAATAGAGATAAATTAAATAATGAAAAAAACGTGTAATGATGTCACCCGACATGAATGGAGATTTGTGTCACAGCTAGTCAATTTCACAACAAACATAGTTAAACATTTAAAATGAATTTTACTCCCACAACCTGGAAACAAGTAAAGGCAAACACGCCCAACAATGGTAACATAAAGTAAAACACAATTATTGAAATGTTATAACAAGTCTGAAATGAATTCCTTAAGGTCATCTCTAATGAATTGGCTCTAACTATCCCTGATGATTGTTATTCGAAAAAATATGCTCAAAAGATCAACACATGGTTGATGAGTTCGCAGATTTAATAATGAATAAAAATTAATGTTGTGTAAAAGTTTGTAGGACATAAGTGTATACAGTTATATGTAAACAATATCACATGTAATCATGAGCCTCACAACTAAGCCTACGACTTACACGCAAATCTTATCGGAACATATTCACCCTAGGGTCCGTTTATGATCATTGTTAGTCCAACTAGTATACCAACAAACAAATGTAGGTATGTCAACCCAATAGTATTATTAATATCTGTCGGATGACTCCAATACCAGAGTTAAATAGTTATAAATAAATAATCATATAGAAAACTCATGCATGTACCCGAAATAAACTTATAAAAAAGTTAACACAATAGTCCTAAACAATAAATGAGTTTACGACATAAAAAGAGTGATCATACTTTCTCCTCTAGAGTTTTGTAAATAATTGGAATAAATTAGGGCCGCAAAACTCACATTAAAATGATGCGAGAAACTAAAATGAATGATATACTTCTAGTAATACGAGCAAAACGAAATACATCAATCACCTATATTGACAAATGATTGGTTTATAATGCGTTAAATAGTTGTTTAGTAATCTCATTTCGCGTCGGTTTGGTTTGGGTTGATCACACGACTCATTCTTGACATGATGCATATGTACTTGAAAAGACGACACAACTCGTATCTATGTATGTAAGATTTGATCTTGTTATATATTTATGTACATATCTATCTACATATATACCCACTATAAATATTCTCACATATAGTCTCACACATTACATGCATATCATCTATTAGATTACACACACGCGGTTTCATATACATATATAATAATCCGCACACCCATGTATAAATGCATCTTATCATCCATACGATCACATATACACATCCACATGTATAACATATTTATAATGTATTATACACACACATGAGGACACCTACATATATATACACTAACAATATATAAATACATACAACTACTTATATACTTATATATCACATGCCTAAACTTACAATGAACGCAAACAATTATATATAGTCATACTTATACCGACATGCAATATGTATAGATACTCATGCCCAGACATATTCATATTATATATATACCCATCAACACAAAAATTTCATAACATACACCATGTATACATATATTCCAATACCCACACACACTATGTATATACACCAAAACACACAATCTATATATTGACCTATATAATGTGTGACACATAACCACTCAACAAACACACACCCACACCAACTGTTACACACACTAGTGCGCGCGCACACACACTTACGTTTACACACATAGCACACCTTAACACACTACCCACACACATAGATAAAACATACCCTAAGCACACACACGATCTATATACATATATACAAACACATATACAAACCATTGATATACATACACCATTGATATACATATTTATATATACATTACACACTCATAAAGTTCATGCACGCACACATTGATGCAGCGCACAGAATGAAATCGAAGTCAAGCACGTTGATTCTGTGAATACCCGTGATGATCTTCACCCAAACCCCCAAATTCGACCCAAGAGTCACGAATTTGAAAAGACTAAAATTTTATTCTCAATAATAATCAAGTGTCTTATCACATTGCAAGAACATAACTTTAATAAGCAAACAAAATTCGGATGGGCCTAAAACAAACAACCATGGGCCAAACAAAAGCCCAAAACAAACCCAAAAAAACTAGGAAAAACATAAAAGTGGCCAAAAAACCCACTTAGAGGCCTTATTTCGAAAAATTAACAGGAAAAACATAAAAGTGGCCAAAAAACCCAGGTTAGGCCCATTTTCGTGCAGCGCGGTCTTGGGCCTCCAAAAACAGTAAGGCCCGGTCTTCTACACTTGGGCCGCATCACACATCCATTCATACAATACATATCTCATCACACACACATGGTTCATGCACATACACATCCACACACGCACAAATAGTAGCATACACGAAACCGATCACCACTAAAATACCACAACATCACACTCACCCGAATACCATCCCAACATAACCACAAACTTGAAATACACTCGAGCTGCGCCAAAACGATAACCAGTACCGAAATGAGATGATATCCAACAAAACGAAACGAAACCAAACAAGACGTGCCTGCAGTTAACAACGGAGAACAAAGATGGTTGCTCGATCGCGACAAGAAGGGATGAGGTTGCCGGTCGTGATCGCGGAAGAAGGGGGTTCATGGCGGTTTGGGGAGATTTTAGGGTTTTAGTATTTTTTTAAGACTATTTAGGGATTAATTCCTTCAAGTTTATATAGATGACAAACTAAACCTTGAACTATAGTAAAAATATTAATAATAGTGATTGTAATAATTTTCTCATTAATAATAGAATAATAAAGAATATCAATAATAGTAATACAAATAATGATATTATTAACAATTGTAATATTATTACTAATGTTAATAATGATAATGTTGCTCCAATTTATTGTCTTATAACTTGAAATTTCACAGGACTAACAAATGATATCAATTAATACAACTACGAACATTTAATTTCACGAAGACAACAAATGCATAATTGAAAGATGACAAACTTTGAGTTAATTAACGGAACTGAGAGTGAAAGATGTCACACTAGTTATTTTATTTGCAAAACTCTATAGAGACAATCTCAATTTCTAACAAGGTCAATAATAAGATCTTTTAAGATTGACAGCTATCGATATTTCATTAACTAATATGATTTTTGCTAAATAACTGAAGACTGAAAACCAGTTATTGGTTTTTTGACACAAAAGACATTCAAGACTAATTATTAGTCTCTTGTTCGGTCCACCATAAGAATATTAAGAACTTTTTTAGCCTTTAATATATTTCCTCTTTATTAAAAACCACATATTAGTTATTCATACAAAGCTTTTCAAAAAAAAAAAGTTATTCATACAAAGATGTCATTATTCATTGATAAGGGCCCTTATTTGGGCCTAAAATATTGTAACTAAAAAGTTTCCCTTCAAAAGTTTTATTGACATATTTATGGCTGCGATTTACTCTTACATAAGCTTTCAACTTATGTGGGACTAATTATTATCGCTAACATGAGGCACAAAAACATCAATCTCTAATTTCGTGAGTAACTAATATTAGTCTCTGATACTATGCATCTAAGCTTGATAAATCGATTCTTAATAATTTAATGCCTAGGAAGTTGGGAAAGTAACATTTCCTCCCTAAAAACCCGAAGCGTTAAATCCACTCTGATACAACTAGTCGCGTGGTGAAGTTTTTATCATCCTTGCGTCGAGCTATTTTTCAGCAGGACCTCCCTTACAGTATCGTCACCGCAGTAGAGTTTAACCACCAAGTTCGGGATGGATTGGTGTGGTTACTGCCTTACAAGCATTGTTCCACATATCCACTATCCATAAGGACAAGCTATTTTGTCCTTTTTGATAGTCGAAATATATTGATTTTATTCTAACATGGACTTATAAGGGGATTACTTGTTACATGTTTGTCTACTATGACTTGAATGAATGTTCTGAAGAAACCTCAATTAAATTATGTTCTAAAAAAATGATTCTTGAATTTTTGTCTTCCTGCTAAGAAAGTTTTCCGACTCATTTATAAAGAATTTCAATTGATATACCCAAGAAATAGATCAATTCAACAGTTGTTCAGGGAGTAAAATTCTCATTAGTAGGAGTCCATGAAATGGCTCCCTAGTGTCACGACCCGTTTAAATTCGCGATCAACTCTTCGGGAACACTAGATTTTCAGCCGCATTTCGCAAGACCCATAGACTTGGGAAAATTCTAGGATACTTAGATATTAATAATATAAAATATCTAGATATTATGCAAAAAAATATCTAGATATTAGATTAGTTAGTATCTTAGATATTTTAGATTAGTTAAATATCTAAGATATTTAGATTAGTAAATATCTTAGATACTTAGAATAGAAAAATCTAGATTAAGAGATTTCTAGACTTAAGGCCACAAGTATAAATAGGAGGTGATGGATCATTTGAAGAGCACCTCACAAAGTGTTGTAATCAAGCTTCTTTGTATACAAGTTTTCAAGTAATACAAGTGATTTTTCTTTCAAGCTTTCTTGTGATCCTTCTTACAATCTCTACAAGTCGTTGAATCGCTGCTAACTTGGTGATCTAGTCAAGATCAAGGCTGACTTAGTACGGTGACTAAGTGCCGCACGAGAGTTTGGGAATCACTCCGTGACAAGTGGTATCAAAGCACGTCGATTCACTGGGATGGCGACTGAATCGGAGAAGATGGTGGTCACAAGCGCTGCTGGAGGAGAAGAGAATCGCGGTCGGGAAGGAACTTCCCATGAAAGCAAGAAGAGTCGTGGGGTGTCAAAGGACAAGACCCTAGAAAGACGAGTTGCTGAATTGGAATCAGCAATGACAAGTCTTCGAACCCAAGTTGACGACCAGCTACAACGAATAGAAAGCCTGGAGACTGACTTCCCTGAACTTAGGGAAGACTTTAGGGCTGCTATTGATGTACTTCGTGGAGAAGTAAAGGTCACAGTAAACAATGCAGTCAGAGAGGCTATCAAGGATGCAATCAAGCAAGTTCAAAAAGACATGGATGAGCTTTCAATTGACACACATCGTAGCCTTATCGGCTTGGAAGCAAAGGTGAATGATTACCGCAAAGTCGTGGCCGCAGCAGGAGGCAACATCGTCAACTTCGCACCAAGGATCGAAGTCCCTAAACCAACACCCTTCGTTGGCAAGCACGAGGCGAGGGCCGTATACAACTTTCTATGGGAGATGGAACGATACTTTGATGGTGTGAACATCTCTGACGATGCTACCAAGATCAAGACAACCACGCTCTACTTGAAGGACACCGCAGGATTGTGGTGGCGACGTAAGCGCGGAGAGATCGAAAGAGGTATGTGCACCCTCAACACTTGGGCTGACTTCACTAGGGAATTAAAGAGACAATTCTATCCGAAAAACGCTGAAAATGAAGCAAGGAGCCGGTTACGTAAACTAAAACAAACCGGCACCCTCAAGGACTACATTAAAGAGTTTACTATTCTTGTCCTTGAGATTCCGGATATGTCTGATAAGGACTCCCTATTCTACTTTCTCGACGGGTTACAACCATCACTGTAGCCGAAGGACTAATCGACTACAACCGAAGGGACTCTAAACCTAAGGACCGTAGAAGTAACCACGAGAAAGGTGGGGGAGATAAATGAGCCCAAACAAAAGGAAATGTTGCACGTAAGCCACAACATTGGAAGTCCCGAGAAAACAAACAACTTACGACAGATTATAAGTGTTCATATGTGATGGGCCGCACAAAGCTCGGGACTGCCCAAAGAAATCGAGCCTACATGCTATGATCGCAAGGGAGGAAGGTTGCCATGATGATGGAGGAGACGTTTGCATGGGGTCAATGCAAGTGCTAAGTGCAATCAAAGCAAGAGTAGAGGCTCGAACAACGCCGAGTAAAGGCCTACAATACGTGCACGCCAACGTCAAGGGTAATCAAGTACGGGCCCTTGTAGATACAGGAGCTTCTCATAACTTCATGACCGTCAGAGAAGCTCAACGACTCGATGTTAATTTTATTAAAGGCAATGGTACAATGAAGACTGTTAACACCAATGCCACACCAATACACGGGGAGGCAAAGGATGTTCAAGTAAAGATTGGAGAATGGTCGGGATGATCAACTTCATAATAGTAGAGATGGATGATTTCAAAGTAGTTCTTGGCATGGAGTTCTTCGACAAGGTACGAGCCTTCCCTATGCCCTTTGCTAATTCCTTGTGTATCCTTGACGAGGGAAGGACCTGTATGGTAAGCACGGAGCGGGGGTCAAAGAGTGGGCCTAAGACCCTTTCAGCCATACAATTCAAGAAAGGATACAATAAGAAGGAGCCATGTTACTTAGCAGTAACAAGGGTGGATGACAAGATAATTGCCAGGGAAGCTGTATCGAAAGTAATCCAGGACGTACTTGAAGAATACAAGGATGTCATGCCAACCGAGTTACCCAAGAAACTCCCTCCACAAAGAGAAGTTGACCACGAGATCGTCTTGGAACCAGGATCCAAGCCCCCAGCAAGGGCCCCGTACCTCATGTCTCCACCAGAACTAGAGGAGCTATGAAAACAACTAAAAGAGTTGTTAGATGCTGGATATATCCTTCCATCCAAAGCCCCATATGGTGCACCGGTACTATTCCAGAAAAGAAAGATGGGTCGCTTCGCATGTGCATCGATTACCGGGCACTAAACAAGTTCACGGTGAAAAACAAGTACCCGATTCCACTAATCGCCAACTTGTTTGATCAACTTGGAGGGGCAAAATACTTTTCAAAGCTAGATCAGCGATCAGGGTACTATCAAGTAAGGATTGCCGAAGGAGACGAAGCCAAGACAACCTGCGTCACAAGGTATGGCTCATACGAATTCTTGGTAATGCTTTTTGGTCTAACTAACGCTCCAGCCACTTTTTGTACTCTAATGAACAAACTCTTCCACCCCTTCCTTGATATTCATCATATCGTATACTTGGACGATATTATTATATACAGGCGCACAATGAACGAACATATCGCCCATCTGCGGCAAGTACTCCAAGTATTACGAGAAAACGAGTTAATGTTAAGCAAGAAAAATGTTCATTTGCCCAAGAGGAGGTTGAGTTTTTGGGCCATAAAATTAAGGAGGGGCAACTTATGATGGATGACGCAAAAGTTCGAGCAATCCAAGAATAGGAGGCACCAACCAAAGTACCTGAGCTACGATCATTTCTCGGGTTGGTCAATTATTACCGGCGCTTCATCAAGGGCTATTCTGCAAAAGCCGCCCCATTAACCGATCTACTAAAGAAAAACAAAACTTGGGAATGGGATGCACGGTGCCAACAGTCCTTTAAGAAATTAAAAGATGCTGTCATGACAAAACCAGTTTTACAATTACCGGACATTACCAAGCCTTTCGAGTTGCATACTGATGCTTCGGACTTTGCAATTGGGGGAGTACTTATGCAGGAGGGACACCCAATCGCATTCAAAAGCCGCAAACTAAACAACACCGAGAAGAAATATACGGTACAAGAAAAAGAGATGACAACCATTATTCATTGCCTTCGGACATGGCAGCGTTATCTTCTCGGGTCCAGGTTTGTTATTAAAACCGAAAATGTTTCACTAGTTATTTTCAAACACAAAAGAAGTTAAGCCCAAAGCAAGCTAGGTGGCAAGATTTCCTCGTCGAATTCGATTATGTCTTGGAATACAAACCGGGGAGAGCTAACGTCGTCGCCGATGCCTTAAGTCGTAAGGCCGAGTTTGCTGCAATCACAAGGCCTTCATTTGACATCCAAGACAAAATCAAAGAAGGTTTAGAACAAGATTCTTTTGCCAAACACCTAGTCTCCTTAGCTCATGATGGGAAGACTAGGAGGTTTTGGTTAAAAGGAGACTTGTTATTTACCACTGGAGACCGGCTCTTTGTACCTAGATGGGGCCAACTAAGACAAATGATTATGAAGGAATGTCATGACTCAAGATGGGCCGGTCATCCCGGAATAAAACGGACATTAGCACTTATCGAAGGTACCTTTTACTGGCCCCAAATGAAGGACGACGTTGAAGCATATTGAAGAACATGCTTAGTCTGTCAACAAGAAAAGAATGAGCAACATCTACCCGGTGGATTGCTAGAACCATAACCGACACCCAATGGCCCATGGAAAGTGTCTCTATGGACTTCATTACTTGTTTACCAAAGTCAGAGGGAAATGGGAGCATAATCGTGGTCGTGGACCGATTTTCCAAGTATGGAACATTCATTCCCGCCCCTGCCAATGCAACTGCAGTTGAGACAGCAAGGTTATTCTTCAAACATGTTGTGAAGTATTGGGGCATTTCGCAAGTCATTGTGAGTGATCTCGACCCGTGCTTCACAGGAAAATTTTGGTCAGAGTTATTCAAAATTGCAGGGACAGATTTGAATTACTCAACCAGATTCCATCCTCAAACCGATGGACAAACTGAGTGGGTCAATGCATTACTAGAGATGTACCTTCGGCATTATATGAGTGCCAACCAACATGACTGGGCAAAACTTCTCGATGTGGCACAATTCTCTTACAATATGCAACGAAGTGAGGCAACCGGTAAGAGTCCTTTCGAGATAGTTACAGGACGGCAACCACTAACTCCAAATGCTTTGGCCGCCTCTTATAATGGAAATAGCCCTGCTGCTTACAAGGCAATTAGAGAGTGGCATGAGCAGGCGGACTTGGCACGAGCTTCACTTAATAAGGCGGCTAAAAGGATGAAGAAATGGTCAGACAATAAGAGGAGGCACATCGAGTTCCAAGTTGGGGACCAAGTCATGATAAAACTGTTGCCACAACAATTCAAGTCCTTACGAAGTGTGCATAAGGGACTGGTAAGGAAGTACGAAGGCCCCTTCCCCGTAATCGCACGAGTAGGCAAAGTTTCTTACCGTCTCCAACTACCACCCAAGTTAAAAATACACCCGGTCTTCCATGTGAGTCTTCTTAAGCCATACCATGAAGACATGGAAGACTTAGAAAGAGGAGTATCCAAACGAGCTCCAACCGCTGTAGTAACATCTTTTGATCGAGAAATTGCTGAAATTCTATCAGACCGTACTATCCGTAAGAGGGGCGTACCAAGCTACAATGGAGTATTTGATCAAGTGGAAAAACATGCCTGACAGTGAGACCAGCTGGGAACCAGAGGATACACTATGGCAGTTCAGAGACGAGATCAAGAAATACCACGAAGGAAGCACGACGAGGACGTCACGAGTTTAGGTGGGGGAGACTGTCACGACCCGCTTAAATTAGCGATCAACTCTTCGGGAACACTAGTTTTTCAGCCGCATTTGGACTTGGGAAAATTCTAGAATACTTAGATATTAATAATATAAAATATCTAGATATTATGCAAAGAAATATCTAGATATTAGATTAGTTAGTATCTTAAATATTTTGGATTAGTTAAATATCTAAGATATTTAGATTAGTAAATATCTTAGATATTTAGAATAGAAAAATCTAGATTAAGAGATTTCTAGACTTAAGGCCACAAGTATAAATAGGAGGTGATGGATCATTTGAAGGGCACCTCACAAAGTGTTGTAATCAAGTTTCTTTGTATACAAGTTTTCAAGTAATACAAGTGATCTTTCTTTCGAGCTTTCTTGTGATCCTTCTTACAATCTCTACAAGTCGTTGAATCGCTGCTAACTTGGTGATCTAGTCGAGATCAAGGCTGACTTAGTACGGTGACTAAGTGCCGCACGAGAGTTTGAGAATAACTCCGTGACACTAGGCTCTAATATTTATATAAAGGGCACACCAAGCATAAATATCCTATTTAACTTCTATTATGACAGAGTTTAATTTCTTTTATAAGAAATAAGAGGAAGTTATGATGATTTAATTATTTCTAGAAAATCCCCATGACACACATACCTTTCTTTATTGACTAGGAACCTACACGTTTAAAAGCTGCAAATCATGTAGATCCAATCCCCAATTTAAAAATATTTTTTATGTGATTTAAAGTGCCCATCAATGAAGTTCTTAATTTGATTAGAAGTAACATGTTTAGGAATTCATTTTCGGCTTGTAATATTATCTATTCATTTCCGTTTTAATAATATATTCGGAATTAACTACAAGTACGTTTGAAATAATATGATATCTTCGAAATAAACTACAAGATTCATTTCAAAAGAATTGAAATAGCCTACGGAATTCAAGTGTTATATATCTTTTGTTTTCTTTTGATGATTTATTTATATCAATAATTAGTAGGCTAGTCTTCTATTTCATAATTTAATAAAAATTTGTCGGCTCAAACAATGAATTTGGATCAAGAATCAAATATATATAACAATTAACTTTTAACAATAAGACAACGTGTTAGATTTGCATGTTTAAAATAATAATATTCTTGATCATCTTGGTCCGAATATCTCAACAAATTAGCTTTTAAGCAAGGGTTTTACTGACAAAGTTCTTATTAAGATAATAGTTATTAATAGTCTCGAATCATTTGATAGGGATAACAAATACATTTTGAAGAAAGAGATCAATATAAGACTATAAGTTGGAAATATGCAGTTTCACGTGTGTAAGGGTATTATATATAGAGTCAGGAGTACTAGTAAAACGAACTTAACAAATATAGTATCTAAAGGAAACTAGTATAAAGCCTCATAAGTTGCAACGAGGGACGTAAAAACCGTAACAAGTAGCACCAATGACACATCACTGCTAGTGACCACCAACACTTAAAAAGCTCGTATTAAAAAAGATAAAAAAGCAAAAAAAAAAATTTAAATATAAAACCAAACAAATATTGACATAAAAACATTGAAGCACACAGAAAAAATATAAAACATATATATCAATAAGTAAGTTGATCTAGGACCAACGTGTTGCGACATTGCTTAACGGGCAAAAAAGAAGCGTAAAAACGTTGAACCACGCACGTACGGCGCGACGTATTAACTCACAAAAATTAGATTAAAATGTAAAACGTAAAAATTGTAAAATATGAAAAGTATAAAGGAACAAAGTTGAAAGTTAAAAATATTAAGGCTAAATTATAAAAAAATCTAAAATTATTGAATTAAAATAAAAAATTAAAGAATAAAAATAACAAAAGATGATACAATAGACTAAAACACTTGTAACAACCCATTATGCATAATAATGTCCATTATGCATAATAATATTGCAAAGTAGTATATAGTAACTGTAATATTACATCCTTCTAAAGTGATAACTCAGAAATGTTTTTAAGTAACCATTTATCATTGTTATTTTTTCTATCAAATCATGTCATATTCATATATCAATGCTCATGAATTAAGCTGAGATTAGTTATTATCACATAAGGTTTGGTTATTAGGACACCCTCTCATTATAAATTATCCCCTAAAATTCTATACGGTCGTATAATCGTATATTGGGTTGTATAATTCTATATGAGGTGTATGTCCTTCCGACAACCCTTGAATTTTCTTCGTATTTAGTGTCGAGTTTTGCTATACGCATCGTATATACATTTGACAGCCACCCTTGAATTTTTCTTGTTTTTGGCGTTGTCTACTCTATACACCTCGTATACTATACGTCTCGTATAGAACCATACGAAACATATAAGAGATGTCGATTTATAGGGGTCGGTGTCTAAATATTAGGACCTAACACAATCACTAATTATAACAACATCTTCATCAAATTATAGTAGACGGGGTGCTCACACCACACACACCACATCACATCAATTATATTTTGTCATGTCATAACACACCATAATATTTGGAAGGGGCACTCATGCCACTTCATGCAACAAATTTTTTTAAAATATTACTTCATAAAATAAAAAATACAAATTAAATTAAAAACTACATTAAATAAAAAAATAAAACAAAAAATACATTAAAGTAAAAATATTAAAAAATACTAAAACTAAAAATCTTTAAATCAAACTCGCACTCACGTGGCTTGGCAATTTGTCGTTTGCATTCAAGGATGTTGTTCAACATCGGCTTGGGCACATCATCATACGGTTTAAGAAAAATCTTCATGACCTGGTCAGGGGTTTCCCGAAGCAAAGATCTCTTGTTGTAAGTCAAGGAAGACCAATTTCAATTCGGTTACTTTTATACAAAACGTTTCTTATTCTTTTTTTGCTCCATTTTTTCCCTCACCACTTTGTAGTTGCTAATGGCCTCATTCAATGTTTTATTTCTTGAAGACACCCCCACATTATTACTTTTGTGCCTCAACGAGGTCGGTGTGTCGTTTTCGTTGAGGTCGGGGAGGAGGCTTGTAACAGTCATATTTGAGCTTACATATTGGCCCAATTCTGAAGTTTTAGTCCTCTTGATTACCACACTCCGTAGCCACAACCTCCACCGGCTCTCATTTGACATGGTTGTTACCACCTTCCACCCTTGATGCTTGTAAACTATTTTCTCTCGTAAACCTTTTTGTATTCAGTTAAGGCTTTAGGATGTTTTGGTAATAAGAAAATTGTCAGGATTGATATGTGGGCATAGTTGGGTGAGTGTGATGGTTGAGACGAATCGTACGGGTTCTAAAACCAATTCTGAAGTTTTAGTCCTCTTGAGTACCAAACTCCGTAGCCATAATCTCCACCGGCTCTCATTTGACATGGTTTCTTACCACCTTCCACCCTTGATGCTTGTAAACCATTTTCTCTTGTAAACCTTTTTATATTCAGTTAACGCTTTAGGATGTTTTGGTAATAAGATAATTGTGGGGATTGATATGTGGGCAAGTTAGGTGGTAGTGTGATGGTTGAGACGAATCGTACGGGTTCTCAAACCAATCCGTTATATGTTTTTGTGGTTGGTGCTCGGGATTTTATGATTTTTTTGTTAAATTCGATTGTGTATAAATTTAAATGAGTAGAAGAGATGGCTAAGATTATTTTATTAAATTTATGGTAATTAGTTGGTATTTATAATGTTGATTTTTTTAAATATAGTCATTGGGTTTTATGGGGAGGGGGACCTAATGGTTCTTTTCAAACGGTCACAAGAAGAAAGAAGCCACGCCATAGCTTTGCGCTACACCCAAAATCGTAGCGTGGGGGGGAGGAGGTGTTACTGCATAGCGTAGGAAGCCGTCGCACCCTCACGAGTAAATGCTTAGAAAACCCTGATGCTAAATGATTTAAACATCAACAAAAGTATCACCTCAGTTGTCATATGGGTACTCTTCTACTAATTCTTTAGGGTGAGTAGCCCAATGACGGTGATGCGGCAGCATGGTTTTCAGTGGTTGAAGGTGGTTTTTATTATTTAAAAGTGGTTTTATTGTAAAAAATGTTGTAATATGAAGTGGCATGAGTATCCTCTCCAAACTCTATGGTGTATTATGGTATGATATGGGTTGAGATGACATGTTCTCATTAATTGATTTATGGTGTAGTGAGTCACTCTTGCTAT
The DNA here is from genome assembly GCA_024085815.1 of Flaveria linearis. Taxonomy (NCBI): domain Eukaryota; kingdom Viridiplantae; phylum Streptophyta; class Magnoliopsida; order Asterales; family Asteraceae; genus Flaveria; species Flaveria linearis. Next base: position 21,222,828 of record CM044007.1, on the reverse strand, counting down.
GAGTGTGTCCTCCCTCATAAAAACTTACTTTACTCCAACATTACATAATTTTTCTAAAACTCATAGTTCCACATGATCAATTGTTTTTTATAATTTATTTTTTTTATAAAAAAACTAACTTATAGGTGTGAGAGAAAGGTAAATATGAGGGCAAACCTTTTCTCCATACCTTGATTTTTACAAATCCACATTAGCTCCCAAACAACACAAGCAACCATCACCTTTTCTTTATTTTCACAACTAAAGTATTAAATAATTTTGTTTTTAAACTTTTTTAATAGGTCATTTTATCAAATAGTTGACGACTATTGAAATTTAAGAACATCATTGTTCTTGTTCTATATTGGATTGGTTCATCCTTAAGAAGACATATTTAACTACATCAACATATATAACCAAGTAATAATCTGATGGCCCTTAATCGGATTGATCGAACAAACAAACAAACAAACATACCCAGTATATCCCACTCAAGAGTAGGGTCTGGGAGAGGTAGTTGGTGGCGAGTCTTTCCTCTATCATGGGGAATAGAGAGACCGCTTCCAAAGAGACCCCCACTCAATAACAGAAGCAATAGCAATAGCAAGTAATAGCAAACATCTTATATATCGTACAACACATAGGTAAATAACATATAAAGATTTAGAAAGTGCATACAAGGAAATACGCGGCATGTTTCATCTAGAAAGGGCTTCATTTATCCTCTCCATCGACAGATCCAGCTAAAAGTCCTTGCTTTTAATTCTACATCTCCACTCACTCGTATACTCGATCATGTATAAACAACAATTGTTTAGATACGATTCTAATAATTACATATTTATCCTGACTTTTCCAATTGGATACTATTTGATTATAACTAAACTTTATTGAGATCGGGATCAAACCACATAATCATACACGTAAAGATATACATCTTGAAGTTTTAAAAGTTAGGATCATGAAAATTACCTTCTAATAGGTGTTCTTTCACTGGTGGCAAATAGTTATCATCCTCATATGACATTAGCTCATCTTCAAACGTTTCAAACAGTGACTTAGCTTAAACTAGTATTGTGGACTTCAACTCTACAGTCTCTACTCTTTTGCTTATTTTATCATAGCAAAAATTATACGTTTTCTAATTAACACGTGAAATTAAACTAAACAAACAACATTAAAATTATACATTTTCTAATTAACACATGACATTAAACTAAACAAACAACATTCTTAATCAAACAAAAACAACATTCTAATTATGCATTTTAGATGAGTCAAAATCCATTAGTTTTATTTGTTAATATATTAAGAAAAGCACATCAAATACAAAAATAAAAGTACAAGCACTAATGTCTAGCTCCAATAGTTCCTAACATCCCAATCATAGCCCATGTTTACAACACAAAAACCTAACAACGGATACCCATAAGGTACAAATCAACAAAGCATAACCCATGCAAAATAGTACAACCTATCGTAGCATAAGCTCTTCAACCATCTTCTCATGTAGTAGGACCAAACATATCAGCAGCAGAAGCCATGAAAGGATGTTGATTAACAAAATCATGTTCTATGCATTCTCCATGAAATCAACCTCAAACAACCATTATGCACCATTGCCACATTAATGGTTGTACAATTGACGCATTGAGAGGTTGTACAATTGCATTTGTGTTAAAATCACCTTGTGTTCAAACTTGTCGTCGATAATCTATCTATGATACACTCTATCAGTAATACATCGGTAAATTCTTTACCCTGGCCACTGTATCACCACCAATGGAAACGTGATAACCTTTTGTTTCGTAGTATAAGAATGACCTTGTAGTTGTTACTCTTTTGTAATTTTCAATATATTTTTTTCTCACAAGTGTTGCGTGTATATTTATGTGTATGTTTAGGGTGTAAACTAGTAGAACCACTCATGTACCGTTCAAGATACAATCTGCTTAACTTGTTACAAGTCGAGTTTAACCATTATTTAGTCGACTCAAGTCATGTTGTTGAATATTATTTTCATATTTTTATTAATGTAAGACATCTTTCAATGACCAATTTATGATTTGACCTTGCGTTTGGTCTAATATGGCATCTAGTCCACATTTTAGAATCACACTTTAACTTTTGATTATTTCGTCATTTCTAAGATAATTAACACGTGATTAAAACTAAATAGAAGAAAAAAATGATGTGCAATTTTGTTCTTCAGTGGAATTTGTGGAGGTAAGGCATCTTATCTCTCTTTAAAAGATTATAAGTTTTAATCATGTTAAATTAAGATACACATGATAATATAATTAGACTAATAGCTATCGAAAAAAACATAATGTTTCATTTTATCTCTTAACAAATTAACGTAATTACCACTCTAAAAAATTTTTAAACGGCTAACACATATATCACTAATCATACTATCAAATTTATGTTTTTTTTATCATGAAACTTAAACCTTCAACAATATACAGTAAGTCATGTTTTTTTATATTCTGATACAGTTAGGTGAAAAACACTTAGAAAAAAACCAAACTAAATATGACAAATAAAAATACAACCGTTAATTTCCAACTCTAATAGTTCAAAACATCCCAATCACAACACATGTTTACAACACAAAATGCTAACACAAACCCACAAACTCACAAAGCCACCAAGGTACAACCCAACAAAGCCTAACCCACACACCATAGTACAACCTATCAAAGCATAACACCTTCAATCATCCTCTCATTAATAATACCCAAACATATTACCAGCAGAAGCCATAATAGGCTGTTGATTAACACACATCACATTCCATGAATTCTCCATCAAATCACCCTCAAACAACCAACTCCTACCATTGATGCATTGACCACTTGTATCATTAACGCATTGAGCGGTTGTACAATTACCATTTGTGTTGATCATATTCAAAATTCCGTTAAGTGACTCCAGACTCTGGCTAAGCTCGCTCACCTGAGCCCTCAAAACAGAGTTCTCTGCTTCGATTTCGACGAATCGGTTCGTCGTGAGTTCGATGGTGGTTCGAATCCGATCGTTATCGGTCTTGATCCGGCTAGCGTCAGCCGTCAGTTCATTGATGTACCTCTGTTTCCTCATCCGTGATCTTCGTGCCGATTCACGGTTCGATTCCATACGTTTCCTCTTCTTCTCATCGATCAATCGGTCCTCCGATGGCAAATCTGATAGAAATATTCACCCATTAGCAACAGAATAGCTAAATTTCATGTATTTTAGAAGCTAAATTACAAAAGAAAGTTGAATTTAATGGTTTTTTTGAAAAACAGAGGATATCTCTTGGGATACTTACAGGTAGCTCTACCTCTGATTTCGTCGGACCCAGATGAATTTCCGCTTGAAGACGACATGGGTTATGGTGATTTGAAGTTATAAATCAGTATAACGAATAAAAAACTGGAAGAATTGTGATTAATATGCAGAATTGAGACGAAATCCGAAGTTAATTTCTGAGAAAACGTAGAACCAGTAGAGGAAGACGACGGAGAACGATTGAACAAGATGGGTCCGGCGAATCAGTGAGGAATTGATCATAAACCCTGATCGGAGGATTTCACAGAGAACAGGAGACATTAGTCTCTAGCATCTATACATCAAATGTTCAGGATCGATTGAAATTGGGAATTAAGGAGATTTGATCGTCGGTGTGGTCGCCGGAGATGGGAGTTTGTGAATAGAAGAAGAGAATTTTGGGTATGATGGAGAAAATGAAGGTAGAAGAGGTTTTGCAGAGGAAGAAGATGGGGTGATTATATAGATGAAACGAAGGGTGAAATGGTTGAATTGTAAAGGGAGATTGGTGGTTTTGGGAAGAAGACGAAAGTGGAAAACAAACAACTTGCTGATTATTATATTAGATGAAGTTCCACCTCCATTTTTTCACCCATTTATGTTTTTGGAAAAACATATAATTTTATAAACTTATTAATGAAATCTTCTTTATTATCAATAATGTGAAAAATGCCCCCATTACAAGACAATGCACCACCTTATATGGAGGTGGTAGTCTAACCAACCTCCTCAATCTATGGTACGTTTCCATATCTATAATACAAAATATAGTAACTAATGAATGGGATAATAATGGTGATTGAAAGCAATCTTCAGCTGCTAATACTCCCCCTTAGCTTGACCGGGAGTGACGACAAACGGTTAAGCTAGATCGAAAACTCTCGAATAGTTGTCTCGAAAGACCTTTGGTGAAGATGTCGGCATATTGATAGGATGCAGGTACATGAAGGACTCGAACTTGACCCAAGCGGACTTTTTCACGAACGAAATGAATGTCCAGTTCAACGTGTGTTAGATCTAGATTGTATAGGGCTAGATCATTTTTGTATAGGCTTAGTACTTGAAAATCAAGTCTTGTAATTAATATTTGTAACAGTCAAAATATATATATGTGCTTTGAATCTATAGAATAACCCCATATATGTGTGTGTTGATTTGTGACTTGACAGGAGAAACAATGTACTTGGATGGATTTCCTGAAATTGACCGTGTAGGAAACATCTACGGATGAACATTATTGTTAATCCGTAGATATGTTTCTTACAAGACCAAATGACCAAGTGAATGTTCCTGCGGATGATCAAGTAGCATGAAGTGAAGACTTCTACGGAAGACAGAGTTCCTACGGAAGAACAATACTTCTACGGAAGACCAATCATCTACGGAAGAACAAAAGTTCTGCGGACGACAAGACTGCTGTGGAAGAACATTATACTTGTGGGATTGCAACTATCAAGAAGTCAAACAAATCAACTCAATCAATAACAAATCCCGAGAGATCCGGTGTTTCCTTAGCCGACTCAAATCATCTATAAATATGAGTCCTAGGTTTCACATCTCGGTGAACACAATCAATCAATATTACGGATGTCGAGTTACATCATTGTGCAACCCTAACCGCCGTCACATCAACATCAAACATTATTCGATACACTGAATTCGATTGTTCATAGTCATTCATTATTATTCTTTTGTAATCATTACATTATAGTTAATGAAATACGTTTGAATAATTATTGATTTCGCTTTTATTGTGTTTCTGTGGTTGTGTTCATCATTAATCATCAAACCAATTAAACGTCAATTAGTGATAATTCCGCGATCATTAAATTGATTTATTTTAATACTGATAATTCTGAATCGCGATCCTTGGATTCACAGGTGGTATCAGAGCCATTGGTGCTCATTGATTTAGATCAATTGATCTATCAGTATTAAAATTGTTTAATTGATTTTCAAACAATTAAATCAACGACTTGTCATTCAGCAAGCACTGTCTCATTGCTTGTTTGACTTAGATCTATATTCAAATTAATTGAATATTAGATCTGCGTCTTTGATAGATTTATCAATCTTAGCATTTAAGTTTTGATTAATTCTTTTGCATTAAACATGAGTACTTTTGGTGGAGGATCTTATCAACCGCCAAAGTTGGAAACCAAAGCTGATTTTAAATCCTGGAAGATCAAGTTCAGGAATCATGTGAACTACACAGATTCTGACTTGTGGGAGTCCATCACTCAAGGTCCTTATATTCCACCCACTCTTGGGCCGGATTATAATGACAAGAACCAGCCAATCAGCACTAAAGACCTGCCACCTGATGATGTCAAGAAGGTCAAAGTCGATATTAAAGCATACAGCTTGCTTAGTATGGCTTTGCCAGAAGAAATCTTGATCAGGTGTGAAAACTACAAGACAGCAAATTCCCTGTGGAAGATACTCCACACTCTCTGTGAAGGGAGTGATGAGATCCGAAGCATAAGGAAAGACACTTAGATCACAATATGAAACTTTTCATCATATTGAGGGTGAATCAATTCCTCAGCAACTCCATAGATTTATGCAACTTGTTACTGAGATGAACATCTTGGAGTTAAAATATACTACTGAGGAATTAAACAAGAAGATGCTCCACACTTTGCCTGAAAGTTGGAAGCAAACAGTCTCCATGTTCAAGAATACCATAGATCTCAAGACAACAGGTCTGGATACATTGGTGGCTAAGGTAGAAGCTCTTGAACTGGATGAACAATCAAGAAACAAGAGTGTGAGAACTCATGTCTCACCTTATCACTTCAAGGAAACCAAGAATGCTGGAAGTGCATTTATCTCTAATAATGAAGGTGATAACTCTTGTACTTTGAGTGATGATGAAGAGGAAGTAAGTTTTTATGCATCCAGAAATCATCTCAAAGTAAAACTCAAAAAGAAAAGGGAAAATCTGCAGAGAAAAGAGAGACATCAGCAACAGCAAACTCAGAACCAATAACTGTGATATTGGATTCTGAAGAACAAAAAGCAGCCTTTGCAGCTTTTAGTTCAAGCTTTCAAGCATATCTTGGAAGTTCCCTTACATCAGCAAACATCTGTCAGCAAGATTTGGAGGAACTCCCTCCTGATGTAGTAGAAGAGATGGATCTACAATGGCAGATGGCAATGATTGCTTACAGAGCTAAGCAATATCTGCGGAGAAATAAAAATCTGGCAGCAGCAAGTAAAACATCAAAGATTGGTGTTGATAAATCAAAAGTCAGATGCTTCAAGTGCAATCTCTATGGTCACTTCTCTAGAGAATGCAACCAACAATCATCTCCGCAGTATCAGCAGCAGCAGCAACAAAATCAGCAGCAACAACAACAACATCAGAATCAGCAATCAAACTCTCTAAGATCTCTACAAAGACCTCAGCTAACATCCCCACCAGCCACAAATACATCAGCAGGACCAAGCAACTCTAAGGAGACAGGGCTGATCATACTTCAGGATGGAACATGTGACTGGAGTTTGTATGAGAAGGAAGTGATATAGGAGAATCAAGCATTGATGGCACATATGGAAAACAAAGTTCCTCCTATGGCCAGAGAGGTAAAAGACAGGTTATGTTCATCAACATGTGTTGAGGAAGTTGAACGATATAGAGTCCATGCTCAACAATTGGCTGATAAAGTAAAGGAAACTATAATTTTGAATGAATCACACTTAAGAGAACAAAAATTATATCAAATCAAAATAAGTTCTTTACAAAAAGATTTAGAAAAATATGTTTCTGAAAATTACAGCCTAAAAGCCCAAGTTGAGCATCTGACCACTTCCTTAACAAAATCCATGGCTGATCATGCATCAACTGAAGTGAAACTTTAGAAGTTTCAATTATCATCTCAACAATATGAGAAGTTGTTAAACTCTCATATTGAATCAAAGAACAGGTCCGGGTTGGGTTATAATGCTGTTGCACCACCTATTAATGATAACTACACACCTTTACCTGAAACAATGACTAACAATTTGTCAAAACATTTTGTGCAAAGCACCAAAATTGACATAAACAACAGTCATGAAGCTGAGATAAGTGAAACTGAATCTACGGAATCTGAATCACTTAAACATAATGATCAGATTTTGATAAGTATGATGACTTGGATGATTCTGATGAACATGATACTGATCAACTGAACATTGGTAAGAATGTTCAAGTTGAAACTGGTCTTCCGCGGGTACTTGAAGAATCAAAGCTGCAGTATCCTCCAAAGCAACGGAACATGCTGAAGACTATCTGCAAAAGGATTGCCGAATTGAATGAAGGACTTCAAGAACTGAACCTTCACAAAGTTGATAGCTGCGGATCAAGTGCTGAGATACCTTTGTCTTCAGAGAAAGGTAAGAAACAACAAACTTCAACAAAGCAAAAGAAAAATTCAAGTGTTGAAGATCAGTGGAAAAAGAAATCTGAAGAATCCGTAGAACATCTGCGGAAAGCAAGAGTTACCAAGTCCGTAGACCTTCTGCGGAAGACAAAAATTACTGACTCCGCAGAAAAGCAACGGAAGAGAGAAACTGATTCTGCGGACGAGGTAAAAAGAGAGACCAACAAACATGCACAGAAAAAGGTGAATGTCAAGCAACAAATGGCAGCCAAAGGCAAACAAGCAACAGCTGATGATGCTCCAAACAAAAACAAGAAGAAATCAACTGATGCTTCAGCAAGTGAGAAAAAGAACAGTAAAAAGAAGGATGAATCTGAAGAAAGTTTAAAAAAATATTGTAAATGGTGTGATATGAAGAATCACAATACTGATGAATGCTATTTCAGCAGCTATTGTTCCATTTGCAATATGAACAATCACATGACTGATGATTGTTTCTTCAACAAACACTGTGCCATATGTGACAAAAATAATCATTCCACTCAGAATGTTATTTTAATAAGAAGAACAAGAAAAAGAGCAAAAAGAAGTCACAAGTAGCATCATCCGAATCAGATTCTCAATCATCAGTAAGTAACAAAGAGACAAAGATTCAAACAGATCAACAAAAGTCAAAGAAAGGATCATCTTTTGAGAACAAGTCTTCAAAGAAGAAAACACCAACACAGGCTAAGACACCTCACAAAAAGGTGGATTTGTCTGATAAACAGACTGAAGAAGTGGATGGTTTCTTTGACAACTTTGCAAAAGGAACTCCTGTGTCTCAATCAAAGCTGAAAGATGAAGAAACTTTCAAAACTACAGGATCCTCTCCAAAGTTAAAATACCAACCTAAACAAGTCACTTTGAAGAAAGACTCAGACAAGCATGAAGGCATCCAGAAACCTGACTCATCTTCAACAGAATCATCCTCACCACCATCAAATCAAAAAGAAACAACTAATACTGAAACTTCAAGATTAATTCATGAAGGAGTAACTATTGTTGACACATCTGGCAAATCCAAGACAATTAAGCCTTGGATTGTCAATTCTAACTAATTTCTTTTTGTGTGCAGGAACAATCATGGAGAGCTGACAACAAGTGGTATGTTGACAGTGGTTGTTCCAGACATATGACAGGGAACTGTGCACTTCTCCATGACTTCAAACATAAACATACCTCTTATGTGGCATTTGGTGGGGATAAGAATGAAGGTAAAATTGTTGGTGAGGGAATGGTAACTAATGGTGTGTTAACATTTGAAAAAGTAAATTACTGTGAAAATTTGCAGTATAATTTACTTAGTGTTTCCCAAATTTGTGATCAAAATTATTTAACACTATTTGATAACACTAACTGTTACATTCTCAAGCCAGGTTTTATAGTTCCAGCAGACTGGATCCTTCTCAAAGCATCAAGAAAAGGCAACACATATATCTTAGATATGAACAACACAACACTCACTAATCATGAGACATGCCTGCTGTCTAAATCTTCAGAAGATGAATCTCAACTGTGGCATAGAAGGCTTGTCCATTCCAACATGAAGAACATGAATAAATTAGTGAAAAATGACCTAGTCATTGGATTACCAAAGAAAGAATTTCACTGTTCTAATCATTGTTCTTCATGTTATAAAGGAAAACAACACCGAGTGTCTCATAAATCCAAAACAATTAACACTAACACTACACCACTCAAATTGCTTCACATGGACCTCTTTGGTCCAACCAATGTGCTGAGCATTGGAAAAAGGCAATATTGTTTGGTGATAGTAGATGATTTCACTAGATTCATATGGGTCTTCTTTTTAAAACATAAGAGTGAAACATCTGAAACATTAATGGACTTTGTGATCAAGATTGAGAATCAACTTGATTTAAAAGTTAAAATGATTTAGGAGTGATAATGGAACTGAGTTTGTTAATGCTGATCTGGATTCTTTTTGCAGGAATAAAGGGATAGCAAGACAATTCAGTGCACCAAGAACTCCACAACAAAATGGAGTGGCTGAAAGGAGAAATAGAACACTCATAGAAGCAGCCAGAACAATGCTAGCTGATTCTCAGTTGCCCATTACTTTCTGGGCAGAAGCTGTGAATACAGCTTGCAATGTTCAAAATAGAACTTTGATAGTCAAAGAACATAATAAAACACCTTATGAACTCTTATTTAAAAGGAAACCTTTTATAGGATATCTTAGAGCTTTTGGGTGTCATGTGTCTATTTTGAATACTAAAGAACAATTGGGAAAATTTTCTGAAAAAGCCTATGATGGTTTCTTTGTTGGATATTCATCCACTTCTAAATCATATAGGGTCTATATTCCAGAACATAACATAGTTGAAGAGACTCCCAATGTTTCTTTTGATGAATCCATGTTTACTACTAATGTAAAAGGATCATCTTGGTTATTTGATATAGATGCATTAACAGAATCATTTAACACTGGTTATCTGATCAATGCAGGTGCTGCGGATACATGCTATCCATTTGTACCTCCAAGCTTGAATGAAGTGCCCCTGACAGCTGACCCACCACGGACACAACTTTCAACTGCACCTCAGCAAGAATCAAGTCAGCAGCATGAAGTTACATCCGTAAATACATCCGCAGATGCATCAGCATCCGCAGATGTAAGTCCTGCCTCAGCTGCTGAACTAAGGGATAAAGAGGAGGGGTTAAATCAACAAACCATGCCTGCAACACAACAATGTTCATCCGTGGATGGTAATGCATCTTCTACGGAAGTACAAAATGCATCCGTAGATGCTGCAGTTACTCCTGCGGAAGAACAAAATGCTGCTTCCGTAGAACCTCCTGCGGAAGAACAAAATGCTGCTTCCGTAGAACCTCCTGCGGACGAACAAAATGCTACTTCCGTAGAACTTCCTGCGGAAGAAGACAACCCAGCAGCAACTCATACACAAGCTGATCAAAATGAGCATGAGCCTTTTGATTATTTCATAGACTCAACTTCTCAGCTGACTCCATCTGCTTCAATGGGTTTCTCAAACTTGGAATCCACAATTCCAGTTGATGCTGTCTCAACAAGCAGAATCCACAAGGCTCATCCAACAGACAATATCATTGGAGATCTGAATACAAGAACTACAAGGAACAAAGGAGGTATGGCAAACATTTGTTTGTTCACCTGCTTCTTGTCCCAAACAGTTCCTGCAAACATTACAGCTGCACTAAAAGACAACAGCTGGATTGAGGCTATGCAAGAAGAGCTACAACAATTCAGAAAACAAAAAGTGTGGACTCTTGTAGACTTGCCTACGGGTCAACACCCAATTGGAACTAGGTGGCTATTCAAAAACAAGCTGGATGACAGAGGTATCATCGTGAGAAACAAGGCTAGGCTTAATGCTCAAGGATATACCCAGGGAGAGGGAATAGACTATGATGAAGTCTTTGCACCAGTTGCCAGGATTGAAGCTATAAGGGTTTTCCTAGCCTATGCCTCATTCAAGAAGTTCACAGTCTATCAAATGGATGTGAAGTGTGCTTTCCTCTATGGAAAATTGATGAAGAAGTCTATGTTGCTCAACCCCCTGGATTTGAAGACCCTGATTATCCACATAGAGTATACAAGCTTGACAAAGCTTTGTATGGTCTTCATCAAGCACCCAGAAAGTGGTATGACATACTATCATCCTTCCTGCTGAAGAATGGCTACAAGAGAGGAACAATTGATCAGACACTTTTCCTCAAATATGAACATCAAGATCTTTTGGTGGTTCAAATATATGTTGATGACATAATATTTGGATCAACCAACAAGAAGCTGTGCCAAAGCTTTGAAGACTTAATGAAATCTGAATTTCAGATGAGCTCCATGGGAGAATTGACATTCTTCCTTGGCTTACAAGTTCATCAGAAACCAGATGGCATTTTCATCAATCAAGAAAAGTACATTCATCAAATTTTGAAGAAGTACAATCTTGCTGATTCCACTTCATGCAAGACACCAGCATCAACAATAGACAAGATTGTGCCTGACCCTGCTGGAAAATCCGTAGATCAAAGATTGTATAGATCAATGATCGGTTCTTTAATGTACTTAACTGCCAGTAGACCTGACATCATGTTTGCTGTTTGTGTTTGTGCCAGGTATCAATCAGACCCAAAGGAGTCACATCTGAATGCTGTAAAGAGGATTTTCAGATACCTGAAAGGCAAACCTGCATTGGGACTTTGGTATCCCAAAGATGGAGATTTTAGCCTCTACTCCTATTCAGATAGTGACTATGGAGGATGCAACAACAACAGAAAATCCACAACTGGTGGATGTCAGTTTTTAGGACCACGACTTGTTTCATGGCAGTGCAAGAAGCAAACAAATGTATCTGTATCCACAGCTGAAGCAGAGTACATAGCTGCTTCAGCAGGTTGCTCTCAAGTACTTTGGTTGCAGAACCAATTACTTGATTATGGTTACAATTTCCTTCATACACCAATTCATATTGATAATTCAGCTGCTATGTTTATAACTGCTAACCCAGTTCAACATAGTAAAACAAAACATATTGAAATCAGATACCATTTTCTGAGAGATTGCTCTGAAAAAGGTCTAATCAAGTTAGTCAAAGTAGACACAACCAATCAGCTTGCTGATTTGTTCACTAAAGCATTTGATTCTGTTAGATTTAATTTTCTGATAGAATCTTTGGGGATGTTTAACTTAGAATAAATCAACAAAAGCATATGACTGACTTTGTGCAGAGTAATCGTTAAAGATAACTTAAGTGTCTGATAGAACATCTATACATGCATTATATTAGGGAAATGATAGTAGACTATACTTGGTTATTTAACAAAAACTCAATCTGACTTATATCATACTGATATGTGAGTAGGTTCATCTTGAGTGAAACAAAGCTAAGAGCATGCCAAACTAAAAGCATCAGGTAACTGTCTGTGAGGATTCCATTTGAGAATCAGGAAGGTATGTTCTCTCCTGATGTGATCAAATCACTTACACAAGCACACTATGTAAAATACTTTATAATCTTCTATCTTTGCAAAGTCATATTCCCTCTGTTTTGTGTGAACAAAGACCTGGGAATGTGATTAACAAGTGTGATCTTCATTCTCCCTCTGTTTTGTGTAAACAAAGACCTGGGTTAAAGTTCACCTCTGTTTTATGAAAGTAAAGACCTGGTGACTATGAAGATCATATTTCAGCTCTAAAAAGGAATCACTTGTGATCCATTGTACATCAAGTCAAAGAGCTTCAACATCAAAGCATTCATGAGACTGTAATATGTCTCAAGATAGAACTTATAACTTAATGTACATAGTCATTAAGTGTGGAATGTAGTGATTTGCCTCACCTACGGAAGACATACTCTAATGATAATTGAATGTGGGACTCATGATTGCTACTGATTAACAAACTTCACAACATGATAAATAGCATGCCTAGTTGATACAATACTCATGTTTGAATTTAAGTGGATCTATATACTTGCAATCAGGTATGAATTGAATCAACTAATCAACATCAGCAGAAGCCAAGTTATAGTATGATCCCTCTATATATATATGCCTGCATGTAACTGTTTAATTCAGATGTTTAATTGTTATTTCAACTGACTTTCTCTCATTTAGACTGTCATATGCTTGTCATGCCTGTTTACAACTTAAATTTATGATAAATGTAACAGTCTCACATTAATCACAAATTTAGGGGGAGTAGTTCATGCATGAAAAACAATAAAAGCTGATAATTGATTTGAATTACTTTGAAGGAATTGGAACTTGAGCACTAACTTGAATGCAGGATACAGGAAACTTGCTTTCCTGTACTTAATTGCCATGCAAATAAAGTCAACAATGTCCAAACATCAACATTAGATTCTACTCAGTAGATATCATACATTTAAAGTTTTAAAACTTTTATGTTCCGCAGAAGTTTCAGTAATACATCTCATCCGTAGAAGTATTATGTGATTTCTGATTCAGCAGCAAAACAAATGCATTGATCTTACATCCAGATGTTAAGACATCCGCAGATGTAAGGTTCCGCAGATGTTGACATCCGCAGATGTAAGGTTCCGCAGATGTTGACATCCGCAGATGTCAAAGTTCCGCAGATGTTCTGCGGAAGAAGTAATGCATTCTAAACAAAATTGGTATGATAGGAATGAATGGGAGTGGGCCCAACATAATTAATAAAAGAACATAATTAATAAAAGAAATTAATGTGTTCGCCTATAAATAAGGTTTCTGATATTTTTGCAGAGCACTTTTTCACTTTTAACCTAGAAAATCGCCCATTTTCCCTCTTTTTCAAAATTTCAAAATATCCGTTCCAAGAACACATTATCAACATTATCCAGTAATCAATTACCGTTACTGCGAAGGTAAATCATGTCTTAAACATCAGTACGAAACTGATTAATCGGTTATTGCCATTAAAACGATTCAACTGCATGTTTTCTAACTTGATTTTCTTTACAGATGAATAATAGATTCGCAAAGAACATAATGTGTGCGCGTTCTTAAACGCTGATGATCCTGCGGCGGAAGGATGTCGAGATATCATAAGATATCTCCGACGATCAAGGCTCTTCTACGCCTTGACGGCTGAGCCTGTGATCCATCAGACGCATATAATCGACTTCTGGAACTCAGCACAAGTTGAAGAACAAGGTGATGAGGAAGTGATTGTGGCTGAGATTCGGAACAAGCGTCTACGAATCACTGAAAGCACCATACGAATATGCCTGGAACTGGGAGATAGAGAGATAGGTCACCCCGATGTATTCGAGAATGAATATATTGAGAAAATATTCAACCTGATGGGGTACGATGGTGATTACGAGAAAGGGGAAATCAAAAAGGGTAGGTGTGCAAACCGTACAGATTCTTGTGCCATACCTACCTAAAGTGCATGTCAAACAGGAAGTCGGGGCTTGACAGATTCTCTCGGCACATATCATCTGGAATCATTGGATATTCGAGGGGAGAATTTATAACTACGCCAAATACATCTTCAACTGTCTGAGTGAACAAGTCAAACTGCAGAAGAATGACAAGATGTACATGTTCCCGAGATTCCTGCAACTGGTGATCAACTCAGAACTACCAAGGTTGGACAGAGTTGGCGATGTGTTTGTTCAAGCACACTTGAGCAAATCTGTGCTAAACAAGCTTAGTGGGAGTTACCAGGGTCAAGATATGCCAATGTTCGCACATATAGTAGATCCCCAAGCAGACCTTCCACAAGAGTTGGCTTGGGCAGATGAAGCAGAATCATCTGCTGATTCTGCACAAGCATCTCACTCACCACTCCAAACACCACCACACCAACACCACTCACCAACCCAAACTCCACCACTCCACATCAAACACCTAGCCAAACACCCCCTCAACAATCACAATCACCAACAAGCTTGAACACACAACCAACCTCCCCAATTCATCAACATCAATCACCTTACCAATATCCTCATCATCCACCAAAAACACTCAGCCTATATCTCCAGCCCAACAACAATCACCATCAGCTTCTCAGTCATCATCTCATCACACTCAACCTCTCTCTCCACTAAACATTCAATCCCCTGTACTACCACCACCAGAATCTCCAAAACATGCATCACCGGAAAGTGCTGGCACTGAACCATTTGAGATAACTGAGTCTGTACACTCTGTACACTCAGGAGACACAGAGATATTATCTCAAGCCAGTACTGTTCCTTTATCACCCACACACACAGAAGAACTAGCTTCATCAGCACATACTGAGCCCATATCTTCATTGAAAGATGAACAAATTGCTGATGAGCACGGAGAAGTACAAGGATCTGCTGAGGATGTCATTGCATACCATGAAGATGATTTAAGTGACAAAGACATTCCTGTCAGCAAAAGCTTTTTGGTTGCTGAGTACAACAAGTTAGTACTCAAATCAAATAAGCGAAAAGAAAGAATTCAAGAGCTGAAAGGTGTAATTAAAGAAAAGATGAAGAGCTGATGAAGAAAGATGCTAGACTAAAACGGCTGAGAGAAGATGCTCTAAGCAACAATGAAGTTATTGATGCATTGTTGCAAAGAGAACAAGAGTTGGAGGCTTCTTCAAAGACTGAGCAAAATGATAAAGCTGAACTGATCAAACAGAAAGATGCAGAAATAGAAGAGCTGAAAAGAAGATATCTGCTCTGAAAACAAAAGAAGCCTCAAGTGCTGATCAACCAAAACAGTCGGGTGGAGCTTCTAAGCAAATGATTTCATACACCCGGAAAAGAAATACTTTGGAGCAACTCAAAAGAAACCTGAAGATGAAAGCTCTCCAAAGAGACCAAAACTTCCATCCCCTGCACCTACACCTTCAGTAGATGTGTCTACTGTGAAGGTATCATCCGGAGATGATGATGACAGTGAGAAAGAGTGGGAGGAACTGACAAGAATTGAGTCCCCCACTGGTGAAAAGGGTGGAAAGGCCGATGACCTTCTAACAACAGCAGACATCATGGAAGAGAGGCCTGATTCAAGCATGTTTATGACCCTCATCAACCATGGTTTTCCATATGACATGGTTGAGAGGATGAACACTTCTGAAATGAAGAATGCTCTGAAAGAGTTTGAGTTTGCAAGGTTCATAATCCCAAACTGTGATTATGAAGCCTTTACAACCTTTCAGTCATTGGAGAAGATAAAGAAGGATCTGGGCCACTATGACACAGCCAAACTTACCAAGTACAATATGACTTGCTGGTTACAGGGCCACAACTACAAACCACATGAGCTCAAAGGTAGAACCACTGGAGAACTGCGGAGGATGATGGAGCATGTGATGAAGGTGGAATTAGAAACTGGTGTCAAGTTCAGAACCACTGCTCCACATCCAAAAGAACAACAAACTAAACTTGCTGCTGATCCAATAACAGTTGAACCAAAAGATCAGCACAAGGAAAAAGAAACACTGATCAGAGAGCCAAGGGCAGTGATCCCCGGAAAGGTATGGCCTCTGGGAACCACAGTTCGAGAGATCACAGAGAAGAAATCAACTCTCATTGAACTGTATGACCATATCACAACTCCCAGTTCTGCAGAGAACACAGGATTATGGCCTGGAAATATGATCCAGACTGGGATTGTGCAATAATAAAAAGGACATCTGGAAGGATTCAATACTTCCATGATGTGTCAGCTCTGCTTAGCCTTCCGGAACAAGATATCAGGGATTTGCAAAGCATCCTAATATCCAACTATCCAATTCATCTCAGGGGGAGAGACTTCTCTGGAGCTGTAAATGGTATGAAGACCAGGTTCATTGATGATGTGCTGACACAAGCAAAGAAAGATGATAAAGAGCATATCAGAATCAAATAAAGCAGGAAAAGAAGAACAACTGAAGTCTCATCCCTTGTAGATGAAGACATGCTAAAGAGAGTTGGATGTAATAAAACTCAGATACCATCAAAAGCATAAAAGGAAATCAGTTCACTTATCCTATCACAGAATGGGGATATGTTGAAAAAACCAAAGAGATGGTATTGCTGAGAAATGCTTATGGGAAGAAGGCTGATAAGATCAGGATCTTTGATCCAATTGAGATAAAGATGCTGCATCCTAGCTACACATCATACCTTCACGACAAATTCTTCCCAAAGCTAACAGATGAAAAAGCTCAGAATGATCTCTGCCTGTACGTGCACATGATACAAGTTATTGATAAACTGCATGCAAAGGCACACAAGAGAAGGAGACATGAGGCTGGGCTACTGAAGGGGACAACCATAGCTGAAGTGTCTGAGCTCAGAATCTCAGAAGAAGATGAATTAGAGATTGTATATAATGATAGTGTAGTGGAAACACTCACTACGGAAGAAGATGTTTTGGGTCTGAGCTATGACACGTTGAAGAAGATCAGCAGGATGCAGATCAAGTACAAGTACGATGATCAGAAGACTGTTGTATCTTACTTCTATAACAAAATCATATCAAGAGTCAAGGAACTAGCAGTTTTGAAAGACTGATTACAAGTAGCTAAGCCTAAGGGGGAGTATTGTTAGATCTAGATTGTATAGGGCTAGATCATTTTTGTATAGGCTTAGTACTTGAAAATCAAGTCTTGTAATTAATATTGTAACAGTCAAAATATATATATATGTGCTTTGAATATATAGGATAACCCCATATATGTGTGTGTTGATTTGTGACTTGACAGGAGAAACAATGTACTTGGATGGATTTCCTGAAATTGACCGTGTAGGAAACATCTACGGATGAACATTATTGTTAATCCGTAGATATGTTTCTTACAAGACCAAATGACCAAGTGAATGTTCCTGCGGATGATCAAGTAGCATGAAGTGAAGACTTCTACGGAAGACAGAGTTCCTACGGAAGAACAATACTTCTACGGAAGACCAATCATCTACGGAAGAACAAAAGTTCTGCGGACGACAAGACTGCTGCGGAAGAACATTATACTTGTGGGATTGCAACTATCAAGAAGTCAAACAAGTCAACTCAATCAATAACAAATCCCGAGAGATCCGGTGTTTCCTTAGCCGACTCAAATCATCTATAAATATGAGTCCTAGGTTTCACATCTCGGTGAACACAATCAATCAATATTACGGCTGTCGAGTTACATCATTGTGCAACCCTAACCGCCGTCACATCAACATTAAACATTATTCGATACACTGAATTCGATTGTTCATAGTCATTCATTATTATTCTTTTGTAATCATTACATTATAGTTAATGAAATACGTTTGAATAATTATTGATTTCGCTTTTATTGTGTTTCTGTGGTTGTGTTCATCATTAATCATCAAACCAATTAAACGTCAATTAGTGATAATTCCGCGATCATTAAATTGATTTATTTTAATACTGATAATTCCTGAATCGCGATCCTTGGATTCACAACGTGTTTGGTGCGTTGATGTTGAACCGGATTGTCTGACAAGTACTAGAGCGTGAACAGTTTGCTGTCGTTTGGATGACCATGATATTAGGTTGTCGCCGAGAAATACATAGAAGCCGGATGTGGAGCGTCTAGAATCTGGGCAACCAGCCCAGTCTGCATCTGAGTAGGCGACCAGAGATGAGGTGGCCGATTGTGTGGGTCGTAACCCATGGTTTAAAGTGCCCTTGATGTAACGAAGTATCCGTTTTAAGAAAGCAAAGTGTGTATCCCGAGGAGCGTGCATGAATAAACACACTTGTTGTACTGCATAAGAAATATCGGGCCGAGTAAATGTAAGATATTGAAGTGCGCCGGCTAAACTCCGATATTCAGTTCCGTCGGGTAGCAAAACTCCGTCTTCGGCACTTAGCTTGGAGGCCGTGTCCACCGGTGTATTACATGGTTTGCAATCGGACATATTTGCTCGGTGTAGGATATCACGAGCATACTGAGACTGTGATAGAAATAAACCTTTAGCATCACGCTGAACAGATATTCCCAAGAAATGGTGTAGCGATCCCAAGTCAGACATAGCGAACTCTCGTGAGAGGAGGCTGATAAGTTGTTGCAAAAGAGTACCTGAGGAAGCTGTTAGGATAATATCATCAACATAAAGTAATATGGGTGACTGAGTAGACTGGATGAAGAGGCTTTGGTGTGGGAATGGCTGCCGAGGCTGGATTGTCTCCCATTGTGATGCTTCGTAAAGTACAGAAACAAGAAAAAAAATAGGATCGGAGGTTTACAAGAAGAATGGCTCTGATGCCATGAAATCTTCTTTATTATCAATAATGTGAAAAATGCCCCCATTACAAGACAATGCACCACCTTATATGGAGGTGGTAGTCTAACTAACCTCCTCAATCTATGGCACGTTTCCATATCTATAATACAAAATATAGTAACTAATGAATGGGATAATAATGGTGATTGAGAGCAATCTTCAGCTGCTAATAATTAACATCCATATAGTATCCAATCGAGTGTTGTCAAAGTGGCTAGCGACTCATGTTTCATTTGAACCTAACTTGAAAATAACCTTAGAAATTAGCATGTTTATTAAGGCTGTGCAAAATGTTTGCGACTCGAAATTCGTTTGAAAAAAGCTTGAAAAAAGATGAAAACAAACACGTAATGGCCAATTCTCGTAATTCAATTATTTAAACTCAAAACAACCCAAACATCTAAGAAACCCTAGTTTACTCTTTTTCTCCGTTTCTCAAACTTCAAACCCTAGTTTAATGACTTAGTCTTCTCTTATTCTCAAGCTGCAGCCGCACCACACCACCGCGACCACAGCCCCCTGCAACCAGCCCCCGCGGCCACAGCCCCCTGCCCCCCCCCCACCGACCACACTACCGCGACCACAGCCCCCTACGACCGCCAACCATCCCTCGCAACCGCCGACCAGGCTACAACAAGCAGCGGCGGAGCTTGATCGAAAGATTAGGGGGGGCGGGGGAGAAAGTAAAGTATTTTAGGGGGGCGGACTCTATATTTATTAAAAAAATTCCACTACCGGACCGAAATTTTATACTATCGAGCCGAAAATTTACACTACTGACGAAAAAAAGAGAGGGGCGGGGGCCCCCCTGGTCCCTATAAAGCTTCGCCTCTGACAACAAGTAAGCTCTCTTGTAAAATCGAGTTGGCTCGACGACCCACGAGCTGGCTCGAGCTTTTCACGAGCCGAACTCGAGCTCGTTTTTCCAGCTCGGATACATTTTCGAGCCGAGCCGAGCTGGCTCGTTAGGCCATCGAGCTCGAGCCCGAACCCATCTCGGCTCGGCTCGATTCGGCTCGTTTATAGCCCTAATGTTTATAAACGAATTAAGTTGGCTCGTCTTCGTTTTATAAACGGCTCTAGCTCAAGTTAAGATAAATTTGACTTATCGTTGGTTAATTGTTTTGTTGGCTAATTCGTAGGTCCAGTTTAAATTAAAGCTTAGATCATATACCAAAATTATGGCATTATTTAAATAGACATATGGTTATTATAATATTTTAGATAGAGTTATACTAAAAAAGGTGTTTAATTTAAAAAGTTTAAAAGTGATTGTGAATTTAACATGTGTCCTTCTACTATTCTAAACAAGATGTTAGTTTAGTTATTGTGTCAAAAAAATCCTCTAATTTTTTCTTATACGTTTATTGAGTCAAATATTAGTTCATTATGTCATATATTTTACATCATTTTTATATGCATTCATCATTGTATTTTATGTTTTAGATCTTTTTATATTATTTTTGTCATTGTTTTTATAAATTATGTAAACTTGCTATATCTAGATTGTGTTTTATAATTAAAAACACACAATAATATACTTTCGCATAAAACTCATGATGTTGAAGATAACACAATGTGTTATTTTTATTATTATTCTTTATAGTTATATAAATATGTTATCTATTATTGTATTTTATAATTAAAAATACTCAATGATATTATTTTACAAATATATTTTGAACTTATAATGTTTAAGATAACAAAGTGATAATACAAAAACACAATGTGACACCGTGTTATTTTGTTATTTAATGTATTATATTAACTAGGTGTTACTTTATTATTTTGTTTTACATACTAGAGATCATGGTTGTAAAACAAGGTCTACAAAGCCGAGTACTCTTCGAGTAATCGTTCCAAGATAGATTGATAATGCGACTTTTTTCAACTCCTTCTAATTACTCAGAATCGATCAAACGTGGTCAACCTTGACAAGAATCAGATATAGCAGGTGATGTCGGGCCGATTTGAATTTTAACAAAAGTAAAACATAATTTATATGCCTATTATATCAAGAATGAATATAATTTTCACATATTTTGTTGTAAATATTAGTAAATTTACGTTATTTGACATATATTTAATTTTCCAAAACTAAATTTTTTATAATTTGTCAAAACTAAATTCTTTATAATTTGTCAAACTAAATTCTTTATAATTTTACATGTCCGAGTACTCCCGAGTACTCTCCGCTTAAACCGAGTACTCTCAACTCCTCGCTTGACCGACTAGGGAGAGCTTAGCGAATTTTGCAACCATGCTAGAGTTACACAATAATGTTATTTTCTCATTATATTATTTTAAAATTTATCATTTTAGAAAAACACAATAGTATTCAGAAAAACAAAATAACTAAAAAAAATATACAATGAGATACACTAAATACACAATGACGAGACGTGGGCTAAAAATGTTAAAAAATTAATTTTTTATATAACAATATTGCATTCATTTTAAAAATAAAAAACACTCGTTTTAGTGGTGTAATTTTTATAAAAAAGTAATTTCATACATAAAAGTTATGAACGTTTAAAAAACTGAAAGAACTTACAAAAAGTCAATAAAAATGTGGCTATTTCTAAAATATTAATGTAACAATTTTTTCCTACAAATTGATCTCAAACATTAATTAAAAAGATTGATAGTTCAAATTATTTTTTACACTTTTTAGTTTTATTATCCTTTTTATTTGAACCTTTCTCTAATATTTTTAGTAAAATCATAATTTTAATCATATATATAATGTATATAGTACATAAAATATCAATTCCGTATTATTGTTTCAATAACTTAAGATAAACAAATATAAAAATATTATATCTATTTTCATTGTATATGAATATGTGTATAAAATAACAAACCAAATTAGTTTACAATAGATTGGGTCAGCTCGTTTCCATAATATGAGCTCGTTAAGATGAACGGCAAGTTCAACTCAATTCCTATACTCCTAACTGAAACATCAATCTACATGCCATACGGATTATCTGAGGTATTCATAATATTACACGAAGATGTATGAGATGATATGACTACTTATTAAATGGGTAATCGAAGGTGTTATATGTACTTATCAAACATGTAGTGTGAGGAATTATATGAACACATCGAAGTGTTTCATGGCCCGTGAAAGTTAGTTGAGTTAATAGATGTGAAATGACACTATTTACGAGCTAATACGGCCTGTGTAACATGTCAAAAGAGCCATATAAGATCTCATGAGGCCCGTATGATATGTAGGGCTGTAAACTTACTGCACGTTCAGTAAATAGTTCGTGAATATTTCGGTAGGCAGTCCTTTCATGTTCATTTGTTTAATAAAGGAACAAACACTAAAATTCGGTTCACTAGGTTAAATGAAAATAAATGAACAGAGGGTGCATTTGTTTGTTTATGCTCGTTCTTTTATGTTCGTGAACATTCGATATTGTGTTATTTTATGTTCGTTTGTCTTTATTGATTCAAAGATTTTATATTTTTATTTTTACTAGTTTCAATATATGAACGTATGAAATCATAGTTATACTATATGTGTTCGTCAACACCTCCCATTTGATCATTTTCAACCTTAGTTATTTATAAAGTTTGACAAACTTTTTAATTTTTATGTTTATTATATTGATGATAATTATGTCAAATAGGTTGGATAATTAGGTTAAATTTGTGTTATAGTTTAATAAACCTTCAATGTGTTCGTTTTTGTTTATGAACATTTGCTTATATTCATTTTTGCTTAAGTTCATTTATGTTTGATAAATATTTGTGAACAGTTTATCAAAAGTTTTGCAGGACCGGTGAAGGAGAACAATGCAGAAGTTTTACAAGGTTGGAGAGACTAGAACACTTAACAGATAAAATATAAAACCGACTAAAGTGAAACAATAAACACAAGTAAAGAACATAATAAGAACACTAGTAGATGGTTTTCAAGAATGATGTATATTGCTCTCAAGTATTTTACAAATGTTACAAAGCTTAGATCTAAGGACTGGTACTTGAGATACTTTATACTACATTCTACAATCGATCATACTTTAAAGGCTAGCTGGTACATTAATCTAAACAACAAGATCAACGTAAATTCAAAAGACAGATTGTCTTTTGACTAATGTCTATGACATATCATAGTTCACATCCTTATCTATTACAAAAGTATGAACATTTTACCAACTTGTATAAGTTAGTGAGTCTTCAAAGGTGGTAGCAGAAAGTGGTTCAGCTTTTGTCGAAAGCATGTTAGAGAAAGCATGTCTTCTCTGACTTCGGAAGAAACCAGTCTCTTGCCTTCGGAAGACTTTATATTTAGCTTTGGAAGAAAGGTATTTTGGTTTCGGAAGATTTGATACTTAGTGAATTTCATTGAGTTGTATCAAATTTTCTGAAGTAACAATTTCTGTACTTCACATGTACATGCTGAGAGCTTTTTGGTTGTATCAGTTTTTAAATATAATTCTTATAAGTTTATTTCTTAATAAACTAACAAAAACAAGAATATCATTTGGCAATGTTTGTAAACGGTTCATTACCAACAATTGATCATTTCCTCTGTTTTGTTTACAACCCTAATGATATATGAAAAAAATATACATATAGTAGGACACTAGGACCATTATGTTTTTCAAATCCTTATTAAATAACACTTAGATGCAAATTTCAAATTTAATACCTCTATGTTGGTTTGAAAAGTTGTTTAATCACTTTAACTAATACGAAAGAAAAAACCATCTTGTATAGAAGTACAATAAATAAATTAAATGTCACTATAGTAGATGTATCAACTAATTAAGGCTCATTTGACTTAAAAGAATATATAATTTGCTTTATGAGCACGGAAGAATCCCTTATAGAAGGGAAACAATTATAAGACGAGTACTGGAAATTTATTTTTATTATTAGTTTTTTTAAGTTTTATCTTTACTAATTACATTGTATAATATTTATATATATATGATATGTTTCATCTTTGGTCCTTTAGCCTAGCGGTCGTTAGTTTGTATCATTGGGTTAGATTATATGGTCATCAAATAAGAGTAGATGCGTAAAAAGAATTTAGGTGGCATATTTAAAAATGAATCGATGTATTAGGCAAATACGAACGGTAAAACGTTGAGATCAACAAGTAAAATCTCAAACAGATTATATATAACTTTATTAACACTTTTTCTAAAGGTTGTTTTATAAAAAGTGATTGTATCATATGATTTATATATCAATAATAAAGTAACTTTACACAAAGTGACCATAAAAATATATAAAATTTGTTTGAGATTTTACTCATATGTCTTAGTGTTCACTAATCATCTTTTCTTAGATAACTTCGTGTGGCATGCGTTTTAATTTTATTGCATTAACTTTATTATTAAGCATAAATCATATCATACCATCATAAAAGAGCGTATCTGGTGCTGCAAAGAGCTCCCGCGTTTTCGCAGGGTCCAGGGAGGGTACGTCCCATTTAAGGGAAGATGTACGCGGTCTTTCCCCCACATTTTGTGGAGAAGCCGTTTCCACGAATCGAACCTGAGACCTTCGGTCCCTTATGATTAGCTTTTACCGCTGCGCCAAGACCCGCCCTCCATCATCTTTTCATAAAACTAGCTTTAGGAAAAGTAATGATAAAAAAGATAAACTTTGTTTGAGGTTTTACTAATCAGGCGTAACGTTTTAACCGGTCATATTTTCTTAACACATTGATTAGTTTTTAAATTATGCGGCCTCGTTGGATTTTTTTACATTTACACTCATGTGATAACAATGTGAACTAACTTAATGATGCAGACCGACAACTGTTAGATTAGAGGGTTAAAGATAAATAAACCATATACACAAATATTGTCCTGTGTAATTAGTAAAAATAAATATTAAAAAATAAAACTAATTCACAAAAGTAAAAGTTATTTGTAGTGTTACAAAAATTATAAATCTTGTCTTTAAACTTTAATAATTATATTGAGTGTTCTTTATTGAAAATTTATCACGATTTTCATCCTTTTAACTAACTGAATTTAAATATTTACATTAAGTTTATCATAAATGATAATTTTACCCTTACACTTTAAAGGACAAATATACAACTTGTATTTAATTTCTTTCTTTTTAATTTATTTACTTACTTTTCTTCTTACTCTTAATTACTTTTATCACTTTTATTTTACAAAATATCTTTAAATGATAAATTAATTTTTTTAAATTCATAATTTCATAATGATTTTTAATATATTATAATTTATTATTTGTCAAATTTTGTTAAGTATGTTTCTATTAAAACTAAAAACATGCAGATACAATTTTTTTAAACTAAAGATAAAAATACATAAACTAAAATAAAATATACATAAACTGAGAATAAAAAAAGGGCGTACCTGGTGCTGCAAAGAGCTCCCGCGTTTTCGCAGAGTCCAGGGAGGGTCCGTCCCATTTAAGGGAAGATGTACGCGGTCTTTCCCCCACATTTTGTGGGGAGGCCGTTTCCACGGATCGAACCTGAGACCTTCGGTCCCTTAGGAACAGCTTTTACCGCTGCGTCAAGGCCCGCCCTCTACATAAACTGAGAATAAACTATACATAAACTATTTAAATATACATACTTAAAAAAATTAAAACATAAACATAAACATTAACAATAATGTAACATCCTTAATTATTAAACACTGAACCAAATATAACTAATTATGATGTTATTCCTATATATCGATAAATATAACAATGATTAGAATATAGGCACAAACAACATTCATCGCACATAAATACGTTTCTCAAATCCGACGACCCCGTTTGAATACTGTAAAAAAAGAGATATAGGTCTTCTGAGTCATAGTTCTTTTACGCACATAAGTATGTTTAATACGAATAACGTAACAGGTGAATAAATTCTAAAATTTTTAAAAAAAATGCACGTTTCTAATGAATAATGAACAGAAAATTGATTTAATACTTCAAGAAGAGAAATTTAAATAAGAATTATGGTGATCTCACAATCCATCTCTCCTTTATGATTTTATTTGTTTATATGATTTATTTAATATGTTTACGTTGTTAAATTCAATTAAATACTTCAGATAACATTTATTAAAAGAAAAAGTTATTTAAAATTAAATATTTAAAATTTGGTGTTTTTGATTTTAGAGATTTATTTGAAACTAAAACCAACTTAATTTTTGAATATTATGTTTTCAAGTTAAATTGTATAATATTAAGCTACAGATAATAATATGTAAAATTAATTTAACAAACATATGTTTAATAAACCGATTTGTTTTTTTCAATACTTTTGGTATTTTGAAAAGAATATAGATGACATGTTATAAATAACTCATATTCTTTTTTATCATGAACAATTATTTTATAAAAATATCTAAATGGTTCAACCATAATATATATTTATTAAAAAAAGTTCTCTAAGTTTTATTGATTTTAATAGAAAAGTACCTAAATAAATTCAACAAAGAAAATATTATTACAATAAAAATTCAATAAATGAATTTTATTTTTAACTCAATTAAAATTAATTAATTATTAATATTTATGATAAATTTGTAAGACAAAAGTGGATGAAAAATAGAGAGAAAAAAATCTATATCTATAACATATAATAAAAGAAGGTTTTCTTTTGACACGTGTCATCAATCTAGCATATCAAATGACACGTGTCATCATTTTAGCATATCCAAAAAATCGTTTTCCCGCCTCTCTCTCATAATAAATACGAAAATTATAAAAATAATCACTTTGACTTTCCTTTTTTACTAAAATATCTTAAAACAAATATATAAATATTTATGTTTATTGTAATCATTTTAGCATATCCGAAAAATCGTTTTCCCGCCTCTCTCTCATAATAAATACGAAAATTATAAAAATAATCACTTTGACTTTCCTTTTTTACTAAAATATCTTAAAACAAATATATAAATATTTATGTTTATTGTCTCTCTCATATTAAATGATAATTATTTTAAATAAGTAAATTAAAATATTAAACATCTAAAATATAAATATTCTTTTTTAATAATTTATTAATATATACTAAATTATATGATTTTAGACTTATTTTATCTTTAAATATAGAGTAATAATTTAGATTTTATTTTTTGTTATAACTTTTAAATATTTATTATATTTTTATTTCACCAATAGCTAATTAAATTTAGAAAATAAAATATTTAAAAAACTAATGATTTTGATATGTTTTATTTATTCCACCTATGTAATACATGGGCTCTAACCTAATAAGTAAATAAATAAAAGAATGAAAAGAAATATGAGATTACTATAAGTTATATATTTCGTCATTTAAAATGTGAGGGCAGAAAAGTCAAATTACTAGAATTTAACAGAAATATTTAACTTTAGTTAAAAAAAGATAAAAAAATGATAAGTTTTCAAATAAAAAACAGTCAATGTAATTATCAAAGTTTAAGGGCACGTTTCGTAATTATATATACTAATCTTAAAGGACAATTTTGTAATTTACTCTTACCGTAATTTACTCTTATAACACCTGTATTTTTATGAAGTTAATATGAAACATGCATATGCTCGTAACATCCTAGTTTTAAAAAATATAGGAGTAAATTATATTTTTCATCCTTTACGTTTGTAACAAATTTTAGT
This sequence comes from Flaveria linearis, assembly GCA_024085815.1. Classification (NCBI taxonomy): domain Eukaryota; kingdom Viridiplantae; phylum Streptophyta; class Magnoliopsida; order Asterales; family Asteraceae; genus Flaveria; species Flaveria linearis. The sequence goes on along the minus strand of CM044007.1, from coordinate 21,194,789 downwards.
TTTTTTAAACTAAGAAATTATAGTAAACGTTCTTTACGTTTAAAAAAGTTTACACGTTTCGTTTTGCTATAAAGGATGTTAAATTTGTCACTTCTTAAGTTCAATCAGGTCACTTACACATGAGGGTAATATGGTATTTCTACTTATTTCATTTAAAAAATTAGAAAAAACATAAAACACATCTCCTCTTATCTCCAACTCTAAACCCTAATTAAGCACCACCCATCCACTCCATCGCACCCATTCAACCCACCATCGAGCACCACTCATCGTCACCTCTATCACAGACCACCACCAGCATCACCTCCATCTAACCCCAACTTACGACCACCCGACCACCACCATCATCACCCTCCATCAAACCCAACTACCACCACCCGACCACCAACATCAACACCTCCATCAAACCACAACCTTCAACCACCCAACCACCACCATCACCTCTATCAAACCCAAACCTGGGACCACCGAACACCACCATCGTCACCTCCATCAAAACCCACCCTGCGACCACCACCACCGCCACCTCCATCAACCCATAACCTGCAACTGACACCACCGTCGTCATCTCCGCCACTATAAGATAGAGAAGGAGAGAGAGAGAGAAGGGGGTGAGACATTGCACGGTGAGTGGTGATGGTGCCGGAGACTTCATCGCCGCTTTCGATGCTCATTACTTCACCACCGATTATGGCTCCATCGTCTCATGTTTACACCCCCACCATCACCATCCCCACCTTTTCTATTTATTCACCCCCACCACAAGTTATGTCTCTATTGCCACTTTGTTATTGCGCCTCCACGTCCTACTAACACCACCTTTACCAAAATGGTATTGGAGGTTGGTGTTTTTTTTATGGTGATAGATCTGGCATGTGGGTGTCTAGAGAGATAAGAGAGAGAGAGAGAGAGAGAGAGAGAGAGAGAGAGAGAGAGAGAGAGTGAAAAGAGAGAGAAGAGAGAGGAGGGATAAGTGGGTTTTAACTGGTTTTAATTAACTATAATTTATTATGTAAATAAAAGATAAAAGTACTCAAATGCTCTCATGTACAATGCACATGATTTGATTTAATGAAAAAATTTAACGTTCGTTACGGTAAAAGATGAAACATTTGAAGCTTTATTAAACGTAAAAACCGTTTACTGTAAAAACCATTTACTGTAATTTACTTGGTTTAAGGAGGAAACCTGAAATTTACTATAAACTTAAAGGATGAAAAATGTAATTTATTCAAAATATAATAAAAGAAAGATGTTACTATTGCAAAAATAATATGAACTTGTTAACTTATAACGGTTACAATGATGAAGAAAGGTTACTAATTTTAAATGTTGAAATGCTAAATTAAGTTGACGTTTACCAAACTAAAATGACATATGCCAAAAAATAGGATTTGTAAATTACGGGAGTTATATAAAGAAGTTCATAAAGAGATACTATATTCATTCAACGTCACAAAGATGCATGTATCACCGTCACAAAGATGTATCGAGACTTAAAAGCCAATTATTGATGGTCAAGTATGAAATGAGATATTGCTAAGTATGTGCAAAAGTGTTTACCATGTTTATAAGTGAAAACGAAACATCAATCAGGATTTTGGATTTTCCTAAGGTTGTGATGAAATTTGGATGATTGTAAATCATAGAGCAAAGATTGTTTGCTTTCTATTAATTTCAGAGATGTATTCTTTGAAAATGACAAAAGTTGAAAAAAATTATGTCACGCCGATGAGCGTGGTTTTTGTTGAGTGTGATCATGACACATGGTTCACTGCTTGTTTTTTTTCTTGGAATTCCAAAATTTATAGGCACCAAATAGTTAATGAGCATTGTAAAACACAGATGACCAAAGTGAAAGGAGTATTTAGATTCTTGATAATACGTTATAGGACTTATTAATTTTATTGGAAATTAGGATAGCCACGCACCCTTTTTGCACTTTTCCTAACAATAATAACTTTTAATCGAGCATAGCGATCCCTCTAATGTTTTATTGTTGGAAGTATCTGTGAAATATAGTAGCGTGTTGTTATTTGCACCCTACTCTACACTACTCTAGCCTATAAATACTCATTAAATATTATTAATAAATGCAATGAATCATTAAAATTTAATAACAACCACTCATTCTCATTAAATACCACCACTCATTCAATAAATACAAACATTGTTTAATAAAAATTTAATACTCAAAATTTTATAACGTTTTATGTAAATATCATTAATAACAAAACAAATATTTAAGATAAAAATTAACAACTAATCCTTAATATGTATAAAGGTTTTATCAAGTTTACAAGGATTGAGTTGTTTATAAAGTTCAAGACGTCGTATGTACATAGTTTGCCATCCAACTGCAGACGGGGCTTTGTCACGAACGTAATATGCCGGAATGCAAGGCATGGGATACTCTCCTTCTAATTGTACCATCACATAATGGTTACCATACACATGTGCGACTGTAATCATCTTATGGTGCTGAAACTCTCCGGACCTTTCCATAAAGGAAAGCAAGTTACACAACCTTGATTGCTTAGACAATGTAAGATCACACCAAATCTGCTCGAAATCCACAATTTCCATCACCCATTACGTCTTGTACACACGTGATGTAAGGGTGAAATATTTTCGGGATTTCTTTCATTAGTCTATGCTCCGATGGTTCCTCGTTTAAGTCTATTAAGTAACAACTTTGCTCTGTCGATTCCTTATTAGACCCCATGAAGAATGAACTATGTCTTGCTGGTTCTTGATTTATGTTATTAAAAATTACCCTTGAAAAATCTGATGTGTTTGAAAAGCTGTGTCGATTATGAACTCGAGTCGTAGGATCAACATGTTTCATTTTTGGTCGTCCACGATTATTTTTCTTAACCGCGGTTTCATAAGTGATTTTCTACCGGTAGATGACTTTTAAATTGTAATGACTTTTAATTCTATGAGATGGTCAATATTCCATTTCAATACATTAAATGGGATTACTGATTACAATGGTTAAGTTATTTAATGATATAGAGTAAGGTGTGATTAGAAATTAGAGTAGGGTGCATTTAGAAAAACCCCATATAGTATAGAAGTCAAGTGTTGGTGTCGTTTGTAATATTGCCGAAGTGCGGTGGTTGATTAAAGTGTAAAATGTAAGGGTGCTAATAATTAGTTAGCTTAAGTTGAGGATGATTAGTGTCTAATTAATACTTTTTTAATTTTCTGTAATTTGGTTGGTGTATAAAGAAATTAGGGAACTTAAGAAACATTAGTAGTTTTCTCATTTATTTCTTTTGTAATTATCTTCTTGTTAATAAAATTCAAGTCGTTTGGTTCTTAATTCAACTTGTTAATTCTTTTGATCTTTGTTCTTGACTTGTTTAATTCTATTATTTAATTTTAACAATTAGTATTAGAGGTCTATTGGCTCGATTCCTTAAGAAGGTGACTGAAGACTGATTCAATTAAAGATTGGAGGATGGTGTCGATAAAGTTTGAACTTTAGAAATTTGATAGAAAGAATGATTTTGGATTATGGAGATTGAAGATGCGTGCATTGTTAGTTCATCAAGGTGTGGTAGATGCTCTTGGAGCAAACCTAAGATCCCATAAAGAATCACTAAAGATAAGAAGAAATAATTACAAGATAAGAGGAAGGGATGGTTGAAAAAGCTCACAACTTTAATTCTCAGTTTGGGAGACAAGGTCCTTTGTGAAGTCTCGAAAAAGGTAACTACTTTTGGTATTTGGCTAACTAGAGAGCGCGTACATGAGAAAGTCTTTAGTTAATATGTTGTATCTGAAAAAAATGATTGTATACTTTTTAAAAGGAGCCTAATAAGACTTCAGATGATCATAGAGAAGAATTTAACAAATTGATAATTGACTTAGAAAACATTGATGTGAAATTAGATGATGAGGACCAGCCAATCATTTTCTTGGACTCATTACCTCAATCACATAAGTACGTTGTAGATACTCTCATGTGTGGGAGGGACAGCTGGTCTCTAGAAGAAGTGCTAGCCGATATGAACTCAAAGGAACTAAAACAAAGAACTAAGACTCAAAGTGATGGGTCAGATGGGTTGTTTGTAGGAGGCAGACCTGAACACAAAGTCACTAAGAATAGAGGAGTTAGTAGATCAAAGTCACTGACGAAGAGAAAGTGTTTTGGATGTAATTAAGAGAAACACTCAAGAAAGATTTCGAACAGAGGAGAAAACGATAGAGTTAGAGAACTCTTAAAAACATTCTAATCATGTTTAAGAAATCTCCTCTGATGGTTATAAAAATATGGATGTGCTAGAAATTACAAAGTCTTAAACTAGCCAAGAGTAGGTTATGGATTCTGGTGGGTCATACCATATGACACCATTCAAGGATCAAATTTTGCAAGACCATGGAACAATAAGGCTAGGTAATGATAGGCCTTGTAAACTTAAAAGAATTGGCACAGTCTACTTCAATATGAATAATGTATTTGAGATTATGTTACAACAAGTCAGGTAGATTCCAGACCTAAAGAGAAATATAATCTCTCTTGGTACTTTCAAAGGTGCAGGGTGTCATGTAAGTTTGAATGGTGGTATGGTCAAAATAATCAAGGGCTTTATGGTGATTATGTTAGGAACTAGAAAGTTTAACAACATTTACCTTCTTGATGGGAAGGTGAACTCAAGATCTATTAATATGGCTACTCATAAGAATGAAACTATGGCCAGGTTATAGTAGGTTAGGCTAATTTAACAATTAGGGGCTTGCTGAGTTGTATAAACAATAGTTACTGGGTGATTTAGTTGACAGTGATGTAAGGTTCCGTGAGCATTGTGTTATAGGCAAAGCTCATAGGGTTAGGTCAACAGAAGTGTGTATAAGTCAAAAGTGTGATAGATAATGTACATGCTGATCTGTGAGGGCCTACTAAGACAATATCTCTAGGCGGAGCCTCTTGTTTCATGTTAATCATTGATGATTTCTCTAGAAGAGTATCGGTGTACACACTAAAGGGAAAGCATAAATCCGAATGGTTTAAGGAATAGAAGGCGTTCTTGAAACTTAAACAAAGAAAAATGTTAAGATACTGAGAACGATTAATAGTCTTGAGTTTTGTAATGGTCTGTTATTCCAGTTTTGTAAACTACATAGAAATGCTAGACATTTAACAGTTCGAGGGACTCCACTACAGAATGGATTGGTGGAAAAAATGAATAGGAGATTGCTTAACAAAGTAAGATGCAAGGTATCAAGTTCTCGATTACGTAACCATTTTAGGTTGAAGCTATGTTAGTGGCTTGTTATTTGTTAATAGACCACCTTCATCTACTTTGGAGATGAGAACACCTATGGAAATATGGTCTGGAAAATGAAAAGATTATGATAAGTTGAGGGTTTTAGAACTTTATCCTATGCTCATGTTAGACAAGATAAGCTGGAGCACGGAGCTATAAAGTGCATAGTTATTGGGGACCCGAAAGGAGTGAGAGGTTATAGGATCTGGAAAGTTAAATTTGGAAGTCCTAGAACTATAGTCATTAAGGATGCTTTTTTTAAAGAAATATTGTTTATAAAGATGTAATAAGTAAAAGGCAGTTCTTGAAATGTTATGATGATCAGCATAGTCATCTAGATAAAGAACTTGAGTTTAAGGTGGAGTTACCTAAGGGAGATGACATTTCTAGTAGTCATGCTGAAAGACATTTAATAAGGGATTCAGGTGGAGTTTAACATGAATATAGTATTGCTAGAGATAGGCTAAGAATAACCATACTACATCTTGAAAGGTTTAGATTGCTAGAAGATATCTCTACATATGTGTTTAAAATAATAGAGGGTGAGGCTATTAATGAACCTTTGTTATCTCATCAAGCAGTTACTTCAAAAGACAAAGACAAATGGATGGTTGCAATTAATGAGGAAATAGATTCTTTGTATAAGAACAAAACTTGGGTTCTGGTAGATAAGCCTCTAGAAAAAAATGCTTGTTAATCGTTATGGTTATTCAAGATAAAGGAATGATTTAAAGGAAAAGTTCCCAGGTATAAAGTAAGACTGGTTGCTAAGGGGTATACACAAAAGGAATGTATTGATTATAATGAAATATATCCTTTGGTTAAGTATACATTAATCAGAAGTCTATTAGCATTAATAATTAAGTTTGATTTTGAGCTTGAGTAACTAGATACGATGACAACATTGTTACATGAGAATTTAGATGTGAGTATTTACAGGAGATAACATTTTTGGTTTGAAGAGGAGAAAGTTGCATATTGTAGAAGTCATTGTATAGATTAAAGCAGTCACTAAGGCAGTGGTACCGAAGGGCTAATGATTATATAGTATCAAGTGGTTTTAAAAAAAGCAGTGATGATTATTGTATGTATTACAAAGAATATAGACCATATGGTTTTTGTAATATAGACCATATGGTTTTGTTTATTTGTTGTTGTATGTAGACAATATGTTGTTGGCCTATGAAGACATTGATCAGGTGACATATACTAAAGACTTACTAATGAAAGAGTTTGAAATGAAATAATTAGGTCATCCTAACAGGATTATAGTCATGGAGATTACAAATGACATGGATGCTGGTGTCCTTAGATTAACTCAAAGTACATATGTAAATAAAGTACTTAAGAATTTCTTTATGGATAATAACAAGGTTGTAAGTTGTCAAATCCCGGCGGAAGCGTGAATGCGGTTCGGGTGTGACTTGCTTTATCAGAGTACATTAATTATAGCGAAATAAATACAATAAATGTTCTTACATAAAATCATAACATAAGACATGCTTTTATTTATAATATTTGGAATTACATCTTGTACATAGTTTTCAAAATTAGATGTAATTTTTCTACATTTGGACTACTGCATGTCTTCAGATACGGTGGAAGTGTGCGTCAACGTACACACTATCGTCAATGATGTTGACAGTTAACATGACGCAAACCCTTCCTACCACTTCTCCTCAACCACTATGCACTTCAAAGCTAAGGTCAAAAGAGTTACTCATTATCTCCTGAAAAAGCATACTTAAACCAGTCAACAAAAATGTTGGTAAGAACATAGGTTTATATCCAAATAAAATATTTTGTTGATGCATCAATTACAACCAAACCTGCTCACAACATAATCATACTGTCACGAAATAATTCACAAAATCAGATAATATTACATCTCAACCCTTATTCGGTTAGGTGCAGGAAAATAGCAGCAACACTCATTCTGTTGGTGCAAATATTCTCCTAAGTAACGCTACTAATATTATCGGACGGTTCCTCATTCGAACTAATGGTTGTATCACAAATGACAGTAAGTATCAAAATATTTTAAAAATAATACATCAACCCAAGTAGTATGCTTTTTCCCCCAAAACTTTACGAATACCAAATGATCAAAAATGGGGCTATGAACTCACCATGTCTCCAAACTTGAACCTATAAAATAGTTCATAGTATCAGATAAAATTTTCTTTAAAATTTTCAGAACCTCAGATATAATTATCTTTTGGAAGTTTAGTTATACCAGAAATGTTATCACAAATTTCAACAATTAATTTTTATTATACATAAGTAATTATAAATTTGTCCAAAGTCTCCATAAATCATCAAAATTATCTTCGGTTATCCAAAAATACCAAAAATTCATAGAATGTTATTTCAATAGTTAGTAACATCTCATAAATTTTATAACATCTAACTCCAAACAGATTGTTTTCTGTAATTTTTATCATATTCCAAAAATTTAATAAAAACAGCTTCTGTAGTTCATAAATTCTTAAAATTTTACAGACATCTTCTTATATAATATAAAACATCATATAAATCTATCAAGGTCTAACTCGTAGCATATCAGATTCTGTAAATTTTACCATAACCTTAATATTTAGCAAAAATAGTTATATAACTCCAAAAATTATGAAGTTTATATATTTTGTAGATTCAGATTTAGTATTACGTTCAGGATTTTCTCAGAATTTATTATATACTTTAATTACTTATTATGATTTTTCTACTGCAGAATACATAAAAATTCATATCTTACTTATAATAAGGAAATAAATTCTGAAATAACTCCAGAGACTTTTATACTTCAAAAGGATAATTCTGTAAATTTATCAAAATTTTCCCGAATTTATATATTTATATTTTCGATATTTTTTCTATTTTCATTATTTAAAATAATTTGTATAAATTGTTTTACTTATCATTATTTTGCCAAAATTTCCAGAATAATATTTTAGTATATAAATAAATAGTTTTCAATGTTTATTCCTACAATTGCATTTGTTTAATATTTTACTAGATTTTTCTTAATAATTTCAAGATTTAATCTTTGTAAATCTGAAATATTCCTTTTATCACAAGTTTTTCTGAATTTTGATAACTTATTACTGTGATTAAGGAACTTAAAAATATTTTAAGGTTAGTTTTGGTGTATTAATACCAAAACTAACTACATATGTGTTTATAGCACATATGTAACAAGAGAATAAAGAACTTAAAGAAATAAACCATTTAAGTGGTGTTGGCTACTTTAGAACCGAGAAGAAAGGTCGAGAGAATGGTGATGGTAGTGATGGTGTGCAATTGGTTGTGGTGTGGTTGTTGTTGGTTGTTGTTGTTTGTTGGTTGTTGTTGGTTGTTGTTGGTTGTTATTGGTTTGATGATGGTGGTATGGTCGTTATGTGAAAGCCGAGAGTGAGGGAGGGAGAGAAGGTGGTGATGACCGCGGTGTGATGGTGATGAAGCTTTGGAGGTGATGGTTGCGGTTGTTGGAAGGTGATATTCAAAGGATTCCCAGGAGAGAGCAAAAGGTGATTGAAATGGTGCTCGGGTGGTGTTCTTTATATGGCTTGACCGAGAACTAGGCAATTATAGCCTAGTACCTAGCTTTGGTGACTCAAGGGAGAGGTGGCGGGTTCTAGGCGCCTTCAACCGAGAGTATGCCACCTTGCCCCCTAGTAATAATTGTGGTAATGTGGTGGCGGTTTGTGGTGATTTGGTGTCCAAGAAGTTACCGAGAAGTTGCCACATCCATTTTGTAATGATAATAGCTTGGTGACTAAGGTGGTATGAACACAAGGTTTCAAGTATGGTGTGAATGCAAGGTTACTTAGTCAACTTGATAACCTAGGTGGTATGTAGTGATGATAGGAGGGGTGGTGTTTGGTATGGTGGTGGTTTCGGGTGGTGGTTTTGGGTTAGATCGACCGAGGGTCTTGGGAGGGCGGTTTGGGGTGTTTTGGTTTAGTGTTAGTTTTTAAATTTTTAGTTAGGGTTGAGGTTTAAATTTTTGGTTATGTTGCTTTAGTTTTGATTTTCTTAATGACTATATATATATGTATTTATAAATATACTACATGTACAAGTAGGCTTTTGTAATTATATATCCATGACTTTGCATAAATAGAATTTACAAAACATGCATACTAGACTTTGATATATTTATGCAAGCATACAAAATTTTCCATATATATACATGCATGCAAGTATACGTACCTTACATGCATACGTGAATTTCTAATATATTTGCATGTAAACGTGCGTACATATAGTTGACATAATAATAATGTACTTTATTTAATCATAACATAAATATATTATAAAATTTTTAGGGTTGTCACATTCTCCCCCCGTTAAAAGAATTTCGTCCTGAAATTCCTTGGAGTGTGATTTAGAAATTTAAATAATTATTACCTCTGAATAGGTGGAGGTATTTCTTTCTGATTTCATCTTCTCTTTCCCTGTGTATTCTGGTCCTCTCATTGCATTCCACTTAATTTTCACTATGGGAATTTTATTCCTTCTTAACTTCTTTATTTCTTTCCCTACGATGGTTATTGGTTCTTCCACAAATTGAAGTTTCTTATCTACTTTGATTTCTTGAATTGGTACTTCTAGGGTTTCATTGGTTAAACATTTCTTGAGGTTAGACACATGAAAAGTGTTGTGTACTTCACTTAATTCTTGAGGTAATTCCAACTTATATGCTACAGGACCAATTCTATCAATGATCTTGAACGAACCAATGTACCTAGGGTTCAGCTTATTGGATTTTCCAAACCGAAAGATTCCTTTAGAGGGTGATATTTTCAGATAGACTCTGTCTCCAATTTGAAATTCCAGTGGCTTTCTCGTTTGTCTGCATAACTCTTTTGTCGATCACGAGCTGCTTTCAATCTGTTTTTAATCTCAGTGATCTTATCTGTGGTTTCTTGGATTAGTTCAGGACCTGTGAGTTGTCTATCACCTACTTCATTCCAACACAGAGGTGATCTACATTTTCTTCCATACAGAGCTTCAAATGGTGCTAACCCAATGCTAGAGTGATAACTGTTATTATATGAAAATTCTATTAATGGTAGATGACTATCCCAATTTCCACCAAAATCTATAACACAAGCTCTCAACATATCTTCTAGAGTTTGTATCGTTCTTTCACTCTGTCCATCAGTCTGTGGGTGATAAGCTGTACTTAAATTTACTTGGGTTCCTAAAGCTTTTTGTAAAGTTTGCCAGAACCTAGAAGTAAATCTACTATCTCTATCTGATATAATGGATACAGGTATTCCATGTCTAGACACAATTTCCTTTATGTAAATTTTTGCTAATCTCTCAATCTTATAATCTTCTCGTATAGGTAAGAAATGAGCTGACTTAGTCTATCCATTATAACCCAAATTGTGTCGTATCCATTTCTGGTCCTAGGTAACTTAGTTATGAAGTCCATTGTAATTTGATCTCATTTTCATTCTGGAATTTCTGGTTGCTGCAGGTATCCTGAAGGTTTTTGATATTCAGCTTTCATTCTTGAGCAGACATCACATTGTTCTACAAATTCTCCGATTGATATTTTCATGCCTGGCCACCAGTATTAACTTTTCAAGTCTTTGTACATTTTATTGTTTCCTGGATGCACAGAGTATCTTGACTTATGAGCTTCTTGCAGTATAGTTGTTCTAATCATGTTGTTGTCGGGTATCCAGATTCTTCCTTTAAATCTTAGAATTCCATCTGCTTCCACTTTCATGTCTTTTAATTGTCCTTTCAGTTTTAATATATCTTTTTGTTGAGCCTCCCGGATTTGACTTAACAATTCTGAACGTAGTTCCATTTTCATAGCACGTACTCGTAAAGGTTTGGTTCTTTCCTTCCTACTTAAAGCATCAGCAACTACATTTGCCTTACCGGGATGATACTTAATTTCACATTCGTAATCACTTAATAATTCTACCCATCTTCTTTGCCTCATATTTAACATCTTTTGATCAAAGTTATGTTGCAGACTTTTGTGATCCGTATATATTATACACTTAGTCCCGTATAAATAATGTCTCCAAATTTTCAGTGCAAATACTACAGCTCCTAACTCCAAGTCATGGGTGGTATAATTCTTTTCACTGCCTCTAAGTTGTCTGGATGCATATGCAATTACTTTGTCTTTTTGCATTAAAACACATCCAAAACCTTGACGAGATGCATCAAAATATACTATAAAATTATCTGTTCCTTCTGGTAAAGCTAATATGGGTGCACTACATAACTTACTTTTGAGGAGTTCAAATGCTTCATTTTGTTCTTCTTCCCATACATACTTTTTATCTTTTTGGGTCAATTCTGTCAACGGTTGATAATCTTGAGAAGTTTTTTAAAAATCGTCTGTAATATCCTGCTAAACCTAAGAATTGTCTTATTTCAGTTAGGGTTTCTGGAATTTCCCATTTCTTAACTGCCTCGATCTTTGCTGGATCAACCTGAATCCCATACTGGTTAACTATATGTCCTAGAAATTGTACTTCTCTTTTCCAAAATTCGTATTTTGAGAATTTAGCATATAACTTTTCTTTTTGAAGTAACTCCAAGGTTAACCTAGGTGTTGTTCGTGGTCTTCCTTATTCTTAGAATAGATCAGGATGTCATCTATGAAGACTATAACAAACTTATCTAAATATGGCTTACATACTCTATTCATTAAATCCATAAATACTGCTGGAGCATTGATTAATCCAAATGGCATTACAAGGAATTCGTAATGTCCGTACCTAGTTCTGAATGCCGTTTTAGAAATGTCGTCTTCTTGCACTCTTAATTGATGATATCCAGATCTTAAATCTATTTTCGAGAAATAACTAGATCCTTGTAATTGGTCAAACAAATCATCAATTCTATGGAGAGGATACCTGTTCTTTGTAGTAACCTTATTGAGTTCTCTATAATTGATACACATCCTAAAAGTTCCATCTTTCTTTTTGACAAATAGAACTGGTGCTCCCCAAGGTGATACACTAGGGCGTATAAGTCCTTTATCTAATAATTGTTGTAATTGGGTCATTAGTTCTTTCATTTCAGTTGGTGCTAAACGATAGGATGCTTTGGCAATAGGGGTTGTTCCTGGTATTAATTCTATTTTAAATTCGACTTGACGAGGGGGTGGTAATCCAGGTAATTTATCAGGAAAAACATCAGAATATTCATTTATAACAGGAACACTTTCCAAATTTCCCTTATCAAGCTTTGCATCAACTATGTGAGCCAAGAAAGCTAAACATTTCTTATTTAAGCATTTTTGTGCTTTTTCACAAGAAATTAGTTTTACAATATTATTTGGTCTATCACCATATATGCAGAGAATTTTGTCTTCCTTGATCAAAGGAATCTTTATCATTTTCCTATCACAAATTATTTTAGCATGATTTTTACTCAACCAATCCATTCCTACTATGATATCAAATCCTCCTAACTTAATAGGTATCAGATTTATATCAAAACAATATTCATCTAAATTCAGAATGCAATTAGGAATGATTTCATTAGCTTCTATTATTTTACCGTCAGCTAATTCTATCACATAGCTACTACTTAATTTCTCAGATATTAAGATAAGTGATGGTCTAAAAGTGTTTGAAACGAAACTACGAGTTGCTCCTGTATCAAATAATACTTTTGCGTACTGATTATTGATAAGGAACGTACCCGTTACTACTTCTGGTTCATGACGAGTTTCGTCAGCTTGTATCACGAAAGCCCTTCCACGGGGGTTATTCTGGTTAGCTGGAGCCTTGCCCTTTCATTGTGGACACTCGTTACGAAAATGATTTTCACTTCCACACTGAAAGCAGACTGTTTTAGGGTTGGTAGGATTTTTGCAGTCTCGAGAAATGTGCCCCTTCTTTTTGCAGTTGTAGCAAACCACTGTCATACAGTTTCCTGTATGACATCTTTGGCAGATATTACACTATGGTGGTTTATCCACTTTCTTCCCCTGAGCTGTTCCCAAGAAGTTTCTTGGTGGAGGTCAGGTTATTCTTTTCTGGTAGTTTTCTCCAGATCTTCTTCCAGAGTGGTTTTCAGTCCATTTCCTTTTCTCTCCTACCTGTGGGTGACTTAATGATGCATTTCTGATCATCTCATCTGTCAGACTTTCTGACAGGATTACTGCTTCTTGGAAGGTTTTGGTTCTTGCAGATTTTACTAACCCTCTTATTTGTGGCACTAATCCCCAAATATACCTTCCTATTCTTTTTGATTCCGGGGTTATCATATGTGGTACTAACCTGGATAATTCATTATACCTATCAATATATTCCCGGTGTGCAGCTCCTTTCATTTCTAGTGCTAAGAATTCAGTTTCTAGTTTTTCTATTTCATTATAAGGGTAGTATTTTTCTATCACTAGATTTCTAAAGTCTTCCCAACTTAATTTATTCATGACATTCCTACCTCTAGTATGTACCTCCATTTTCACCAGGATTGTGCCTCTACTTTTAGTGAATGTGAGGCAAATAGTGTCTTGAAATTTTCAGCACAGTTACTGATTTCCAAAACTCCTTCCATTTCATCTAGCCATCTTATCGCTTGTACAACTCCACCTTTTCCATCAAATTCCCGGGGTCTGCAAGACATGAAGGTCTTATAAGAACATCCCTTTGGGATTCCATTCAGAATTTCTTCTTCCTGTCGCCCATTTATGTTAATATTTTCAGGTTTTATTGGTGGATGGGAGGTGGTTCCAAAATTTAAATTTTGTTGGAGTTGGGTTATCAACGTAGGTAAGGTAGCTTCCATTTGTTGGGCTACTATCTGAGAGATCCTGTCATTCTCATTTGTATCAGTGTTCACGGGTGTTTCTTCCCTAAGTCGGGTTCCGGGTCGTCCCACTCGAGCTGTTCTTCGGACAGGCTGAGTGTTTCTTTTTGGCGGCATGATTCACTATAGTGAATTTTAACATTAGTATCACAAATAAATATTCTAACATAAAATCATTTAACATATATCAAATAAATACTTTATCACAAAAGTACATATATTAGTTAAGCTCTTATTCCGTTTATTCTAGAAAGTTAGACTATAATCTTTTAGTTCCTGCGAATCCATTTCCATATTCTTTTAAAGATACTTTTCTTGGGCGTCTTGAGCTTTTTGATGTCCTTTTGGATTTGCAGATTCCTAGCTGTATTTTCTTAAGTTTTCTAAGAGTTTGCCGAGCTGTCTTCACCTGATCCAACTCTTGTCTTTTAGTGACCTTATCTTTACCTTTGAAAGAATCAGAAGGTTGTATTTCTAGATCCTCAGCTTGGTTAGTTCTAAACTTGTGTCATGTTGTATCTTTTTCCTAGGAGTCTTAATTGTATATCCTCCCATGTGTACTGGTGCACGTCGAACATAAAATTTTGATTATTCTCCACTTCTGTTGGAGGAATATCCATAGCTTGTTGAGGTTCTGGTTCAGGTGTTATTTCCTTAGAATTGCTATGGTCTGGATGGTCGAAAGGATCGGTTTCATAATGGTAACTATTTGAATTCATATCTGCACAACTTTCTTGATAATATTTCACAAAATGGTTAGTCAAATAATCATCAAAATTTTGTTAGAATCTTAATCATAAAATCATAAAATTTCACGTAATCCACATAATTTCACATAAAATCATAAAATTATATATAGTAATTCTAAGTATATTTAAGCTTATGGTTATAGTCTAGATATTTTGAAAATATCTAATTCCCTATAAAACCTGGCTCTGATACCAACCTGTCACATCCCGGCGGAAGCGTGAATGCGGTTCGGGTGTGACTTGCTTTATCAGAGTATATTAATTATAGCGAAATAAATACAATTAATGTTCATACATAAAATCATAACATAAGACATGCTTTTATTTATAATATTTGGAATTACATCTTGTACATAGTTTTCAAAATTAGATGTAATTTTTCTACATTTGAACTACTGCATGTCTTCAGATACGGTGAAAGTGTGCGTCAACGTACACACTGCCGTCAACGATGTTGACAGTTAACGTGACGCAAACCCTTCCTACCACTTCTCCCCATCCATTATGCACTTCAAAGCTAAGATCAAAAGAGTTACTCATTATCTCCTGAAAAAGCATACTTAAACCAGTCAACAAAAATGTTAGTGAGAACATATATTTATATCCAAACAAAATATTTTGTTGATGCATCAATTACAACCAAATCTGCTCACAACATAATCATACTGTCACGAAATAATTCACAAAATCAGATAATATTACATCTCAACCCTCAATCGATTAGGTGCAGGAAAATAGCAACAGCACTCATTCTGTTTGTGCAAATATTCTCCTAAGTAGCGCTACTAATATTATCGGACGGTTCCTCATTCGAACTAATGGTTATATCACAAATGACAGTAAGTATCAAAATATTTTAAAAATAATACATCAACCCAAGTAGTTTGCTTTTTCCCCCAAAACTTTACGAATACCAAATGGTCAAAAATGGGGCTATGAACTCACCGTGTCTCCAAACTTGAACCTATAAATAGTTCACAGTATCAGACAAAATTTTCTTTAAAATTTTCAGAACCTCAGATATAATTATCTTTTGGAAGTTTAGTTATACCAGAAATGTTATCACAAATTTCAACAATTAATTTTTATTATACATAAGTAATTATAAATTTATCCAAAGTCTCCATAAATCATCAAAATTACCATCGGTTATCCAAAAATACCAAAAATTCATAAAATGTTATTTCAACAGTTAGTAACATCCCATAAATTCTATAACATCTATAGATTGTTTTCTGTAATTTTTATCATATTCCCAAAATTTATTAAAAATAGCTTCTTGGTTCATAAATTCTTAAAATTTTACAGACATCTTTTATATAAAATAGAATATCATATAAATATATCAAGGTCTAACTCGTAGCATATCAGATTTTGTAAATTTTACCCTAATCTTAATATTTAGAAAAAATAGTTATCTAACTGAAAAAATTATTCAATTTATATATTCTTTAGATTCAAATTTAATATTACTTTTAGGATTTTCTCAGAATTTATTATATACATTAAGTATTTATTATAATTTTTCTACTGCAGAATACATAAAAATTCATATCTTACTTATAATAAGGAAATAAATTCTGAAATAATTCCAAAGTCTTTTATACTTCAAATGGATCATTCTATGAATTTATCAGAATTTTACAGAATTTATTTATATTTTTTATATTTTCTCTATTTTCATTATTTAAAATAATTTATATAAATTGTTTTACTTATCATTATTTTGCCAAAATTTTCAGAATAATATTTTAGTATATAAATAAATATTTTTCAATGTTTATTCCCACAATTTCATTTGTTTAATATTTTACTAGATTTTTCTTAATAATTTCAAGATTTAATCTTTGTAAATCCGAAATATTCCTTTTATCACAAGTTTTTCTGAATTTTGGTAACTTATTACTGTGATTAAGGAACTTAAAAATATTTTAAGGTTAGTTTTGATGTATTAATACCAAAACTAACTACATATGCGTTTATAGCACATATGTAACAAGAGAATAAAGAACTTAAAGAAATAAACCGCTTAAGTGGTGTTGGGTACTTTAGAACCGAGAAGAAAGGCCGAGAGAGTGGTGATGGTAGTGATGGTGTGCAATCGGTTGTGGTGTGGTTTTTGTTGGTTGTTGTTGTTTGTTGGTTGTTGTTGGTTGTTGTTGGTTGTTGTTGTTTGTTGGTTGTTGTTGGTTTGATGATGGTGTTATGGTTGTTATGTGAAAGCCAAGAGTGAGGGAAGGAGAGAAGGTGGTGATGACCGCGGTGTGATGGTGATGAAGCTTTGGAGGTGATGGTTGCGGTTGTTGGATGGTGATGTTCAAAGGATTCCCGGGAGAGAGCAAGAGGTGATTGAAATGGTGCTCGGGTGGTGTTCTTTATGTGGCTTGACCTTGACCTAGGCAATATAGCCTAGTACCTAGCTTTGGTGACTCAAGGGAGAGGTGGCGGGTTCTAGGGGCCTTCAACCGAGAGTATGCCACCTTGCCCCTAGTAATAATTGTGGTAATGTGGGTGGCGGTTTGTGGTGATTTGGTGTCCAAGAAGTTACCGAGAATTTGCCACATCCATTTTGTAATGATAATAGCTTGGTGACTAAGGTGGTATGAACACAAGGTTTCAAGTATGGTGTGAATGCAAGGTTACTTAGTCAACTTGATAACCTAGGTGGTATGTAGTGATGATAGGAGGGGTGGTGTTTGGTATGGTGGTGGTTTCGGGTGGTGGTTTTGGGTTTGATCGACCGAGGGTCTTGGGAGGGCGGTTTGGGGTGTTTTGGTTTAGTGTTAGTTTTTAAATTTTTAGTTAGGGTTGAGGTTTAAATTTTTGGTTATGTTGCTTTAGTTTTGATTTTCTTAATGTATATATATATATATATATATATGTGTGTATTTATAAATATACTACATGTACAAGTAGGCTTTTGTAATTATATATCCATGACTTTGCATAAATAGAATTTACAAAACATGCATACTAGACTTTGATATATTTATGCAAGCATATAAAATTTTCCATATATATATTCATGCATGCAAGTATACGTACCTTACATGCATACGTGAATTTCTAATATATTTGCATGTAAACGTGCGTACATATAGTTGACATAATAATAATGAACTTTATTTAATCATAACATAAATATATTATAAAATTTTTAGGGTTGTCACATAAGTACTCATCTAGGCTTGTTATTTAAGTTGTCTAGTATAGACTATGCTGGTACAGAACAAGATCATGATTGCATGTCTAACGTACTTTATTCTAGTGAAGTTGGGAGTCTTACGTACTTAATGATTTGACTTGTTTTAAGCTAGGCAGTTAGTATGGTCAGTAGGTATCTTAGTAATCTTAGGAAACAACACTCGGTAAGTGTTTTAAGTAGATTATGAGGTATCTATATGGTATGAGTTTGGCAAATATGGTCATCATGATGAGATGGGTATGTTGATTTAGATTTTTCTAAAGACAGAGATAATGCAGTCTCTTTGACATGTTATGTGTTCAAGGTCCTTGGTGGAGTTGTGAATTGGAAACCATCTTTGTAGGAAGTTGTTGCTTTGTCAATAACTAAGGTTGAGTTCATAGCCTTAATAGAAGCTGTGAAGGAGGCCATGTGGTTAAAAGGAATAGTGTTTGAACTAGGTCTTAAAACCAATGACGTTATGGTGTTTTGTGATAATTTGGGTGCTATTTAGTTTATCCAAGCACCAGGTGTTTTTGCAAGTCTAAACACGTAGATGTGAAACTACATTTTATGTGAGTGTGGTGAATTCCAAAGTGGTTAAACTTGAGTATGTGGGTACAACTGATAATGTAGCTGATGGGCTGACCAAGGCACTTCCTAGACCTTAGTTTGAAAGATGTTAAATGTTTGTTAACTTGACTCTCTATTCTAAGGTGGAGATTGTGATATATAGTACAGATCGAAGTCAAGTGTTGGTGTCGTTTGTAATATTGTGAAAGTCAAATGGTTAGAGTGTACAATGTAAGGGTGCTAATAGTTAGCTAAAGTTAAGGGATGATTAGTGTCTAATTGATACTTATTTGTTAATTTTCTATTAATTGGTAGGTGTATAATGAGATTAGGGAACTTAAGGAACATTAGTAGTTCTCTTATTCATTTCTTGGTAATTCTCTTGCTGTTAATGAAATTCAAGTGGTTTGGTTCTTGATTCAACTAGTTAATCCTTTTAATCTTGGTTCTTGAGTTGTGTAATTTTGTAATTTAATTTCAGTAGTGTCGTATCTAATTTGTTAGGGTGAAGTAAGTCAATGAGAGTTTGATAGAGTTGAGATCATATAAGCTCAAAGCTCCTACATAGAAAATTTACAAAAGGATGAAAATAGTTAAGCTTTCTCACATTCGAAAGAAATCATATGCGAACAAATTGGAGAAAACCCATTTTCTGTTGGGAATTTCTTTACAATATTTTGAATATTTAGTCATTTTAGGAAGTTCACGAACCCCGTTTTTGTATGTTAGAGATCTTTAATATATACTTTCATTAATAAGAGAGAGAATTTATTTTTGTTAATGAGAAGAGACACAATCTTCTAAAATCTCTAGCCACCATCAACGTTATGGTGCCCCTTAGTTGAAATTAAAACTACCTAGAGGGATACAATATTATCTTTGTTACCTAATCTTAATTTATGGGAGTGTTTGTGAGTTATGATAGCATCATCGGGTTCATGAACTCTAATTGCAAGCTATTCCCCAACCCGTGGGACTTGCGGTGGTGTTGCTGCAGCACCCGACGAGACCAATGCCCCAACTAAAAAACCAACAAACATTAGCAACATACTTAGTTATAATAAATCTATTCCATTTCCCCTATCTTGAATATAGAATTGTCTCCACTAATCGTTCCCGAAAACCGTAAAGGTTACCGCTAAACCAACATCTCAATTGAAAAAAAGATAATGATCACCTTATATAATTGCTTCACTCTTTAAATAAAGTAATCAACTTCTACATCTCGTTAATCCAAGATATTGTTCACCTTATTCGTCTCGGTAATTAATATGCAATGATAATCTTAGAAATGACCCAAAAAAATGACATGAAAGTTGAATCATAACTTCTTCTTATGCTCTCTACATCTTGATCTTTCATCTTTATATCTTGAATTTGTCGTCAAAGGTGATATAAATATATGTAGTAATGCTTTTAATACATTTGAAAGTTTATGTTAATGTAAGCAAAAGGGTAAGTATCAATTGTAATGGAGCTTGGTATTTATAGGCAATAATCATAAAGCAAGAAAAATTCACTGCGTGCTTCACGATCGAGTGGCAGTTGATCGTCACACATTTCACTTTTTTGATACTTGAACGCTGCCTTCTAGACTTCAACCGTTTTCAAAAACCACTTATTTAGTTATTTTTATCAGTGTTTTCACGGCCGGATCGGACTGGCCGGTCCGATCGGTTGAACCGGGGATCGGTCCGTTGGCCGGTCCGGTCGTGTATGAATCGTTTTGTATGGGTCGAACCGGCCGGTTGTACCTGAGTTGGTGGTCGGACCGGGGAATCGGACCGGTTCGGACCGGTTTTCAGAAATTTTTTATTTTTTATTTTAATTTTTTGAGTAAAAACAGGGTGTTAAACTATAAATTAGTGTGTTAGATCAAAAAGTAAAACCGAATTCAAAAAACAGCCTCGCACGGGCCTGGGTTTTTGAAGCTGCATTCGTGTCCGCGACACGTGCGGACACACACGAGTTCGCTGGAAATCCAACCTTTTTCCCCGTTTTTGCACCCTCCCCTGCGCGCTGGTAGTACTTGTGGTAAAATATGTCATAAAGATACACTAGAGTGATAAACACAATTACTTATAAATCAAACCTCACTTTGTCCCCACACCAATGTGGGACAAAGTGTTCACCATAATCTTAAACATACATTCACACACACCCAAATATACTTAAGTTTTATATATAACTATAAAATATATATATAATCATATATATATTACTTATATTTGATTATATATATAACTATATATATAATATACTATATATATATAATTATGACATCAGCGACCGAGCCCCTAGTTATGTATGCAAAGTTTTGCAATCTTTTAACATATGATTTCAGAAAACATAACTTAATGTTAAAAAAAGATTTGATCAAGTTTTTTAATATACTATTAATTTTAGAAAACTATAATAATTACTGCAACTTTTTTAAACTAATAAAAATGAATCCAATAATAATTAGAAAGTTAAGGTGATACGATTTCTAATAATCATTTTTAGTTCATTAGCTGTGAGTTTATTATGAAAATTGGTTTCGTGAATAAAGTTAGTTCATATATTTTTCAACTTTTTATAATATTCACAATTACAAATAATTAATTTATAGCTTCTCATGCAAATATCAATGCTACCTATCAAAAGTTTACTCAAAATTAGCATAATCTTGATGTAACATAAACTACACCATTAGTTTATCACAAATTACATAAGTTTCTCCTAATTAGAATAATAATAAGAGTTTCACCCTCCAAAAGCTATCTTCAAAGTTGTAAATAAGCTACTGTTTATAGGCATTCTAGAGTGCCGAGCATGGCCCCATGTCTCCCTAGGCACATCCTCATATTGGTGCTGGGGCACGCCCCCATGCTTCATTTCAGGAAAAAGTATTGTTGTCTTGTTAGACCGACTAACACAAGGGTGTGCTAAGTTTAGCACAGAGGTATGTTTCAGGCTAGGCATGAAGGTGCGGCTCATGAGCCACGGTCCCATTCTTTAATTCCAGAGCTCGATTTTCTTCACTTGATTCTCGTTTAAGATTCTCGTTTAGTAAGAGCTTAGGAAAGAACTGATATGCTTTTAATGTGTTTTATATGTATAATTTATACCACACCAAGTAACAAAAAACTTACACCTCCTTGGTTTTATTTTATAAAAGTAATAAAGTGTTAGGATACAATCAAAAAATAAGTTTAGAAGTCTAATAAAATCATTTGTGATGATAGTTTAATGATAAAAGACAAAGACCATTTGAAGAAAATGGTGTTCAAATCCTGTCATATGGTAGTTTAGAATTTAATATAGTTTTAAGAATATAAGTAGATTTACGTACGAGTCGTCTTTTCAAAACAGTCACTAAGGTGCTGTTTGTTTCTGAAGAGGTAAAATGTCTGCAGTCTGCAGATCACATCTGCAGACATCTGTAGGAGAAGAGGTGGACCAAACCTCTGCAGCCTGCATTAAAAGACTGTTTGTTTTGTAACGTCTGTAGACTGCTGAAATAAACTGAAATTAATAAAAAGTTAAAATAAACAGAAATTTAACTGCCCCTTATAACCTACCATCCCCAAATGAGTTCAAATCAGTGGTAACCATGAGTTTCAGTTTAACTGCCCATCTTCTTCCTCTATTTCCACTAAGAACAATACCACAAACATCATCAAACAGTCCCCAATTCAATCTTCAACATCATCATCTGCTTCAATCCCACAAAACCCTAATCCAAAAACCCCATCTTTTCTCTCAAATAATCTCCTCTCTTTAGCCATTGCCTTTGTAACCCTCACTGCACCACCATCCTCCATTGCAATCCCTTCACTCAACAACCCCCTTCCACCACCCAATTCACCTCCACCCACCACCCCTTTCTCCCAATGGAAGAACTTAATCACCGGATTAGATAATGGGTATCATTTACTTCACACCTCTTTCTTGAATTTGTGCTTTTTTTTCGTTCAATTTGTTCAAATGTTCCTGAAATCTTTGTCTTTTTGCAGCAAGATTAGACCTTGCCCATCGAACAATCCTGGGTGTGTTTCTAGTAATCCGAAAGGGGGAGTGGCGACGGTGGCGAGGTCGCGAAAGGAGGGGTTGGCGACGGTGGCGAGGTCGCGAAAGGGGGAGGTGGGAAGGAGTGGGGAGGAGGCGACGGTGGCGACGGTGGCGAGGAGGTGACGGTGGCGAGGTGGCGATGGTGGCGAGGTGGCGAGGAGCAGAGGTCGCGAGGAGCAGAGGTTGTGAGGAGGTTGTTGTGGGAGGAGTGGGGAGGGTGGGTATTTAGGGTTGAGATGAGAAGCGGTTTGTAGAGGTAAGAAGACATTAGTCCACCTCTTCTCCAAGAAGAGGTCACGCAGACGTTTTTTAATGAAACGTCTTCAAAAAACAAACACTCTGCAGACCTCAAACATCTGTCCGCCTCTTTTTGGCGCAGACAAAAGAGCTTTAGAAGCTCTTTTTCTAAAATACAAACACCACCTAAAAATCATATAAGTTCAAGTTTAAAAATATGTTAATACAATAAAACCTCTGTAAATAAATAATATTGGGACCGAGATATTTTATTAATTTAGCGGGATATTATTATATCTATAAATTAATAAATTATTAACTGAAAAAATTGGCTTATATTCGTGAGCAACTCTCAAATTAATGCATCGATCTTTAAAATTTTCATGTCCGTTCACTTTACCTATTTTAATAAAATAGAAACAAGGATCTTCAAAATTCTCATGTACATTCACACATTAATAAACTTACCACTCGGAAAAAACATTACAAACGGCAACAACTATTCACAACTTTTTATTGCAATGCTAGAATATAGAGCCTCAACTTTTTAGTGCAATTGGTAAATTTAAAGATGAACTCAATATAGATTGAAGTTTCAAAAAAAAGTGACTATAGATTCGTTTTTTAGACAATCCTAGAATTTTGGAATGTTATAATAATAAAATAATTTATAGTTTTGCTGATACCAATATATTTACATTCAGATTTTAAAAAAAATATTATCTCATTATTTTATCGATTGGGGTTAAATTTTAAACTGGTCCCAAGTTGGGACCAGACAAATTATTAATTTTATCGAGGTTATTAATTTATCGAGTATTTAATTATAGAGGTTTATACTTTATAATCATCATTAGGGGTTTCTTTGAAAGTAGTCCCTCTATCTCTCTAAATAGAGGAAAGACTCGTCATCACCTATCCCTCCCAAATCATGCTTTTAAGTGAGATATACTGGGTATGTTTGTTTGTTTGTTTGTTTATATTTATCGACTTTTTTTATCTTATTTGAAGATAATCTATAACCCACCGTCAGTAATCTTCGACCGTTTTTTAAAACATGAATGGCGGTTTTACGATTTGGAAGTAGTATTATTAGGGTGAGGTTATTTTACAAAGTGTATTATTGTTACAAAGTGTGAGAATACACAATTATGCTAAAAAAGTTATAAAAATTATATCTCACAATCTAAATCGAATTTCAAAAAATAATTCGGAGTCTCTGTTTCTCTCGTCATCCTCTTTCAAAAAAATAATTTTTTTATTATGTCTTTTTATGACACAATGACGTCATTGTCTTTCATAATGACACAATGACGTCATTATGTTTTTCATAATGACACAATAACGTTATTGTGTCTTTTATAATGACACAATGACGTCATTGTGTCTTTCATAATGACACAATAACGTTATTGTGTTTTTCATAATGACACAATGACGTCATTGTGTCTTTCATAATGACACAATGACGTCATTATGTCTTTTATAAATGACACAATAAAAAAATATTAATTTTTTATTTTTTTATTTTTCATTTATTTTTTTTCTTAGTGAGGACAGTTGGGAGAACAAATGCTCGGAATTACTTTTTTGAAATTCGATTTAGATTGTGAGATATAATTTTCTTTTTGTGATTTTTTTAATTCATTATGTTTTGTCATAATTTGTAGCAAAAATATACTTTGTATTTGAAACTCTTTCATATTATTAACTGTCTTATATATATATAATAGGTGGATCAGATGATTATTATTTTAACATTGTGATTTATTGTACACATCGAGGATTATTAAAAGAATGAGCACCATCACAATTTAGGTTCACTTGATGCTGTTATTGTTTTATATACTGTAATTTACAATGTTTTTAAAACTGGACCGGACATTAAACCGGACGCCTTATTGGTCCGTTGGTCGAACCGGTTCAACAGGCCGGACCGTATATAAGAACCGGATAAAATTATAATTATTTTCTATAAATATATGTAAAATTACAAAATAAATAATTATATAAAAAACCAGTTCAACCGGTCCAGCTCTCGGTCCGACCGCCGGCTCGACCGATTCAACCGGTTTTACCACTGGTTAAACGTTAAAATGGTTTAAACACCGAACCAGATCGGGTTGAAGTCCGGTTTCCGGTCCAACTGGTCGGACCGGCCGGTGCAGTCCGGATTTCAAAACCATGATAATTTACTAAAATAGAAAACTTGCTAATATTACAAACGCCGTCTCCACATAAAATAAGACGAATAATAAAAACAATTTATTGAAGGGTTTATTAGGTTGACACGAGTACTATTTTAATAAAGTGATTTGATACTTTCTAGCATTATATTATGAGTGATATTAATTCTATTGAAAACTCTAAATTGATAACGATGAAACTTAAAAAGAGAAAATTAAAAGATAATCAGTGGAAAGAAGATATATTAAACTTTGGGTGATGGACAGTAGACTAGCGCTAGTGGTTATAAATATATCGTTGTTAATGATTAAGTTACTCATAACGCTAATTAGCATATTTTGCAAATATGCTATTTATTTTAAAGTTGAAAATTTACATTTATTTCCCACTACAGAACGTGTTCACTTTCTCTAGCTCTTCTGCCATTTTAAGTAAAGTATAAAATTAAATTTATTTTCCTTTATCTTTATTTAATTTTTTTGGTATCTACATTCTTTCATCTTCTTTTCTAGCAAGCGCTTAGATCTTCTAGTTAACGCTTATATTGAAAATATATGCGTGTATGTTTGGTCATTAAGGGTAGGCCTGTTTACAAGACGAGGGGATTTTTAAACCGATTTGATTGGAGAGCTCTAATTCTAGGGATTTTAAACCGAGCTGATTGCTCATTCAAGATAGGCTTGTTTACAAATAGAACGGACTTGATCGATAATTTATTTGAGCATAGAGGTCTAACTAGGGATGATGACTATGTTTCACAATTAGATTTTCTGAAAATTTTTAACTTTAATCATTTCTATTTTTATGAAAAAATACATTAATTAAATGATTATCAAGTTTTATAACTAGTCAAATTAACTTAAGCAATTTGAATTTAATAATCCAAACTATTACTTTTTGTCCGATAATAGTCTATTGATTTAACCGGTAATAATGTTAACTTTTATTTTTATTACCAATATATTGTTAGCAGCATAATTATCTTACATTCACACTTGATTCATACTTATTTTAGGCTCGATTTAGCTTGTATATTTTTTCATTTCATTCATATTCATCATTGTGGATTAAATCGAGTCGAAATTAAGCGTAAAGTTTTAATTAGGCAAATTGGATTTTAACAATCAAAACTATTACTCATTAACCGATAGTAATCCATACAATTGATTTGGCCGGCAATAATCTCAACTTTTATTTTTCTTACCAACAACAATAAGAGTAGTATAATTAGCATACGTTCACACTCAATTTGTACTTATTTTAAGCTTGATTTAGCTTGTATGTTTATTCATTTCGTTCATATTCATTTATTGTGAAATCGATTCGATTTCAAACATAGATTTTTAATAATTATGTTACTGGGATTGATATTAATAATAAAAATAAAAGTTGGGATTGTACCGGCCAAAATCAATAGTATGGATTATTATCGGCCAATAAGTAATCGTTTAGACTATTAAAATCCAATTTGTCATTAAATATTATCATTAAATAATTATTTGGATTCATATAATGTTTCAATTAGAGCAATAAAATTTTAAAAATTAACATTTATAAGGAATTTCATTCGATTTGAACAACTAGCACGTAGTGCAAATTGTCTGATTTTAATAAGATAAGAGAGTTCGAGTAAATTTAGTTTAGTCATGGAGATTAAAAGAAAAGCTTATTTGTAAAGTGACTTTCCAGAACTTCTTTTTTTGAACGGTGACTTTCTCATGAGTGACTTAATGTCACATCGCCCCCCTGGGCGACCCTAGCCAAGATCTGCCCCAGACTATGTTGTCTGAACCGGGTCCACGCTGGATTGTCAGACTTGGTTACGGCGTTCCCCCGGAAACCGTACTGCCTCCACAAGGGTTTCCCCTCTGGAGTAACAGTCAGATGAAAACCGGGGTCGAGCTCTGAGAATCGGCCTCCGCAACCACTGGCTTAAAGGGAAATTCTCTTCATTGCTCTAAATGTCTCCAAACCGTAACCAAAGGGATTCGAACCCCTGACCTCCACATTGGGAGGGGGGATCCTTACCACTAGGCCACAAGTCTGAAGACCTAATATAATTACATTATAAAAATGAAAAGAAAATGAAAAAAAAAACGACCTAATATAATTAACGTTTATAAAAAATGAAAAAAAAAGAAAAAAACTCGGAGCCTATAACTCCATTTATTTTACTCCAATTTGACAAAAAGAGATGGATATAAAATAGGACAGCATTACATTAGTGTATATATCTCATTATGATCTTCATCTTTTTGGTAAAAAATTGCCTTCATCCATGTGTTTGTTTGGGGACCTCAATTTGTTAGTCTTTCTTTAGACTCAAAAGAGGGTTTTTCATTTAATTAACATAAAGGCAATGAATTTAGTAGAGATTTCCAGACTTGACTGTTGTATGAACACCATATTACCCCTTTCACTTGTATCCACCACTTTTATCTTAGCAATCAGGAAAAGCAGCTTTGATTAAAGTAAAATAAAAGGAAAAAAAACATAATAAGTTGTAAATATGTAACTAGTTGAATTCTGCCTCGCGCTGCGCGAATATTTTAAAACCGATAATCACCGGTACAACCCTAGTTTCTACCCTTGGCTCAGATCCGGCTTCTCATTATGGCTGCAAACCCAACGTGGTTGCCACGCCAAAACAACGGATTTTTTTTTAAATCATCACAGCCATCCTATGTAATACTGTTTTGGCTCAGATCAACTCACGATGTCAGGCTGCAAACCATCTACATATGGCTGTCACGCCAGGACAACAACATGTTTTTGGTTTGACCATCATTGCCAACGAATTGAAGCCAACACGATGCAGCACAACGACAAACATAGCTTTGGTTCAGACCTGGCCATTGTTTTCAGATGCAGACCATCTACCAATGGTTGCCACGCCAGAAGAACAACCTGTTTTTGGTTAGATCATCACAGCCAACAAACAGCCTAAAATAAAGCAACAATGTGTGATCCAGTGAATCGAAGCCACCAACATCAGGCAGATTCATGAACACATGGAAAACCCAAATCAACATCAAACATTAAAGGTCTGTAAGAATCAAAAAACGGAAACCCTAGATGAAAAACCAGAACCAAATGACCGACACATAAGGCTCAGAATGTGTGCTCGTTGTGGCTGCAAATTGTCATTTGCCGCGCCAAAACAACAAAGCGACACTTACTTTTTATCATCATCGCCAGCCCTCACAACATATTAGTAACAAACCAAAAAGAGAACAAAGAAAGCAGTGATAAACATTAAACCAAAGTCAAGTCTCAAATGAGGTGTTCCTCATCATCATCGACACATTCCATCGACGAATTACACATACCCAACCACATGCATAAGCTGATCATAAGGCTCGGAATGTGTGCTCGTTGTGGCTGCAAATTTTCATTTGCCACGCCAAAACAACAAAGTCACACCTACTTTTTATCATTATCGCCAACCCTCGGAACATATTAGTAACAAATCAAAAAGAGAACAAATAAACCAGTGATAAACATTAAGCCAAAGCCAAGTCTCATATGAGGTGTTCCTCATCATGACCGACATATTCCATCGATGAATTACACATACCCATCAACCAGGGTATACCAACCAATAAAAGACTTAAAAGATCTTATGGTGTGTACTGAGTATACCAACCAGGGTTCTCCATAATATTTCTCAAAATAACAGTAGGAACATAAGTATTGTAATACCCCATACCAATAAAAGACTTAAAGATCTTATTTTTAGAAGCTAATTCTTGCATATGCGCAATCATTTGGGATTCTGTCAACACCTCATCAAACTTAGGGTATTTCATCGATTCAAGACGAATTGATTTGGGCACAGTGGCATCAATGAGTGAATCAAGATTAGGGTAACCCACAAATTCAGCCATTTTGGTCTGTTCTTCTGGTGTAGCAGAGTTATGGCGATGTGGGAAAGTGTCACTTGGTTTCAATGCTTCAACTGATATGGTTCGAGCTTGTGAACCAAACCTATTACGGTTTTTGTCAAATCTAACGTTTGTGCCACTGCATATGTAAGGAGATAAAGAGGAAACATACTGTGAAGGTGAGTATAGAGCAGGGGTTGATGGGTTGTGTTTGGTTTTTGAAACTAAACGGAAACGCAACCACCACCATCGACCTCCGCCTCCACCAACGCAGCCACCACTACCGACCTCCGCCTCCCCGACCTCCACCTCCACCAATACAACCACCACCGTCGACCTCCGCCTCCACCAACAAATCCACCACCCCCAATTTGGGTTTTAGGGTTTGGTTTTAGTGCGAAAGGGGTGTTGAAAAACTCCAAGCAGATGGAACAATCGGGTGAATTCGGGGTGTTTGATTACTTGTTCACCGGAGACGGTTTGAACCCTAGCAACTTCTTCGAATGCGCCCACGGTTGAACCACCACCTCCGCATCGAACACCTTCAGTTCACCGGACTTGGTGAAAGCTTCAATCTTCAAGTAGTACTTCGTCCCCGCCACCACCTGCGTCTCCGCCGCTAGCACCTTCGAGAACCTCAGATCCCAGGCGGCACTCTTCTGCGCACGTTGCTGCTGATTGTACTGATCCACCGAGTAGCTTCCGAGGTTTTGAATCTCTTTGTTGGTTTTCTCTACCTATCTATCCGGATAGAGGAAAGACTTGCCACCACCTACCCCTCCCAGACCCTGCTCTTGAGTGGGATATACTGGGTTTGTTTGTTTATTTGTTTGTTTGTTTGTTGGTTTTCACGTCTTTGACCTTCGTTCTTCCTCCTGGAATCGCGTTTGTGAGGAAGGTGAAGGTGAAGATGAGGAGGAGTGTGAGGGAGATGGTGGAGATTGTGATTTTGGTCATGGTGGATTGAGGGTTTACAGTTTACAGTGTGAAAATGGTGAATTTGGGTTGATTTGAAGAGATGAAGTGGTGTTGTGGGTTTACCACTGTTCATACTGTTTATTTCAACTTCTTTTTAAATATATAGGGAAATATGATTTGATGGCGGGTAGGGTTCTATGCAAAACATAATTTTTTGTGAGAACAACGAGAAGAAATTTAATCTTTCATTTTCTCAATACAAAACTTTAAAAAATATTAAAAATGTGTTAAACTCAATATTTATTTATCAATTTAAAATAAAATTTAAAATTTTATATATTTGTTGAACCTACACATGTGTTATTCATGTGTAGCTAACGTTTAAAATTTAGAAAACATACGAAAAGTTTGTTGTAATAATTTTAATGTTATCATACATGCATATTTGTAACGAAAAACTTTAAATAAAAAATATCCATCAATCAAAAAGTTAAATAATTTAGGTTTGTTCTTGCTATTCTCGTAAAATAAGCATTCTGAAATGATCTCATCCATTTGACGGATCTCATCAATTGTATTTGATAGTTTCAGTTTATTCTGGTTTTAAGTGGGATTTAATGTTTGATTTATTCGTTTCAAAAACAAAAAACGTGATTTCTTCCTTAGAAAAAGACTCTCTCTACATTGAAAATGAGCACTAAATAAACTAATAGATACAAAAACGAATGTATCTTTTTACTTGTTAAATGAAACCTGTTTTATTGGAAGCAATTGGACTACTATATCTTCTGTTTTACGCTGAAAACGGAAATAGAACCCGATTTAAGTATACAAATGGTTCTATTGACCACAAAAAAACGGGCGTCTTGATAAGGGCTTAGAACCCGGGTTTTAGCTGTAAAATCGAATCTATTATACGATCTAAACCTTGAAATTATAACACGTGACACTTTTTTTTTGCATTTACTATCTTTTTCCTCCTTTCGGCACTTGTGCGTTTCTTTTTTTAACACCATGATATCTTCTCTAATCTCTACTCTGAATGTTCATTGCATAACTATACTTGATATTAAGCAGCATGGTTTGTACATCTTTGTAATATATTTGATATTTGATATATGCTATACAAACATCACAACCGCTAAGAAGATATATATATATATATATATATATATATATATATATATATATATATATATATATATATATATATATATATATATATATATATATATATATATATATATATATATATATATATATATATATATATATATATATATATATATATATATATATATATATATATATATATATATATATATATATATATATATATATGGTCAGGTTCTTTACTGTACTTCTATTAAAATGAAAACTCACAGAACTTTTCTTAGCCATTGATTATACTAATCTATGGTTGGGATTGAAAATGGTAAAAATGTAAGTTAATATATTAATTTTTTTATGTAATTAAAACATTAAGGGTATATTAGTAAAATGAGACCATGAGGCTAAAAAGTGTATTTTTAGTGTAAGAGTGAGGTTATTATAAAAAGTGTATTTTTGCTATAAAGTGTGAGAAGATACAATGAGGCTAAAAAAGTCACAAAAAAATTTATATCTCACAATCTAAATTGGATTTTAAAAAAACACTTCGGAGCCTTTGTTCATCTCGTTGTCCTCTTTCAGAAAAAAAAATAAAAAAAATAAATTTTTTTCATTGTGTCATTAAATGACACAATGACGTCATTGTGTCTTTTATATTAATATAATGACGTCATTATGTCTTTCATAATTACACAATAAAGTTATTGTGTTTTTTATAAATGACACAATAAAAAAACGTTAATTTTTTATTTTTTTTTATTTTTTCGTTTGTTTTTTTTCTTATTGAGGACGACTAGGGGAACAAAAGCTTCGAATTACTTTTTTGAAATTCGATTTTGATTGTGAGATATATTTTTTTTGTATATTTTTTTGACTCATTGTATCTTTTTTTGACTTATTGTGTTTTCTCACACTTTGTAGTAAAAATACACTTTGTATTTGAACTTTTTTCTTTAGTGTAATTATATAGATAAAGATAAGGAATGAGATGCGAATGGTCTAAGTGACATGCCCCATCTTTTTACCAATTTTCAACCTTTAACATTTATTTTGCTTTGTTTTTAATTATACAAAGGTAGTCATTACTAACTAAATATAAGTTTATAAATAAGAAAGAGAAAATTTGTTGTGGCCTATCAAATGATAAACTAGTTTAAATTTTGATTGATTAAGACATTATTTCTCTTCTTTTTGTTACTCCTTTTCACTGATCATTCTTGAACCTTTATCATTGACGAATCTATAGAGAAATCAGACGCGCACATGGAATCGTACTTAAAAGGCTCCCTCTTGGAGCTGGTCCAAAACAATGGAGTCAAGCTTTATAAAAGGGGAACCACTTATAATAAGTTAATAAAAATGTGTGTATATTACACAATTATATATATATATATATATATATATATATATATATATATATATATATAAATCTTCATGGTCAGTAGTTCACACAGATTGGAACAGGTGGCATGATTTGATTGGTTATAGTAATTTCTTTTTCATTTTAGCTTCTGCTCCGGCCACCTGCACACCGTCACCATCACCAGACAAGTAGTTCACACCGGTTTACCATCACTGCGTCAGGAGTGTCGACCGGTGGATGTTTGGTAAACGCCGTAGATGGTGGTGAGCGACGGCTGTTGTGGTGAGCCCCAGAGTTTCAACCTCTTTATAGAGGGTGGCTTGTGTGGGTGACGGTGGCAGCTGAGCTGTCAGTGGCGGTGCCGGTGATGCTGGCGGTGGCTGTACTGGTGGCATGGAGTGCGTGTTAGTATGTGTTATGTAGGTTGCGGTGGCGGTGACGCCGGCGGTGGCAGTGGCGCCGACGGTGGCATAGAGAAAGAAAGAGGAAGATAAACATTGAGAGATTGCAGGTGGTTGTTGTGTTTGTTGTTATGTTATTGACCAGATTTCAAAACCTTTATTAAATTTGATTGATTATAAAATTTTAATTTCACCATATGTTTAAATTTTCATGTATTAGAAAATAAAAAATTGGTATTAAAATGTCTCTTCATTCTTTGTCAATTATCTGCTTTTTGAAGAAAAAGTTAAAACAATACTTACAAAGATTATTAAATTT
This sequence comes from Flaveria linearis, assembly GCA_024085815.1. Lineage (NCBI taxonomy): Eukaryota > Viridiplantae > Streptophyta > Magnoliopsida > Asterales > Asteraceae > Flaveria > Flaveria linearis. The sequence continues at coordinate 21,161,736 of CM044007.1, read as the reverse complement.
AACATATGAATATATATGAAATAATTAACTTATTAACTTTTTTGTGCTTTATGGTTTTTAACCATAATACTTTTACATATTTTCAACATTTTTATTTTGTGTTAACTGTCGTGTTACAATGTGCGAATCCTAGATCGACTTGCTTATTATTTTAATATTTTACGTTTCATGTCCGTGGTTTAACATCTTTATGTCTACTTTCCATTCGATTTATTTTTTGTTTTTATTTTAATACGAGATTTTCTGTTGTTGATGGTCGTTAATTGTGACGTGCATTGATGCTACTTGATATTGTTTTACGTCCCCGTACAACACGAGGACTCAATACTAGTTATACTTATTCGCAAATAGTAGTGCCAGTGCAATATAAAGATAACAACAAAACATATAATATCATAACGCATACGCTGAGTTAGCATATGGATACACTTCTAACATCAAGACTTCAACAACTTTTCAGGACTCCCCTAAATCTTTCTTTATTTTCTTAAACTTTTATTTATTTATTTATTTATTTTTATCTATTTTAGGTACTTTTCATATTCTTTATATTTGTTTTCTTAGATACTTTCTTATGTTTGGCTTTTTACTTTATTTTTTTTAACATTGTCAAAGATTTTGTCGTTTCAATGTTAAATCATATTTACATCGCAACTTGTGAGACGTAATATTCTTTCCTATCTATATTCAGAATCGCCACAACTTTATAATTTCTTTTATGTTCTTAACAATGTTGAAATCACCATCACAACACGCGTGATTAAATTTAAAAATATGTCGCATCGCACAGACTTAATTTCTAGTATGTATGGAATATCAATGGATTATATAGTGAGAGGATGGATATGCTATAAACGAGAAAAACTTTAAAAAGTATAGAAAGTCATAAGAGAATGTTATGGGGATAACTTTTGTATAATAGTAATCAAATTTTAACATTGTTCAAGTCACTCGTAAATTCATTTGTCCCGACCAGATGACTAAAGTTTTGAAATTGTTCTAATTATGTCATTCATAAATTGTAAAATATTTTAAAAATTGAAATTTTTAAAAAATTTACAATATTTATAAAAAACTGAATTATTTTATAAATTTGTGATTTATTTTAAAAATATTAAAAATATCAGTGATATAATTGGAACACTCTTAAAACTTTAGTGATCTGATTGTAACAATAAAAATATTAGTAACCGGATTGTAATAATTAAAAACATGATTGACCTAGTTGAACATTATTAAAACTTGTTTAATATTCTGTGATGTTTTTCCAATGTTATGTGCGTGTAAAATAGACTAAATGGTTTATAAATTTAAAAAAGGACCATACGCATGCAAGTTACATGTTACTTCTTTTTCTTAAATTTTTATAATTATTTTATACCTAAATATTAAAAAAACCCTAACATCAAAATATATATCTATACTAATAAATAAAAATAAATCCGGACACATGTCATCATTTTAAGCCGTCTAATAGTTGATTTTCCCGCTTCTCTCTCATCTTAACTATAATTGCTATAATATCTATTTATTAATTAATAACTATCAATAATTAAAATTTCAAATTTTCAAATATGTGCAGTACATAAGTTTATTCAATTCGTATAATACACAATATTTAAAATATAACTTTTTATATTATTAACTATATAAGAGTAAATTTATTTAACACGTGTATTACACGGGATTGTAACCTAGTATATATATATATATATATATATATATATATATATATATATATATATATATATCATTTTAACGATTATAATATTGTTATATTAAAAAAATGACATGAACTAAGCATTCATAAAAATGAGGGTTTTTATGGTGTTCTTGCGGGTGTTTGTTAAACTAGAATTTTATGTTGTTTCTGACCCGTAAAAATTTGTGGTGTTTTAAGTTATGTGATTTATATTAGTTTTAAACTCGGTAATTTTATGATGTTTTTAGTTCAAACATTTAATGTGTATTTAAATTAGATAAATTTTTTATGTTTTTGAACTTCGTGACCTTATAGTGTTTTGAAATCGTGGCAACTTTTTTGTTCTTTCTCAACTGTGCGTTTTATGGTGCTTTTCAACCGGGTGGTTATGATGTTTTTGAACTAGCAATTTCATGGTGTTTTTGAATTAAATAATTTTACAGTGTTTCAGAACTCGGTAATTTTATGGTAGTTTTCAATTGGACACTTTATGGTATTTTTGAACTAGATGATTTTATTGTGTTTTTGAACTGGTTATTTATATTATTTTTGAACTAGATTATTTTATGATGGTTTTGAACTATGTATTTTTTTATTTTGAGTTCGATGATTTGAAGTATTTTTTTGAATTGTGTGATTTTATAATACTTTTGCATTGAGTGATTTATGGTGTTTTTAAATCAAGCAACTTTATGATATTTTTCAAGAACACGATCTTGTGGTGTTTTTGATACAGAATCTTATGTTGTATTTAAACTAGTCCATTTATAATGTTTTCAAACTAAGCAACTTTATAATGTATAAAAAACGTAAATATTTTCTAATTGTATGTAGCAATACCATACTCATATTAAAAATAAAAAAACGCACATTACTATGATGTAATTTTTAAAAGAGAAAATTGCATAAATGGTCTCCAAGAGATCATATTGAAAGGTTGGTCCCTAAATTTTAAAATTTACAAATTTAGTCCAAACATATGGTAGATAGTTGCAAATTTAGTCCCCATTTTTAGTGTGAGTTAGTTTTTAATGATGTGGAGACTAAATTTGCAATATCATAAAACCACAAGGACCATTTTGTGCAACCTATATCTATGATTAAACAAACAAACAAACAAACAAACCCAGTATTTCCCATTCAAGAGCAGGGTCTGGGGGTAGGTAGTGACGAGTATTTTCTCTATCTTGGTAGGTAGAGAGACTGCTTTCAAAGAGACCCCCGACTCGATAACAAAAGCAATAACGATAGCAAGACAACATATAATAAATCATACAACACACAGCACACAGCATACAGTTAAAATCACCTAAGGATTAAGAAAATGATAATGCAAACAAAAGCAATAACGATAGCAATGCAACATATAATATATCATACAGCACACAGCACACATCATACAGTTAAAATCACATAAAGATTAACAAAATGATAATGCAAACATCAGATAAGTGGCGAGTTTCAACTATAAAGGGCAGATGTGGGCTGCGTACACCTAAGGCCCCGTATCAAGTCTACATTTACCCTACCTACCTACAGATCCTACTAAAAGTCCATAATTTTGATCCTATATCATGTGCTCAGAGAGGTGCAAGTGTACCATATCTCGCCTAATTAACTTGTCCCAAGTCAACCTAGGTCTTCCTTTACACCTCCTACCTACTAAGATGATGTTCTCTACTATTCTAACGGGAGCTGCCATTGGTCTTCTCTTCACATGCCCAAACCATCTTAGTCTTCCCTCTCGTATTTATCTGCGATATAAGCCACCTCTAACTTCTGTCGAAACACTTCGTTTCTTATCCGATCCAGTCTTATGTGTCCACACATCCACCTCAGCATTCGCATTCCCGCTACCTCTATTTGTTTCTCGTGCGGTTTCTTTATGGCCCAGCAGTCTGTTCCGTATAACATAGCTGGACGAACTGTCACTATGTATAGTTTTCCCTTTAGTTTTACTGGAAACCTCTTATCACATAGAATCCCTGATGCTTCTCTCCACTTGCACCATCCTGCTTGAACACGGTGAACTACATCGCTGTGTATCTCTCCGTCCTCCTATAGGTAAGAGCCTTGGTATTTGAACCTAGACGTTCGTGGGCCCACCATACCCTGGATATTGATTTGGGTGTCCTCTTCAGCCTCACCACTAAAGTTACAATTCATGTATTCCGTCTTAGAGCGACTCATCCTTAAGCCTCTGCTCTCTAGTGCTGCTCTCCACTGTTCTAGCCTATCGTTAAGCACCATTTTAGATTCTGATATTAGGACAATATCACCCACAAAGAGCATGCACCACGGAACTAGCTGTTGTATAGACTTGGTCATCTCATCCAACACTAGTATGAAGAGAAATGGGTTCAGTGCCGATCCTTGGTGGACTCCCACTTCCACGGGGAAGGGGTCTGTGTCTCCGAATGGTGCTCGCACACACTTTTTTGCTCCGTCATACATATCCTTAATTATTTTGATATACCTCTCTGGTATCCTTCTAAGTCGTAGACTTTCCCAAATGAGTTGACGCGGAACACCGTCATAGGCCTTTTCTAGGTCGATGAATACCATAAGGAGGTCCCTTTTCTTTTCTCTATATTTCTCCATTATCCTCCTTATGACGTGTATGGCTTCTGTTGTAGAGCGTCCTGGCATAAATCCAAATTGGTTTATCGCTATCTGAGTTTCCCGTCTAATTCTCGTGTCAATAACTCTTTCCCATAATTTCATCGTGTGACTCAATAGCTTTATTCCCCTGTAGTTTTCGCAACATTGGACATCTCCTTTTTTCTTATATATGGGGACTATGACACTGGTTCTCTACTGGTCTGGCATCTTTCCTGTCTTAAAGATAATGTTAAATAAATCTGTTAGCCATTGGAGACCCTCATCTCCCTGGCATTTCTACACTTCAATCAGTATGTTGTCTGGCCCCACCGCTTTAGCCCTTCCCATTTTCTTCCTAGCTCTCGTAACTTCGTCGACTGTGATGCTTCTACAATAGCATTTGTTTCGTTGCGTTGTTTGGGTTATTTTATCTATCTCAGTTTTTTGATTTGTGTTCCTTATGTTGAGAAGGTTATCGAAGTACGTTTTTCATCTCACCTTGATGTCTTTCTCCTTCACTAAAATCTTTCCATTCGCAGCCTTTATAAACTTCACCATTCTGAAGTCCTGTCTTCTATTTTCTCTTGCCTTGGCTATCTTATACATGTCATGCTCTCCTTCTTTCGTCTCTAATCGTTTATACATCTTCTCATACGTCGTGTTCTTTCCTCTGACATCGATTTTTTCACCTCTCGCTTAGCCTCCTTATATTTATCTTTTAGCTCTGCGCGTTCTTCTTCATTGTTACAGCGTATAAGCTCTCTAAAACTTTGTTGTTTAATTCTTATCTTCTCCTGTAAATTTTCATTCCACCACCAGGATTCCTTATGGCCGACTATCCTCTTTGTTGTAACTCTAAAAGTTTCTTTAGCTGCTTGGATGAGTCTAGTTGTCATAGCCTCCCACTTTTGGTTTGTGTCTTCCTGTGGCCCAGTCTGATTCATTGGTATGACATTATCTCTAAAAATGGAAATCTTTTCGTCTTTGAGCTGGCCCCATCTGATCGTATGTCTAACTCTCTTGTTTTGTTGTACACTTGGTCTCTTCACGCGTATATCCGCCACCAACATATGATGTTGCGTCACAACTGTCTCTCTCGGGATTGCCTTATAGTCCTTCCACGAGCTATGATATTCTCTCCTCATCAATAAATAGTCTATTTGCGTGTGTCTCCAGCCGCTGCTAAACATGATTAGATGCGAGTCTCTTTTCTTAAAAAACGAATTTATGACGCCTAAGTCATGCGCTACTGTAAAGTCAAGAAGCTCCTTACCACCGTCATTCCTAAGACCATACCCAAAGCCTCCATGCACCAACTGGAAGTGCTCATTGTCCTTACCAATATGCCTATTAAAATCTCCCCTATGCATATTTTTTCTTCTCTAGGTATGTCACCCATAACATGATCTAAACTCTCCCAGAACTTCCTTCTTTCCGTTTCCCCTAGTCCAACATGTGGTGCATACGCACTAACTACCACCACTACTTCATCCCCTATTACTATTCTTAACAGCATAATTCTATCATCGTATATTCTCACCTCCACTACATTATCTTGAAGTTCCTTAGCAACTAGAAAACCTACACCATTTTTTGTTCCATCTGACCCTGAATACCATAGTTTATAACTATTACACTCTTTTGCACTCCCACCCCGCCATCTAGTCTCCTGAAGATACTCTATCTGGACCCTACGTTTCTTCAGCGTATCAATTAACTCTAGTAACTTACTAGTTAGGGTTCCTACATTCCAAACATGATTTTGGGGCAGCATAAAGGCTCCTGCTATCTATTATACCAGATAGAGTCCACTAATACAACCAAAAATCATGGACAACACCTTAACAAAGAATCGCAGCACAAGTAAAGCACAATCAAAAGCAATCCGACACACGAGGGACACACACACAAATCCAGAAACAGAAATAAATCAAATCACAGTAAAGAAGTAATAGCCTAAGAATAAGGGATGCCTCACCCTATTTAAAACCAGGAAGCTGGTACCCCTAACCCAACCAAACAATCTAAACTAAAAGATATAAACTAAAAGATATAATTAAAGATATAATTAAAGGCGAGTAAAAACATATATGCAAACCCGAGATTGAACGATCTCACCAAATGTACACCCAATTTAGGGTTCTTCGATTATGCTGCTGGTACGGGTCAGGGTTTTCATAGACAGGTGGGGGGCGGGTGTGCGTCTATTGTGGTGGTGCTGCTACGTGGTTGCTGGGGAGGCGGTGAGGTGGCTGAGACCGGCCAGTGGTGGTGGTGGTGACCGGTGACCGGTGGTAGTGAGAGGGACTGAATGTAGTGAAACGGAGCAGAGGGTGGGGAGGCGGTGGTAGGTAGGGTTGAAGGAGGTAGCTGCGGTGGTGGCTAGCTTTGCGGGCGGAGAAGGCTTCGGTAGTTGGATGGGGGGTGTCGCCAGTGAAAGAGGTGGTGGCTAGCTGGGTAAGGGTGGACGCTGGTGGGGGCGGTGGGTGAGGGTGGACGCTGGTGACTAGCGGTGAAGGAGGTGGTGGGTGACGGTGATGGGGTGATGTGGCCGGTGATGGGGTGATGTGGCCGGTGATGGGGTGACGGTGAAGGCGGTGGTGGTAGCTACGAGGATGGAGTGTGACTGCGGGGGTGGGGGTAGGCGGTGGCGGTGGCGGTGGTGGTGATCGGTGGCCGGTGGTGGTGGTGGTGACCGGAGGTAGTGAGAGGGAGCAGAGAGCAGAGGGAGAGAGAGCCGTTGAGAGAGAGAGTCGTTGAGAGAGAGAGAGAGAGAGAGCAGAGAGAGAGAGAGAGAGCCGTCAAACCTTACTAGACTACTGGTGGTGGTGGTGGTGACCGGTGACCGGTGGTGGCGGTGGTGGTGACCGGTGACCGGAGGTGGTGGTGGTGACCGGAGGTGGTGGTGGTGACCGGAGGTGAAAAAAAGGAGAGAGAGTCCCCGTGGTTTGATCATATTGCAAATTTAGTCCCTACATCGTTAAACACTATCTGATACTAAAGGTGGGGACTAAATTTGCATCTATTTATCAAATGTTTGAAATAAATTTATAATTTTTAAATTTTGGGAACGGAGCTTGTAATATGATCAAACCTTGGGGACCATTTATGCAGTGTTCTTTTAATAAAATAATGCATAAAAAGGTAACAAACATTTAAAAAAGATGAGAAAATATAATATGACTTTTATGTGTATGTTTTTTAATTTGATATTCTTATTTCTATCCTTCCTGATGTTTCTAACTTGTCACTATTTATCAAAATAAAAACAAATGAAACATAATACACATTGATATTGTAGGTGACTTCTTTTTTTAATCCTATACTATGTAGTGAGATATTAACTTTTTTAAAGGTTATGATATTAGACACCATCCCAATATAAAGCAACACCTCCCGTATTTTTGTAAGGATCGTATAGACCTAAAAGCATGCATGGGGGTCGTATAATCCTATATAGAGCATATAAACTCTCTGACATACCCCTGAAATTTTCCACCGTCTTCAGTGTCGAATTTTAACATACGCGTCGTACAAGTCTATATGGCGCGTATAGGGGTCATATAAGCCTATATGGGGCGTATCATACTCTGACAACCCCTTAAATTTTTCTTGTTTTCAGTGTCACCGACTCTATGCGTATAACCTTATACGAGACGCATAGTGGATGTCAATTTATAAGGTTGGTGTCTTAATATTAGAAACCATTTTTTAAAACGAACAATAAAAACATGTTGCTAATCCACAACGAAAGGCTGTTAAACTGCTCACTACAATAAACATTGCGATAAAGAAATCTGTGACAATTTACAAATTCTGCATATATGCGTGGGTATTTTTGAGTTGTAGTACATCACTAACCCGTTATAATCAAGATTCTAGCTAGTGCCACATTTGATTTTATTCTTTATATATATATATATATATATATATAGTTACAAATTCTCATATATTATCCATTATATAATTTATAGATGGTGCTGCAGGTCTATTATGATAAGCAAATACTCAAACGTAAGCATAACTCCATTATTAGAAATGGACATCTCAGTAGCTAAATGACTCGTCGTCCTTCTCAAAGGGAAATAATTGCTTATTTAAACACATTATTATACATGCTTTATTAAAAAGTTAGTAATTTTATTAGTAACTTAATTGATCTTTTAGCGCTAATTCGTGTTTGTTTAGAATAATATTAATTTCTGATAGGGACACCTCTATAGTCTAAAGCAAGTAACATATTACTTGGTGGTACACATTAATTTTTAACAATTAAACGAGTAGAAATATTCATTTAATTATTAAAATAATCAGATTATCTTTAATGAATGTACTAAACATGGGATATGTTGAGGCCCCATCGGATCGATTATATAGGATCAATTGTGGATGAACATCGATTATGAGTATGCACAGATTTGTGCAGGGACTCGGTGGAACACAATACACACACAAACACACACTGTTATTCCACACAAATGTCGATTACAATATGTCCTATTTATAGGTCAATATGGCAGTTAATAACTAACTAAACTAACACAATCAACCCCTAAATTACCGCCAATTTACAACAGATTGACTTTCTATTTGACTTTTATAATTTCTTGATTATTAATATTCCAACAATCACTCCCCAAATCAAGAAATTAATAACTTTGTTGTTATTCATCCGAATGTGCAATCCATCTTCTTCCTTCTTCGTTTAAATCCTGATTTGCAACTTGACTTTGACTATCCTGATCCAATGATCAAGATTAAGCGGTGTTAGCGCCGTCTTTGTCGAATTGAAATTGGTACTCCTTGAAATTCCATGACTTTTCGATTTCTATTTGAATCGGATTCCAACGGGGTTAGCATCGTCATGATTAATCTTTGATTATTTTAAAGGCGATTCAATGTGGTTTCGAATTTGTCAATCAGTTTCGAGTGAATCTTGGGTGGATTCAATTTTTTGATCCTATGATTAACAATTCCGATCCTCAATTTTGAATTCATTGTCTTTGTGATCTTCTCTTCTGATTGAAACTTTCAATTGCACTGAACACCATGATGCAATTGACTATAACCCCATCTTGCAACTCTCTGTTTTCTTCCTTTTCACCATGATCGACACCTTCGATCATTCTTTCTGAATTTGATGTGTTTCCCCTTCTATCTTCATCAAATTATTCTTTCTTTTCACCATAGCCTTTTGCCTAAATCGATTATGGGGTTTAGATCGCTCCATTCTGAAATCTTCTTCATACTTTGTTTCTTTCTCTTGATGATTATGACAGCATCTTCATGTTTGGACTACTTTCGATTGATCCCTTGTAACCAACGCTCTGATACCATATTGAAGCCCCTTCGGATCGATTATATAGGATCAATTGTGGATGAATGTTGATTATGAGTATGCACAGATTTGTGTAGGGACTCGGTGGAACACAATACACACACAAACACACACTGTTATTCCATACAAATGTACATTACAAGATGTCCTATTTATAGGTCAATATGGCGGTTAATAACTAACTAAACTAACACAATCAACCCCTAAATTACCGCCAATTTACAACAGTTTGACTTTCTATTTGACTTTTATAATTTCTTGATTATTAACATTCCAACAGGATCAGACTGCCAAGTTACTGGTTTACTTCTTCTAAATCCATAGTTGTGTTCTAACTCATAGATAATCTTTCATCTAAAGAAGCCTATGCATACATGATCCTTGCTTTTATGCAATTCACTTTACTTATTGACATCGTTTATTTCTTTTGAACTACCATCAACAGGATACATGTGAGAAGAACGCTTTGTGTGTGCAACTAATGAGTGAAAAGGACTTGGATCTAGATGGTGAGCACCAGTTTGATGAGCACTTGACCTATATGTCCACTTAGGAATTTCCCATGTCTAGAAGTGATTAAGGTTGTTGATCAAGATAAAGAACCTAGGGCACGATTTTCAATCATAGACTCACTATGAATGGAGCTGGAGGAGTTTGTAGCTCACTTAAAATATGCATTTTTAGATGACGAGTATGGATTGGAGTTTCTAGCTCACTTAGATTATGCATTTTTAGATGACGAGTCTAGATTACAATTATTATTTCTTTTGATTTGACAAGTGATGAGGAGAAGTTGCTAGAGGTCCTTAGGATGCACAAGAAGGCATTTTCTTGGAATCTTATGGATATTCAAGAAAATAGTGAATCCTTTCATATCCATAAGATTTTGATGGAGGATGATCATACACCAATTGTCAGCATCGATGCAAGCATAACCCGAATATGCATGAGGTAGTGAAGAAAGAGCTGATTAAGCTACTTGACGTAGGCTTGATCTACCTCATATCAGATTCTTCATGAGTGTTTTGTATCTATTGAGAGAAGAGGAGTTGTATTTCAAAAGGGTACCTAAAAAATTTAAGCACCTGTGTTTGAGAATGAGAGGAATGAAGGGATACCCACAAGAATAGTGATAGGGTGGAGACTGTGTACTAATTATCAGATACTAAACGACCCCTCTAGAAAATATAACTTTACCTAACTTATTATTAAGCAAATGTTGGATTATTTATCAAAAACATGTATTACTATTTTTTTAATGGCTCTTCAGGTTACTTTTATATAACTATGCACCCGAACATTAAGAGAAGACCATGTTTACATGTCCAAACAAAACATTCGCCTATTGTCGTATGCCTTTTGGATTATCCAAGTTCTAGCTATATTTAGGAGGTGCATGATGGTGTTATTCATGATAAGATAAAAGACTCCATGGAGGTGTTTATGGATGAAATTTTAATTTTTGGGAGCTTGTTCTATCAATGTTCACAGAACTTAAAGGGGATATATCGTGTTATGAAGAGCCGAATCTCACTAACTTGGCGAAAATGCCACTTCACGGTTAAAGAGACATTGCACTCGTGCATACAGTTTTCAGGTCTAGAGGTGGATAAAGTCAAATGGATACCATTTTAAAGTTGTCACCACCAACTTTTGTGAAAGCTATTAGGAATTATTTTGATTCATGCGGGTTTCTACAAGAAGTTCATTACAGATTTTTCAAGATTGCATGACCCATGACATAATTACTAGAGAGGATGCTCCTATTATGTTTTCTAATGAGTGCTTGAAAACATTGAATTTGGTGGAGGCAAAGTTAGCGGATGCCCCATTATGTTTCTACCCAAGTAGACCTTACCCAGTGCGTTTATGTGTGATGCTAGCGACCATGTAGTGGGAGCAGTTTTGGATGAAGGAGAGATAAACACTTCCTTCTTAATTACTATACAGCAATACATTGAAAAAGCCAAGAAAGTTACACAACTATATATTAAGAAGGAACTTCTTCCATAGTAGTTACCTTTTAGAAGGTCTGATCATATCTTGTTTATTTTAAAATGTTGCTTACGTTGATCATCCAACTCTCCATTGTCTTTTTTGAAAATAGGATGTAGAGCCATGGCTAATTAGATGGATTTTGAATTTGATATTATACACAAGACAAAGGTGAGCAAATAACTGTCACAACAAATCACTTATAACGCGTCGACAAGCCATCTACGGAGAAACTCCTAGAATCCCACATAAATGACAAATTTTCTCATGAGTTTCTTATACATCTTCAATCTGGGCGATATGGGGAATGACTTGTGCATCTTATACTTCCTATCTTGGAGGGCAGGCCATGGGTAAACTCAAAGAAGATATATCTTCTAGCTTTAGATACAAAGGTGTTAACAGGTGTAATGTTACCTTCTCATGTAAGGAACCAAACCTCTTAGACCCAAACCTCTTAGACCCAAACCTCTTAGTGCTCATAGTAAGATTTGCACATCAGAATGGGTAGTTCTTAAACTGAAATTAATTAAATATAAGCAAAAATACATATGAAACATTGTTTTTCACATTGTTATTCATAAACTTTAAAAGAGCAAGATGTCAGCCTTTAATAATAGGGCAGTCTTCATTCCATACCATGGTGGCTTCTTGCTTTCATGAGTACCAATACCAATCTCATATGCATGTTATAAATTTAGTTATATTGGGTTAGTTTTAATTTTAAATTTAAATCATCATACAATATAATAAACAAGATACACTTCATACCCATCATCATTCTATTCATAATACCGTCAAATTAACATAGCATATTGGGTAATATCATTTTTTAAACAATAAAATGCTTGTAACGAATACAAACTTACTTATACCAACAGTAGACCCCATCACCATCAGTAAGGCCAACACATTACCCATCATAACCATGGATAAAGACGTAAACATCACCAATCATAATGACTAGAGCATCAACAAGCACAAAGACCTGATCATTATTAACTATAAGGTCCTGAACATCACCCACCACTAAGGAAAGAACATAACCAACTATACAGTTGGACATCACTTTTAATGAATACAAGACATCACTATGTCCTTTAGCATACTAAAAAGCATGCAACATCATCATAATCATTAGCATAAAACAAAGCATGCACATATTATCATAAACGTTAAGATTTAAGAAAGCATGCAAACTTCATCGTAATAAAAAAACAAGGCATGTAAACAATCACATGATACACGTGTAGAAATAATCAATTCATCCATTATTAGGCATATTTCAGAAAACATTATCTATAACTCACCATAGGAATCTATTTAATAAATGAGTATCTAGAACTCACCTGAGAAATATTATTACTATAGGTAGGCTTGGCCTTTGCAACACGCTTGAGTCACTTAGCAACTAAAACACAATTTCATATGTGATCTAGGACAAATTATGTATAACATGGGGTTTTAACTTTACGTATTTTGTATAAACGTTCGGGTGAAAGTATAAGCTAAAACTAGGGCCTTTTATTTGAAAGTGTTATGTGAAAGACCTAGGAGAATGTACTTGGACAAAAGTCTTTCACTAAAATCTATTTACATGAGAGTCCTAGGGTGAAATTCTTAGACCTTTGTCTAATGTTTCTAGCAAATATGCAGGAACTTTCTTGTAACATAAAAATATACATGGAAGAACCCTAACAAAGGAAAACTTTAGCTTTTGATCCAATCTCCTCTAGGTTCTACCCTTTAATCATTGTCAAAACATTAGAATCCTCCTATAACATCATCCTACACACATTCTACAGTGAGCATGTAAATTCTTAACATAAAGCGTTACCTTTTTGTGTATATATAAATTGAGATTATGGTCTCGGAAAATGATAATGACATAGTTTGATTCTACGTACCCTTCATCTACTGGTAAACGATCAAGAATCATATTTAAACTTAATAACACCCGTATCTATTTTCTAATCTCCGTTGGATGCAACAAGTTCAATGAAGGATAATGCCTTCCATAATCAATCAAATATGTTCTAACATCCAAATAATCATTTATTAATATAATCATTATTATCATTCATATCAAACATTAATTATTGTTTAAATTTCTTTTTCAGATTATGTAGACAATGAAATTTTAGCAAGTGTCCATAACGGATGAAGGTTTCCCCACAGCGAACGACCAACTGTCAGCAGCGGATGAAGTATGAAGATGTTCAAGTACACATAGTGGAAGACAAAGTCATAGCTGATGAACAACTACTCATAGATGATGAACAACTAGTCCACAACGGATGTTCAAGATCCATAACGGATGAACACTCCGCAGCGGACAACAACAAAGCAAACACTACAAGTGTTCATAACTAACAACAACCATACACAATAGATACCTCATTCATCATCCACAGCGGACAGCCAATTATCCACAGCGAACAAGTCATCATCCACATTGGACAACTTATAGACTTAGGATTTTATGTAATTTGTTTTTACATAAGGGTATTTTTATAAACGTACATAGTATGTACATAGGCTATAAATTGCCGTACACCAAATCCTTTTTAAGCTTTTAAATAGATTATCAATAAAACAAGAATTTCATATTCATCTTAGCATTCAATCATACAAACATACAATCATACAATCATACGCACACAATATAGATCATATCAATAATAATGGTTTTCGCACCATGACTGTTTGAGTATTGATTACACACACTTGTTGTTTGAGAGATTGAAAAAGTTCACTGGGGGATTCAACCTTTGTTCATATAACAAAGCTGATTAATCTTTCTTTCCTTCTCTCTTCCCTTTTATCATCTAGATAACATAATGAGAGGAAGGGAGCGATTATACTATATCAAGGGAATTAGGTTAATTCCACATAATCCCCTTACCTCCTTTAAATTCCCTTATGCACACTTTTAACTCAATACTTGTGTACTTTTCTTATTTACAAAAAATTAGGTGTTCCATCATAACACATTGGGCTCGACTATTCTCGATTCAATAAAACCCATGTCAAGTGCTTGTGCTTGAAGTTTTTTTTCATACTATGACTTTGCATATCCTGCCTTATTTTAGGGATCATCACAAAGTTAAAAAGTCAAATTCCAATTGGAGGGATAATGGAAGGAGTATTTAGTGGCATTGTTTGGGAGGAAGCATGGGTTATATTGAGATATAAAAACTTTTACATACTGATATTCACTAAGGAGATCTATGAATTTTCCTCTAAAGAGGTGTTGTGCTAATTTTATATTGAAGTTGGGGTGGATATATGGATTAAACATGTGACTAAGACAGTTAGCTCGAGGAATCAACTACAAGGATACATGCATCACTTGTTCATACTATCTTCACGAGGGCACATAGCACTAGATTGGTCATTACTTGCGACTTACTTTTCTTTTACTACTTGGTCTGAGGTGTACATGCACCCACACATATTGCAAGGACCGTATCTTTTCTTTTGTAGCAAAGGCATGATTGACAAGAGTTGTTTATGGAGGTTCATTTATAAACATGATTGCTAGGACATTTGGGATTTTCTTAGATGAGGTATTACCTACGCTTACTTAGAAGTCTTGAATCGTTGACTTGGGTACTTGACAAATTGGTATTAATTACATGGACATAGTGGGGGTGGAGGTTTCTTGATCAGTGGGACCATTTTTGAAACCTAAACCGTGTAAAGGCTGATCCAGATAGGGTTAGCAATGGCAAGGTAATTGATAATGGTCTAGTAATTATTTATAAATAATACAAATACCACAACCCACGAAATTGATATAATCACTAACATATTATCGACACTAGAAATCAACATTTGGCCAATGTTTGTGGGAACAACTCCTCGACGAACTCACTATCGGTAATCCTTTAGTAACGTTAAGGATACATATTCAGATAAGATTCTAGCTCGGGCTTTTCTCTATTCTTATGTAAACCAACTTGAAATGGGGATTTCATCGCTAATTCATGGGAAAATATCTAGCAACGAGAACATATCATAAATGGTAACCTCTATGAGAAATACAAAGTGTAGTAGAATGTGTGTTAATGGGCAACCTATATTTTTTTCCTTTTGACTTGTGTTATACACTCTTCATTAACTTACTAGTAATTATTATCATGATGCAATTGATGGTCTTGAAATTAAGTATGCCATATAATGATACATATGTGTCCTACTACCAATACCCTCGAGCTTGTTTGGATGTTGTAATTGGTGTTCTCAGAACTAAAATCAACTATAGTGGTTTTGGAATCCTCATCTTTGTAAGTGGCAGCCTTGTTAAAATTGTAATTTATTATCCAAATATAATTGTATTACATTATGTTTGTTTCATATATTTCATGTTTTGTGTATATTTCATGTTTTGTGTATACGAGATGATGCTGCTGCTGTGGGCTTAGAAGGCTTAGAAGCTGGGCTCATGCTGCTGCTGTTGTGGGCTTAGAAGATGATGTGCTGTGGGCTTAGAAGATGATGCTAGGCTTATATGACCTGATGGGCTTCAGCTGTAAGCGGTATATGTACATGTTGCATCATTAGAGATCAGAAGAGTTGCATCATTATCTCTTTCTCTTTCACACACATTCACAGATCTCTAGAGAGTATATACACAGTTCTCTAGAGAGTTCTTGTGTTCTTCATTAGGGTTTCATCGTGTTGATGAACTCTGGTTTTGTAATCTCGTTGTATTTGTTCATAGTAAGGTCATCACAGATTCACAGTGATGATCTAGTTCGCAGTATTGTGTGATTCACTCAGATTATCAGGGTTTGTTTTCATCTTCGTGACATGGTATCAGAGCCGAAGGCTCAGATCTATTGTTGCGCTTGATTCTTGGTAATCATCTTCCGCTGCAAAAGTTGAATCTCCATTTCGTACATTAGGGTTTTGCATTCATGAAACCCTAAGTTCTGGTATCATCGAAGGCGCCTTAAAATAAGGCGTATCATTGTCGTGTGGATATTTTCTGCACATGCGAGAGGACGACACTCTGGAACTTATTTTCTGCTCCTAAAAAGGACAGAACTACTGCGGATCTCTGGCGACACAGAGCGGAACCCTCTTTCTTCTATCTTGACACTGTAACCCTAAGTGAAGGTTATAGTTGTCAAGATCTGCATACCGAAGAACCCTGAAATAGGGAATCTCACTGTGAGATCTTTCTAACCCTATCTCTTTTACAGTTCTTTGTTCTATTTTTTAGGCATTCTTGTCCGGGTTAGGAGTACCGGAAATCTGATTAACAGGGAGAGCCACCACCCTGTATTTTGTGTTGCATATATCGCTTGAATTTTGTGCATCACTCGTGTGATTTGCATCTTTTGTGTGTATTGCATTACTCCGACTGTTTCTAAACAGTTGGATATTTCTGTGCGTGTGCTTGTCTGCTCTCATTCTATCGTGTGAAAGAACAAAATGGAACAAGAAACACCCACACAAACACCTACAACAACTCTAACAACTACACTAGTAAGTAAGCTAGACGTTAGTGATCCTCTGTATCTTCACTCTAGTGACTCGTGTGTTCTCACTATTGTAAACGTAAAACTTAAGGGAACAGAAAACTACAGAATATGGGCAAATGCTATGAAATTAGCATTACAAGTTAAAAATAAAACTGGATTTGTGGATGGAACATGCAAAAAATCAACCGAAAATGATGTATTGGCTGGGCAGTGGGAAAGATGTAATTCTATAGTGTTAACTTGGATTCTAAACTCCATATCAGAAGAATTATATGTAGGTCAAGTATTCTCTAAACTAGCCTCTGAGGTATGGAATGATTTAAAAGAAACTTATGATAAAATAGATGGTTCAGTTGTCTTTAACCTTTACCAGAAAATAAACTCTATATCTCAAAATGGAAGTAGTGTCTCTGAATATTACCACAAACTAAATACTATGTGGAAACAAATGGATAACATACTGCAGCTTCCATCATGCACTTGTAAAGCATCAAAAGAGTTTAACAACTTTAACCATCTTATTAAACTCATGCAGTTCCTTATGGGACTGGATGACATATATCAACCTGTTCGAACAAATCTGTTAACAAAAGATGAATTACCCTCTGTTAAAGCTGCTTTCTCTATCGTTTCTAGAGAGGAATCCCATAGAAATTCAAATCAAACATCAAAAAACTCAACTCAAAATGTGGGATTTACCTCAAAATCAACTCAAAATTTTGACAAGAAAAGAAACAGCAGGCCCCCTAACCCTAACCTGAAATGTACACATTGTAATAAAATAGGTCATACGGTTGATAAATGCTTTGAACTTGTTGGATATCCACAAGGCAATAAACCAAGAAACAATTCTTATCCTGCTCAAAGTTCAAAAAACTCAAATCAAAGTTGTGTATCTTCTAGCAAAACTAACTCTGCATCTGAATCTCAAGTGACAGCTTTAACAGCTGATCAAATATCAAAATTGTTAGATCTCTTGAATGAAAAAAATGAGCAGCCCTCATCAAACCTGAGTGGTAACAATTCTATTTACTCACCCCTATTAAATACAAGGGCATATAACTTCTCATCAGGACATCCCACAAAGGGACATCCTGGTTGGGTGGTTGATTCTGGGGCTAACCAACACATGGTTATGAATGATAATGACATCATTAATCCAATAAATGTTACCAGCTTAAATATAAGTGTAAAACATCCTAATGGTACAAGTGCATTTGTCACTAAAATAGGAAATATAAAACTAACTGAACACATCATCCTCCAAGATGTGTTTGTTGTCCCAGAATACTATGTCAATCTCATTTCAGTTCATAAACTGGCTCGTGATAGCAAACTTCTAGTTACATTTGATGAACACAAATGTCTCATCCAGGATTCACTCACAAAGAGCACCCTGGCGATTGGTAGTCAGTTTGATGGCTTATACTTCTGTGGTGAGACTCATTCTCCTCAGAATATCTGTTTTAATAGTTTGGAGTCCTATAACCTTTGGCACATAAGGTTAGGGCATCCATCCGACCAAGTCTTAAAAGTCATAAAAAATGATTTAAATATACAGACCCCAATTGAATCTCTACCTTGTGACACCTGTCATAAGGCAAAACAACATAGAGCACCTTTTCCCTTAAGTGATCATGTGTCAAAAGAAGTTGGCAATCTGATTCATTTAGATGTATGGGGCCCGTATAAGGTACCAAGTCAGGAAGGATTTAAATATTTCTTAACCATAGTTGATGATTATTCCCGAGCAGTCTGGGTTTACCTAATGAATAATAAAGGAGAGGTATTTGAAAATCTTGAAAGTTATTTTCAAATTCTAAAAAATCAGTTTAACAAAAATATTAAAATAATTAGAAGTGACAATGGATCTGAATTCGTTAATCAAAAAATAATGTCATTTACTAAACACAATGGAATAATTCATCAAACCTCCTGTACTTATACACCCCAACAAAATGGTATAGTTGAAAGAAAACATAGACACCTTTTAAATGTATCTAGATCTTTGTTATTCCAAAGTGGAATACCATTTAAGTTTTGGTCTGAATGTGTTCTAACAGCTGCTTACTTAATTAACAGGACCCCTTCATCAGTACTTAGTGGAAAGACTCCTTATGAACTTATGTTTGGCTTTAAACCCTCTCTGTCGTATTTAAAATCATTTGGCTGTTTGTGTTACTGTACAGTTTTAAATAAAACACATAAATTTGAAAGTAATGCACAAAAATGTGTTTTCATTGGATACTCAAATCAAAAAAAAGGTTATAAACTTTGGTCGCTTGATCAAAAAACTGTTCTGTTCTCTAGAGATGTTAAATTTTATGAAAATATTTTCCCGTTTAAAAATGATTCATCTCTAGATGACACGAACCTAATTGTGGATCAAACTTTAAATCATACAAATTTTTTTGACACAAACAGTTCAGATACCTATCCCGATGATGAAGAGGGGGTATATGGTGATAGTTCTAATCTCGGTCAGCAAACTAGTTCTAATGCCGAGAATGTGAGGGAGGCTAATGAGCAACCACATTCTCTTGGTGATGAAACTAGTAGGGCAGACTTGGTAGAAGAACAAAATGATAACACCATCCCATCTGAGGGAATAACTTCACCACCTATGCCTGATAGTATAAGGAGATCCACTAGAAATACTAAGTTGCCAAGCAGCTTAAATGATTTTGTTATTGAGGGGAAAGTAAAATATGGTTTAGAAAAAGTGTTAAACTATTCTAATCTTTCTCAAGACAACTACTGTTTTATCACAAGTCTGAATAAAAGTATCGAACCTAAGACATATACTCAAGCTGCTAAAGATAAAAATTAGGTAATTGCCATGAATGACGAAATGGACGCTTTAAATAGAAATCATACCTGGGAATTAGTTGAGTGTCCTAAAGATAGAAAACCCATAGGGTGCAAATGGGTCTATAAAATCAAATATAAATCTACGGGTGAAATTGAACGATTTAAAGCCCGGTTAGTTGCAAAAGGGTACAATCAAAAAGAGGGAATCGACTTTGAAGAAACATTTGCACCAGTTGCCAAAATGGTAACTATTCGTTGTGTGGTGTGTTTGGCAGTCCAAAATGACTGGCCACTTTTCCAACTTGATATTAACAATGCATTTTTATATGGTGCATTACATGAGGACGTGTATATGTCTCTACCAGAGGGATATTTTTCAAAAAATGACACTCGTGTGTGTAAACTAACCAAATCTCTTTACGGACTTAAACAAGCTCCACGTATGTGGAATGAAAAATTAGTTAGTGCTTTAACTGAGTTTGGTTTTGAACAAAGTAAGAGTGATTACTCTTTGTTCATACGATCTAAAAACTCTACTGTTGTCATCTTACTTGTTTATGTTGATCATATAATTGTTACCGGAAATAATCTAAATGAGATCCGTTATATCAAAAAACTCTTACACACCAAGTTTCTAATCAAAGATCTTGGTGAACTGAAATATTTTTTAGGCATAGAAGTTCTTAAAACAAATAATGGTATTTGTCTTTCTCAAAGAAAATACTTTGTCAAACTTCTTACTGAATTTGGTATGACAGCTTGCAAACCAGTTAGTACCCCATTAGAACAACATCATGTGGTTACTAATTTGTGTAGTAAGGATGATCGCATTCTTGAGAATGTGTCTGAATATCAAAAATTGATAGGTAAATTAATTTACCTATCTCACACACGACCTGACATATCTTATTCAGTGCAGTTTTTAAGTCAATATATGCATAGCCCAACAATGACTCATTTTAAATTAGGCCTTCGGTTATTACGCTACTTAAAGAATAATCCTGGTAAAGGGTTGTTTTTTAAGAAGAGTAGTAGTTTATCTATTACTGCATATGCTGACTCTGATTGGGGAAGTGTCTGCAGTCTCCCAGATCAGTAACTGGGTACTGTGTTTTTCTGGGAGATTCTTTAGTCTCCTGGAAAAGTAAGAAACAGTCCACAGTTTCTAGGTCTTCTGCTGAGGCAGAATATAGAGCGATGTGTGCGGCAACTTGTGAAGTTTTGTGGTTGTCTAATGTACTTAAAGAGTTACAGATCTTTGTTTCCTTTCCAGTTCAATTGTTTTGTGATAGTAATGCTGCAGTTTCAATAGCTGCTAATCCTGTATTTCATGAACGAATGAAGCATTTCGAAATAGATTTATTTTTCCTTCGTGAAAAAATTACTGCTGGGGTAATCCGCACAGTTGGGTTGTCGTCTGTCGATCAGCCGGCTGATATTTTTACTAAAGGTTTGTTCCCTCGACAACATGAAATTTTGTGTGATAAACTAAAACTTTTTGATGCGTTTGGATAATGGAATTATGGGGGGGTGTTAAAATTATAATTCATTATCCAAATATAATTGTATTACATTATGTTTGTTTCATATATTTCATGTTTTGTGTATATTTCATGTTTTGTGTATACGAGATGATGCTGCTGCTGTGGGCTTAGAAGGCTTAGAAGCTGGGCTCATGCTGCTGCTGCTGTGGGCTTAGAAGATGATGTGCTGTGGGCTTAGAAGATGATGCTGGGCTTATATGACCTGATGGGCTTCAGCTGTAAGCGGTATATGTACATGTTGCATCATTAGAGATCAGAAGAGTTGCATCATTATCTCTTTCTCTTTCACACACATTCACAGATCTCTAGAGAGTATATACACAGTTCTCTAGAGAGTTCTTGTGTTCTTCATTAGGGTTTCATCGTGTTGATGAACTCTGGTTTTGTAATCTCGTTGTATTTGTTCATAGTAAGGTCATCACAGATTCACAGTGATGATCTAGTTCGCAGTATTGTGTGATTCACTCAGATTATCAGGGTTTGTTTTCATCTTCGTGACAAGCCTCTCATGTGCTTGTCTAGACTTTCTTATGTTTTACAAAATGTGCCATTATTGGCATAAGCTTCTTTCTAAATATGCAAATGAACCTTCATTCACAAGTTCCTTGAGTGAAACCAAGCTAGAAAATACACATGGTAATGTGTGATCCTTTCCTCTAGAATTTGTAATGTCTGGTCTCGTATTTATTTGTAAGATTTAAAAATGTACTAGTAATTAAGATTTATAAGTGTACTAATCATCATAAGCATCTATAACACCAAAATGACTTCTTATGGCCTATTGTGACCACTATGTAGCTAATACCGTCTCACTAACATATTAGAAGGCCGCTAAGGCCTATCAGTTTATTAGTCAAGATAACCATGACTTGAATAGAAATAGAGACTAGTTATGGCTTAGTATAACTCTATGTAGCCTAAACGGACTACATTAAAGGCTTACTATGTCCCATTAGTATACTAGCCATCATAACCATGTCTTTAACATGAAAATGACTTTTTATAGCCTAAAGTGACGTTATGTTAGTAAAACCAACTCATTTAACACCACAAGACTCATTAGTGTAGTAGTCATTATGAAGCATGTGTCTAACACCAGAAGGACTTGTTATAGTCTAATGTAACAATATGTAACCAAAACCAACTCATTAGCATGATATAGGGCCTATTAATGTATTAGTCATCCATAAGCGTTTCTGTAATGCCTTGTTTTTGGTTTAAGCAATATTCTTTTTTATTATTTATAAGTTTATTTACATTATCTGAAAATAGTTTTTATTTCTTAAATAAAATAAAACCAATTATTAACATAATATTTTATTGGTAATATGTATTTACTATGTGCCAGTAATAATCCTTCAATGAAAATGCACGGTTACAGTATCAAGATCCGTTATCCGTCACTTATACTCTTGTCGGTAATTTCTCGGTAATTTTCATAAAAAAAACGTATTACTCACGCCTTTTTCTTTTTTGACGGAGTACCAACTGGATCCATTTTCAACAATGGACCTGTCCCTCAATGAAAGTTACTACTTTGTAGTGAAAACATATAGATTGTGTTATTTAACGTTTTTATTGATAATTAATGTTCAATCTTAGTTTAGATTTAACTTGTTTTATTTTTATATGTTTAGTGCTTAAAGTTGTTTTTTATGTTTGGATAATTAATGTTTGAACTTCTGTTATTACAAATTTTATATTTCATATATTTTGTTTATGACATCTAGTTTTAAATTTTTGTTCTAAGATGTTGATGCAACTTTATCTTACAGTCTTAATGTAGTATCTGTTACTCATGCCAAAACAATGTTGTGTAACTTTCTCACTCGAAGTTCACAACTTTTGCTTTGTTACGAAAGTAGGGATTTTTGTTGAAACTGGTCACTAATTCAATCCTTCTCTCACCCAACTACACTTAAAATTAGAGTTATGTCCTCATCAAAAACTAAAACAATCAAAACACGTATATCGTGTTTGAGGCCAATCATTTCTTATGATTCTAGCTAGTATCTCTCACATAGATAATGAATATTTAATTTCTCATGGTGTTAGAACCACTTTTTAAGGGACTTATCATCTTTGAAAGGTTAGCCCATGTTGAAATATATATCTAGTGTCAATTTAATGTTAAACATATAATTCATATAATTGTTCTCTAATTGTTTGTTTGTTGTTTATTTTTTGTTTACATGATGATACGACGATGATCTGTTGTGCTCGTGAGGTTGTTATTATGCTACTGAGCTTGAAGCAGGTTAAAGTTGCAAGCAGTCGAGGTCATGAGATGATGTGTTTCACGAGTTGATGTATTTTGTTGAAATTAGAAGCCTTCGGAAAGTTGAAGGAGCTGTTTTGTCAAAGATAACACTTGGAGGGTGTGCTTAGTTCAGAAGTGCTTATTGATTATATCTTGCAATTCAAGGAAGATATTTAAGCAGATAAGCATATTGGGGGTTCCGCAATTTTTACCCGGGGAATTTTGCACACACCGCATTTTTATGGGAAAAACCGATTCAAACGGTCACGGTTAGGGCTCCCCGTGACCGTTCAATCGGGTGTGAGACCTAACTGTCACGGTGAGGCCTAACCGTGACAGTTAGATCTGGGGATCCGTTGGCCAATGATTGGGTATGTAATTAATAGGGAATTGATTAGGGTTATGAGGCTATATGTCACGGTTTGGCCAAACCGTGACATATTGCCTATATTTTCTATATTTTTTAATCATATCACTTTGTTTTTATTTTAATTTTATCACTCGTTTAACCTAATCGTAACTCACAAATTTGTGTTTTGTGTTTATTAATAATTTATCTTATTACAAGTATTTATTTATTATTAATGTGACGGTTTTGTGTTTAATTTGTTTACGAGTTTGTAAAAATCAGTTGTCATTATACAGACATATTGTATATATTTTCTAAATTTGAGTAATCATACTAGTTTGTTTTTATTTTATCACGGTTAGGTACCAAAATATGACCGCAAGCCCTAACCGTAACCTTTTGACCCGGCCTATCCCCAAAAACCCCAGCGGTGTCTCCATTAGGACCCTTTTTACCCCCGATGTGGTTTTCATTCATTCATGTCACACATAGTTTGTGTCTTCGTCTCCTCCATTTATTAAGGATTCTATCTCTAGTAACCATGTAGATTCAGAAGCTCTTGTCTCTATCCTTCCCTAAAATCATCATCTTCTTTGTTTGTCTTTTAGGGTTTGCTATATTTGAGTCGAATCGTTATTCTTTTCTAGTTCTTGGTTATAGTGTTCAATCTATTTTTTGTTTTCTTCAAGTTCTTGTTCACAGGGGCGAAGCTTCATTGGGGCCGGGGGGGGGGGGGGGGCTTTTTTTTCGTCAGTAGTGTAAATTTTGGCTCGATAGTGTAAATTTTTCGTCCGGATTGGAAATTTTTTAATAAATATAGAGTCCGCCCCCATAAAATAGTTTACTTTCGCCCCTGCACCCATATGAGTGTAAATTTTTATTATAATAATATTTGGATTTATCATTTCTTGCAGCCAACTCAACTATCATAAACAAAAAGGAGTAACTTTACGTGTATTATTCAACCTTCAAACTAACAAATATTGTTTTGTAGAATATATCTTACCCACCATACTTAAGTTTAAAGTTTCTCTCATCTATGGTTAAAAGCATTTGGATGAAGGATTAGGGTTTAGTGGTAAGAGATGAGTCTCGCAACTTCTTAGTTGTGAGTTTTAGTTTTGCTCAAGGTAAAAAATATCCTTAAAAAATCTTATATGTTGTTAAAAAAGATTTAAAACTTTAAAAAAACTATCACATTATTTCTTCTGAGACTAACCGTTCACGATTTATCTAAGTCATGACACAAGATGCAATAATAACTAAGAGGTTTACGTTTAAAGTACTTGCCACAAATTGGAATTTAACAACTTTTGAGGCAATTGTTTGTTATTAGTTTAAGGCTTATTGGATTTTAATAATCTCAAGTTTCATTTATTAGTTGGGATTAATCCCAACTCAGTAAATGTTTACAGATATTTCCAACTTTAAGTTTATTTTGTTCCAACGATCTCTTACTAACCGAGAGTTAACCCCGTTAGGTTTTGATGACGTGGACTGTTTTGTGGCCAAAACATTAAACAGAAAATTGAAATTTATAATCAGATCCATCAATTTGAAACTTACGCACCAAAAAATCCGTCAATCTCCAGCTCCTGATCTGAACCACCAATCTCGTCGGAGGTAGATTTCAGGTGATGGGCTAGACAATGAAAAACAAATCTAATTGAGAGGTGGTGCTGGAGTTAAAAAATTGCTCAAAGTTGGCCCATTTCATAAAAAACTAACGAGGCTTAACTATCGGTTAGTAAGAGATAATTGGAAAAAGAGTAAATTACGCTTTTAGTCCCTGTGGTTTGGTGATTATAACGTTTTTCATCCAATAGTTTAAAAACGTCCGGTTTAACCATTGTGGTTTAAAATTTGTATCAATTATGTCCAAACCGTTAACTCCATCCAATTACTCTGTTAATATTTTAGAAAAAGACCAAAATACCCTTGGATTAAAACTGTTACTAATATATATATACCCTAACCCCAATTTTTTTTCTTCCTCCACCAAAAAGACATTATCTTCAACAACAGATTGAGCCACCACAAAAATTGAAAGTTGTTCTTGATTCATCACTAGTTACCAAACCATCTCCATCACACCACCAGGCACCACCATCTCTTCATCTCACCATCACCATGTTATATATGTATATACACATGTATATTATGTGTGTACCTTTCATCTTTTTTCTCCCCCAAAACCACCGCCAACACCTGCTTGAGCAACCATCGATACCGCCACTACACCACCTCCACCATCTTTGTTTCGTCCTCCTATCTCTTGTATCTATCCAAGGTTTAGTCCCTGTTTTACATATCTTTATGCCAAAGATGGAAGTGGTTCAGATCTGAGCCAACAATGGTGGTGGTTCAGATCTGTAACAATTTAAGATCATCCGGATCTGAGCTGATGATTAATGGCAATGGTGTGAAGGTTGAAGTGATGATGGTGTGGGGTTGTTCGTGATTTGGACGAGCAAGGGTGTGTGGTATTGTAGTGACTGTGGTAAAGGTGTGGTGGTGATGTGTGAGGGTGGTGGTGGTCCGGTGGTTGATGTGATAATGTGTGGTGGTGTGTCGGTGGTGCGGTTGTTTGATGAATGGGGGTGGTGGTGATGCGATTATCGTTGTGATAGTGGTGTGGGGTTGCCGGTGGATTACAATGACGGTGGTGAGAATGAGGGTGGTGGTGGTACGGTGGCTACCATGGAAGATTTTAGGGGTTGGGTGTGGTGGGGGTGGGGGTGGGTAATATATATAATAAATAATTATAGTTTCTGTATTTATTTTATATTTTTGTATATCAACTTAAATCGAAGGGTAATCAGGTAATTTGATACCCACTTAACGGAAAATACTGACGGGGGTTAGTGACCCGGACTTAATTGTGACAAATTTAAAACCACAGTGGTTAAACCGGGCGTTTTTAAACTATTGGATGAAAAGCGTTATAACCATCAAATCACAGGGACTAAAAGCGTAATTTACTCTTGGAAAAAAAATAAGTTCAAAGTTAGGAGTGACTGTAAACATTTATAGAGTTGGGATTAATCCCGGCCAATAAATAAAAATTGAGATTATTAAAATCCAATAACCTTTAATTTAAACATAATTCCAAAAGTAGTAAAAATATATTAAACAATCCAACATGTTTTGCAAATCCCTTATGTAAAATCGTGTCGAAATTTAACTAAAAAATATTAAATGTAATTAGAATGGTATATATCCTGCTTAAAGTCTTAATTGTTGGTTTTGCCTTTTTAGAAATCGTCATTGCATACGCATACAAAGAGGCGCCACCTCCAAGCCTTCTTTAGTAATTTTTTATTTATTCGATTGTTTTTGAAGCCATTAAATATATTACTCGATATAATAATTTCAATAATCCATTTTAAAAATATTAATTTAAAGTACAATAAAATATATGACAAAGCTAGCTAGTATTCTAAATATTATATAATTAAAATATTTAATATAACACATACTATAAAATAAATTAGTTACCATATCAGAATAAATTAAGACGTTAAAAATAAAGCATTATGGCCTAGTTTGTGATTATAATAAGTAGCAATACTGTAAACATTAGAACATTTGAGAAACGTGTTACAATTTTTATAAGATCTTCTAGAAGCTTACAACCGAGGTCTAATTTTCCTGTGGCCCATTCTTAGAGAATTATGTGTGGTATATTGGTTAATTTATGATAGCTTAACAGGTGAGTTTATCTTTGTACGGGTTTAAGTTATTTATGAGTTGAACTCGCGCAACTAAATTGGTTGTATTTGGGTCAACTTGACATGCTTATGGTTTAATTTGCTTAACCGTTTATTTTATTTTTGAAAAATTGTTCCTTTATGTTGTTTTATAACAACATTTAAATGGCAATCTAAACTTTATTAAACCCAAACAAAAATCGTTTACACCCAGAGAACTAGAACACCTGAAACCAAAGACAACCTAAACCGAACAAAAGACAAACGACTCAAATTACCATCCGGATGATCCGATACAAAGAACCATAGTCAAAACTCAAGAACATACAAGGTTATATTCGTTGTAGCGACACAATCCTAATACAAAGACGGATTAAAAAAGAACATCTAGATAGAAAGGATAGAGGCTGTTCTTATCATAGATCTTGATGAAGACGAAGACTAGACGAAGATGTCGAGTTGACCCGCCCTAAGGGTTAAACCCTATACAAAGAAAAGAAGCAGTCTTCTCTTAGTTTCTTCCTTTCAATAAGATGAATTGAAGGCTGTTATAATGACGTCCACTAGTGACTAGTATGACCTCAGTCCAACTGGCCCATCAACTTAACTTTTAGCCCATTATGTCACACCTTTAATTCAATCAGTTGCATGTAGAGGTGCGCGTAGGAACCGGGTACCGGACCCGACCCGGAACCGACCCAGGTTCAAACCAGTACTAGGCCAAACCGGTTTCTACCCAGAAAAAACCGGCGGTTTGGGACCGGTTTGGGATATTTTGGGCCAAAGCGGTTTGGAACTCGTTTTTACCCAACCCGGTTCAGGAACCGGTCCCAAAAATCCGGTTTGGAACCGGTTCCAACCGATAAAAAAAATTTGTTTAGTTGAAGAAGAAATAAATACCAATTGAAGAGGAAATACATGAGATGTGTATTTGTTTAAAAGAGATGTGTATTTGTTTAAAAACCACTTAGATGCGACCGAGCGAAAACAAGATAAATCAAACCTTGAATAAGAAATAACAATTGAATAAGAAATACACGAACATGAAGTACAAACCGGACATTCGTCACCGCTCTCCGACGAAGAACTCGCTTATGATTTGTCTGAACGCATTGGCACACAAAATGACAAAGACGATTAAATTTAAAAAAATTGTATTCGCAAGATATATCTTTTTTTTTGTTTAAAGATATATATATATTGTGAATCCAAGGATCGCAATTCAGGAATTATCAGTATTAAAATAAATCAATTTAATGATCGCGGAATTATCATTAATTGACGTTTAATTGTTTGAATGATTAATTATGAACACAACCACAGAAACACAATAAATGCAAAATCAATAATTATTCAAAAGTATTTCATTAACTATAACGTAATGATTACAAAAGAATAATAATGAATACTATAAACAATCGAATACAGTGTATCAAATAATGTTGATGTTGATGGGACGGCGATTAGGGTTGCACAATGGTGTAACTTGACAGCCGTAATATTGATTGATTGTGTTCGCCGAGATGTGAAACCTAGGACTCATATTTATAGATGATTTGAGTCGGCTAAGGAAACACCGGATCTCTCGGGATTTGTTGTTGATCTTGTTGACTTGTTTGACTTCTTGGAATTGATAATCACACAAGTATAATGGTCTTCCGCAGGAGTCTTGCCTTCCGCCGATCTTCTGTTCTTCCGTAGATGATTTGCTTTTCCGTAGGAATGTTGTTCTTCCGTAGATAATCCTCCTTCCGTAGGAGTCTTCACTTCATGGAACTTGATCATCCGTAGGAACTTACACGGTCATTTGATCTTGTATGAAACATATCTACGGATTAACAAAATTGTTCATCCGTAGATGTTTCCTACACTTGGTCAGTTTTATCAAATCCATCCCAAGAATATTGTTTCTCCTGTCAAAGCACAAATCAACATACATACATATATGGGGTTAACCTATAGATTCAAATCACATATATATATATTTTGACTTGTTACAAATGTTAATTACAAGACTTGATTTTCAAGTACTAAGCCTATACAAAATTGATCTAGTCCTATACAATCTAGACCTAACAATACTCCCCCTTAGGCTTAGCTCCTTGTAATCAGTCCATCAAAACTGCTAGCTCCTTGACTCTAGCTATCATCTTATTGTAGAAGTAAGATATAGCAGTTTTCTGATCATCATATTTGTACTTTATCTGCATCCTGCTGATCTTCTTCAGTGTGTCATAACTCAGTCCTAAGACATCTTCTTCCGTAGTGAGTGTTTCCACTACACTATCATTATGAACAATCTCTAACTCATCTTCTTCAGATATCCTGAGCTCAGACACATCATCTATGTTTGTTCCTTTCAGTAACCCAGCCTCATGTTTTCTTCTCTTGTGTGCCTTTGCATGCAATTTATCTATCACTTGAATTATATGCACATACAAGCAGAGGTCATTCTGGGCTTTTTCATCTGTTAGCTTTGGGAAGAATTTATCATGTAGGTATGATGTGTAGCTTGGATGCAGCATTTTTAGTTCCATTGGATCAAAAATTCTTATCCTGTCACCCTTCTTCCCATCTACATTTCTCAGCAGCACCATCTCTTTGTTCTTTTCAATGTATCCCCATTCCGAGATAGGACAAGTGAATTGGTTTCCTGAGATGCTTTTGATGGTGTGTGAGCTTCTGGTACATCCCACTCTTCTTAGCAGATCATCATCTACAAGGGATGAGACTTCAGCTGTTTTTCTTTTCTGATTTTGTTTCATTCTGTTGTGCTCCTTATCATTTCTCTTTGCTTGCATGAGCACATCATCAGAAAAGCTTGTCTTCATGCCATTCACAGCTGCAGAGAAGTCTCTCCCCCTGAGATGGATTGGAAAGTTGAACATTGGGATGCTCTGAAGATCCCTGATGTCTTGCTCTGGGAGGCTGAGCAGGGCTTCCACATCATGGAAGTATTCAATCCTTCCAGATGTTCTCTTGATTATTGCACAATCCCAGTCTGGATCATATTTCCAGGCCATAATCCTGTTTTCTTCCACAGAACTGGGAGTTGTGATATGATCATACAACTGTACGAGAGTTGATTTCTTCTCAGTGATTTCTCGCACAGTTGTTCCCAGAGGCCAGACTTTTCCGGGGATCACCGCCCTTGGCTCTCTGATGAGTTTTTCCTTTTCCTTGTGCTGATCCTTTGTGTCAACTGTTATTGGATCAGCAGCAAGTTTACTTGATTTGTCTTTTGGATGTGGAGCAGTGGTTCTGAATTTTACACCAGTTTCCAGCTCCACCTTCATCACGTGCTCCATCATCCTCCGCAGCTCACCAGTAGTTCTACCTTTAAGTTCATGTGGCTTGTAATTGTGACCCTGTAACCAGCAAGTCATATTGTACTTTGAAAGTTTTGCTGTGTCACAGTGGCCCAAATCTTTCTTTATTTTCTCCACAGACTGGAATGTTGTAAATGCTTCATAATCACAGTCTGGGATTATGAATCTTGCAATCTCAAATTCTTTCAGCGCTTTGGTCATCTCTGAAGTGTTCATCCTCTCAACCATGTCATACGGAAACCCATGGTTGATGAGGGTCATAAACATGCTGGAGTCAGGCCTCTCTTCTAAGATATCAGCAGTTGTTAGAAGGTCATCGGCCTTTCCACCCTTATCAGCAGTGGGAGACTCCATCCTCGTTAATTCCTCCCACTCTTTGTCACTTTCTTCTTCTTCTCCAGAGGATACCTTCACAGCAGAAACTTCTACTGAAGGTGTAGGATCAGGAGATGGAACTTTTGATTTCTTTGGGGAGCTTTCTTCTTCTTGTTTCTTTTGTGTGGCTCCGAAGTATTTTCTTTTTCGGGTGTAGGATATCAGCGGCTTAGTAGCTCTACCCGATTGTTTTTCTGGTTCAGCACTTGACTCCACTTTTGTTTTCAAATCAGATAGCTTTCTCTTCAGGCTCTCTATCTCCAGATCCTTTTGCTTAATTAGCTCGGTCTTTTCATTTTGCTCTAGTTTCAAAGTTGCCTCCAGCTCCCGTTTTGTTTTGAACAATGCATCAATAATTTCATTGTTGCATTGGGCATCTTCTCTCATCCTTTTCAAACTGGCATCCTTCTTTGTTAGTTCTTCATCCTTTTCTTGGATGACTCCGTACAGCTCCACAATTCTTTGTTTTCTCTTGTTGGATTTAAGCACCAACTTGTTATATTTTGCAACCAGAAAGCTTTTGCTTACAGGGATGTCACTGTCACTTAAGTCATCTTCATTGTAAGCAGTGACATCCTGAGCAGAAGCTTGAGTCTCCCCGAGTTCATCAGCAGGTATTGGCTCGGTATGAGCTGATGAAGGTTGTTCATCTGTGTGAGTTGGAGAGAAAGGAACAGTGCTGGCTTCAGATAGTAATTCGGTGTCTCCTGAGTGTACAGAGTGTACAGACTCAGTCACCTCAAGTGGTTCAGTCTCAGCACTTTCCGGTGATTGGGGTTTTGGGGATTTGGTGGTGGTTGTATGGGTGATTGGATTTGGAGTGGAGAGAATGGTTGAGTGTGATGAGATGAAGATGATGATATCAGAACAGGTGATTGGTGTGGTTGAATTGGCGAGATTGGTTGGGTGTTAAGGCTTGATGGTGATTGTGGTTGTTGAGTGGATGATTGGCTGGATGATGCATGTTGTAGTGGTGGTGTTTGGATTGGTGATTGTTGTTGGTGTTGTGGTGTTTGGTGTGGTGAGTGAGAAGATTGAGCAGAATCAGCAGATGATTCTGCTTCATCTGCCCATGCCAACTCTTATGGCAGATCAGCTTGTGGATCAATAACATGAGCAAACATAGGCATGTCAGGACCCTCATATTTTCCACTAAGTTTATTCAGCACCGATTTGTTCAGGTGAGCTTGAACAAACACTTCTCCAACCCTGTTCAAGCTTGGGAGCTCTGAGTTAATCACCAATTGCAGGAATCTGGGGAACATGTACATCTTCTCATTCTTTTGTAATTTGACTTGCTCGCACAAACAATTGAAGATGTATCTTGCATAATTGTAGATTCTTCCCTCGAACACCCCAATAATTCCTGATGAGATGTGTCGAGAAAATCTGTCTAACCCCGACTTCCTGTTAGACAAGCACTTCAGGTAGGTGTGACATAAGAACCTGTACGGTTTGCACAGCCTACCCTTCTTGATTTCTCCTTTCTCATAATCACCATCGTACCCCATGAGATTGAATACCTTTTCTATGTATTCATTCTCGAAAACGTCCGGGTGACCTATCTCTCTATCTCCGAGTTCCAAGCATCTTCGTAAGGTGCTTTCATTCACTCGAAGACGCTGACCCAGAACTTCAGCCACTATGACCTCCTCATTGTTTTGTTCTTCCACTCGAGCTGAATTCCAAAATCCGATTATGTGCGACTGATGAATCACAGGCTCAGCCGTCAAGGCGTAGAAGAGCCTGGATCGTCGGAGATATCTGATGATATCTCGACATCCTTCCGCCGCTGGATCATCAGCGTTCAAGTATGCGCACACATTATGCTCCTTAGCAAATCTATTTGCCATCTGCAAAGAAAATCAAGTTAGAAACCACGCAGTTGAATCGTTTGAATGACAATAATCGATTAACCAGTTCCGTATTGATGTTTACGACATGATTTACCTTTGCAGTATCAGTAATCGGTTACTGGATAATGTTGATTTTTTGAAATTTTGAAAAAGAGGGAAAATGGGCGAATTTCTAGGTTAATCTGAAAAAGTGCTCTGTAAAAGTTATAAATGAATTTCAGGTCAGAAACCTTATTTATAGTCGAACATAATTAACATCTTTTATTAATTATGTTGGGCTCACATTATGTTGGGCCCACTTTCATTTATTCCTATGTTGTGCCCACTTTCATTTATTCCTTTCCCTATTCCAAGTGTTTAGTGTGCATTATTTCTTCCGCAGAACATCTGCGGAACCTTGACATCTGCGGATGTCAACATCTGCGGATGTCAACATCTGCGGAACTTTACATTGGATGTAAGTTCAAATAATGCATTTGTTTTGTTTTGCTTGTTTTGCTGCTGAATCAGAGATCACATAATACTTCTACGGATGAGCGGTATTACTGTGACTTCTGCGGATGCAGAAATTTCACTGTTACTTCTACGGATGAGAAGTATTACTGAAACTTCTGCGGAACTTAAAGTTTTGAGAACTTTAAATGTATGATATCTACATAGTAGAATCAAATATTGATGTTGGACATTGTTGACTTTATTTCCATGGCAATTAAGTACAGGGAAGCAAGTTTCCTGTATCCTGTATTCAAGTTAGTGCTCAAGTTCCAATTCCTTCAAAATAAGTCAGATCAATTATCAGCTTTTATTGTTTGTTTTTCATGCATGAACTACTCCCCCTAAATTTGTGATTAATGTGAAACTGTTGCATTCATCATAAATTTAAGTTGTGAACAGGCATGACAGGCTTATGACATTCTAAATGAGAGAAACTCTGTTGAATTATCAATTAAGCATCTGTGAAACAGGTACATGCATGCATATATATATAGAGGGATCATACTATAAATTGGCTTCTGATGATGTTGTTAGTTGATTCAACACATATCTGATTGCAAGTATAGAAATCCTCTTAAATTCAAACATGAGTGTTGTAGCAACTAGGCATGCAATTTATCATGTTGTGAAGTTTGTTAATCAGTAGCAATCATGAGTCCCACATTCAATTATCGTTAGAGTATGTCTTCCGTAGATGAGACAAATCACTACATTCCACACTTAATGACTATGTACATTAAGTTATAAGTTCTATCTTGAGACAATGTTCAGTCTCATGAATGCTTTGATGTGATAGCTCTTGAGCTTGATGTTCAATGGATCACAAGTGATTCCTTTTTAGAGCTGAAATATGATCTTCATAGTCACCAGGTCTTTACTTTCGTAAAACAGAGGTGAACTTTAACCCAGGTCTTTGTTGACACAAAACAGAGGGAGAATGAAGATCACACTTGTTAATCACATTCCCAGGTCTTTGTTCACACAAAACAGAGGGAATATGACTTTGCAAAGATAGAATATTATAAAGTATTTTACATAGTGTGCTTGTGTAAGTGATTTGATCACAGCAGGAGAGAACATACCTTCATGATTCTCAAATGGAATCCTCACAGACAGTTACCTCATGTTTTTAGTTTGGCATGCTCTTAGCTTTGTTTTCACTCAAGTTGAACCTACTCACATATCAGTATGATATAAGTCAGATTGAGTGTTTGTTTAATAGCCAAGTATAGTCTACTATCATTTCCCTATATAATGCATGTATAGATGTCCTAACAGACACTTAAGTTATCCTCAACGATTACTCTTCACAAAGTCAATCATATGCTTTTGTTGATTTATTCTAAGTTAATCATCCCTAAAGATTCTATCAGAAAATTGAATCTAACAGAATCAAATGCTTTAGTAAACAAATCAGCAAGCTGATTGGTTGTGTCTACTTTGACTAACTTGATTAGACCCTTTTCAGAGCAATCTCTCAGAAAATGGTATCTGATTTCTATATGTTTTGTTTTACTATGTTGAACTGGGTTAGCAGTTATAAACATAGCAGCTGAATTATCAATATGAATTGGTGTATGAAGGAAATTGTAACCATAATCAAGTAATTGGTTTTGCAACCAAAGTACTTGAGAGCAACCTGCTGAAGCAGCTATGTACTCTGCTTCAGCCGTGGATACAGATACATTGGTTTGCTTCTTGCACTGCCATGAAACAAGTCTTGGTCCTAAAAATTGACATCCACCAGTTGTGGATTTTCTGTTGTTGTTGCACCCTCCATAGTCACTATCTGAGTATGAGTAGAGGCTAAAGTCTCCATCTTTGGGATACCAAAGTCCCAATGCAGGTTTGCCTTTCAGATATCTGAAAATTCTCTTTACAACATTCAAATGTGACTCCTTTGGGTCTGATTGATACCTGGCACAAACACAAACAGCAAACATTATGTCAGGTCTACTGGCAGTTAGATACATTAAAGAACCGATCATAGATCTGTACAATCTTTGATCTACGGATTTGCCAGCAGGGTCAGGCACAATCTTGTCTATTGTTGATGCTGGTGTCTTGCAGGAAGTGGAATCAGCAAGATTGTACTTCTTCAAAATTTGATGAATGTACTTCTCTTGATTAATGAAAATGCCATCTGGTTTCTGATGAACTTGTAAGCCAAGGAAGAAAGTCAATTCTCCCATGGAGCTCATCTGAAATTCAGATTTCATTAAGTCTTCAAAGCTTTGACACAGCTTCTTATTGGTGGATCCAAATATGATGTCATCAACATATATTTGAACAACCAAAAGATCTTGATGTTCTTGTTTGAGGAAGAGTGTCTGATCAATAGTTCCTCTCTTGTACCCATTCTTCAGCAGGAAGGATGATAGTGTATCATACCACTTTCTGGGTGCTTGATGAAGACCATACAAGGCTTTGTCAAGCTTGTATACTCTATGTGGATAATCAGGGTCTTCAAAACCAGGGGGTTGTGCCACATAGACTTCTTCATCAATTTTCCCATAAAGGAAAGCACACTTGACATCCATCTGATAGACTGTGAACTTCTTGAATGCTGCATAGGCTAGGAAGACTCGTATAGCTTCAATCCTTGCAACTGGGGCAAAGACTTCATCATAGTCTATTCCTTCTTCCTGAGTGTATCCCTGTGCAATGAGTCTAGCCTTGTTTCTTATTATGATACCTCTGTCATCCAGCTTGTTCTTGAAAAGCCATCTTGTGCCAATTGGATGTTGACCTGAAGGCAAATCGACAAGAGTCCACACTTTCTGTTTTCTAAATTGTTGCAACTCTTCTTGCATGGCCTCAATCCAGCTGTTGTCTTTCAGTGCAGCTGTGATGTTTGCAGGGACTGTTTGAGATAAAAAGCAGGTGAACAAACAAATGTTTGCCACACCTCCTTTGCTCCTTGTGGTTCTGGCATGCAGGTCCCTAATGATGTTGTCTGTTGGATGAGATTTGTGTACTCTGCTTATTGAAACAGCATCAACTTGAACTGAGGAGTCTAAGTTTGAGAAGCCCATTGAAGCAGATGGTGTTAGCTGAGAAGTTGAGTCGATGAAATAATCGAAAGACTCATGGTTGTTAGGATCAGCTGGTGATTGATTGGCTGCTTTGTCTTCTTCCGCAGGAAGTTCTACGGAAGCAGTATTTTGTTCTTCCGCAGGAAGTTCTACGGAAGCAGTATTTTGTTCTTCCGCAGGAAGTTCTACGGAAGCAGTATTTTGTTCTTCCGCAGGAAGTTCTACGGAAGCAGTATTTTGTTCTTCCGCAGGAAGTTCTACGGAAGCAGTATTTTGTACTTCCGTAGGAGTTACATCATCCACGGATGAACAATGTTGGTCAGCTGGTAATGGTGGTTGGATGACTGCCTCTTCATTTCTAGCATCAGTAGTGACATCTACGGATGAGGGAACATCTGCTGATGAATTTACATGTGCTGGGGATGAAGAGTTTGCTTCTCCAGAAATAGCTTCATGCTGCTGACTTGATCGTTGCTGTGGTTCAGGTGGCACACGTGCTCTTGGTGGATCAGCTGTTAAAGGCACTTCATTCACACTTGGGGGCACAAAGGGATAACATGTATCCGCAGCACCTGCATGGATCAAATAACCAGTGTTAAATGATTCTGTTAATGCATCTATATCAAATAACCAAGATGATCCTTTTACATTGGTAGTAAACATGGATTCATCAAAAGAAACATTGGGAGTTTCTTCAACTATGTTATGTTCTGGAATGTACACCCTATATGATTTAGAAGTGGATGAATATCCAACAAAGAAACCATCATAGGCTTTTTCAGAAAATTTTCCCAATTGTTCTTTAGTGTTTAAAACAGACACATGACACCCAAAAGCTCTAAGATATCCTATAAAAGGTTTTCTTTTAAATAAGAGTTCGTAAGGTGTTTTATTATGTTCTTTGACTATCAAAGTTCTGTTTTGAACGTTGCAGGCTGTATTCACAGCTTCTGCCCAGAATGTAATGGGCAGCTGAGAATCAGCTAGCATTGTTCTGGCTGCTTCTATCAGTGTTCTATTTCGCCTTTCAGCCACTCCATTTTGTTGTGGAGTTCTTGGGGCACTGAATTGTCTAGCTATTCCTTTAGTCCTGCAAAAAGAATCCAAATCAGCATTAACAAATTCAGTTCCATTGTCACTCCTAAAAATTTTAACTTTTAAATCAAGTTGATTCTCAATCTTGATTACAAAGTCCATTAATGTTTCAGATGTTTCACTTTTATGTTTTAAGAAAAAGACCCATGTAAATCTAGTGAAATCATCAACTATTACCAAACAATATTGCCTTTTTCCAATGCTCAGTACATTGGTTGGACCAAAGAGATCCATATGAAGCAATTTGAGTGGTGTAGTGTTAGTGTTGATTGTTTTGGATTTGTGAGACACTCTGTGTTGTTTTCCTTTATAACATGAAGAACAGTGATTAGAACAATGAAATTCTTTCTTTGGTAATCCAATGACTAAGTCATTTTTCACCAATTTATTCATGTTCTTCATGTTGGAATGGACAAGCCTTCTATGCCACAATTGAGATTCATCTTCGGAAGTTTTGGACAGCAGGCATGTCTCATGATTTGTGAGTGTTGTGTTGTTCATATCCAATATATATGTGTTGCCTTTTCTTGATGCTTTAAGAAGTATCCAGTCTGCTGGAACTGTAAACCCTGGCTTAAGAATGTAACAGTTAGTGTTATCAAAGAGTGTTAAATAATTTTGATCACAAATTTGGGAAACACTAAGTAAATTATACTGCAAATTTTCACAGTAATTTACTTTTTTCAAATGTTAACACACCGTTAGTTACCATTCCCTCACCAACAATTTTACCTCCCTTCTTATCCCCACCAAATGCCACATAAGAGGCATGTTTATGTTTGAAGTCATGGAGAAGTGCACAGTTGCCTGTCATATGTCTGGAACAACCACTGTCAACATACCACTTGTTGTCAGCTCTCCATAATTGTTCCTGCACACAAAAAGAAAACTAATTAGAATTGACAACCCAAGGCTTAATTGTCTTGGATTTGCCAGTTGTGTCAACAATAGTTACTCCTTCATGAATTAATCGTGAAGTTTCAGTATTAGTTGTTTCTTTTTGATCTGATGTTTGTGAGGATGATTCTGTTGAAGATGATTCGGGTTTCTGAGTGTCTTCATGCTTATCCGAGTCTTTCTTCATCTTAGCTTGTTTTGGTTGGTATCTTAACTTTGAAGAAGATCCTGTAGTCTTGAAGGTTTCTTTATCTTTCTGTTTTGATTGGGACACAGGAGTTCCTTTATCAAAGTTGTCAAAGAAATCATCAACAGCTTCCGGTTGTTTATCAGACAAATCCACCTTTTTATGAGGTGTCTTAGCCTGTGTTGGCATTTTCTTCTTCACAGTCTTGTCAGCAACAGATGATCTTTTCTTTGAATTTGTTTTTCCTTCTCAGGCTTTGTCTCTTTGTCACTTTCTGAGTCTGATGATGTACCTTGTGATTTCTTGTTGCTCTTTTTCTTGTTCTTCTTATTAAAATAACATTCCTGAGTGGAATGGTTATTTTTGTCACATATGGCACAATGTTTGTTGAAGAAACAGTCATCAGTCATGTGATTGTTCATGTTGCAAATGGAACAGTAACTACTGAAGTAGCATTCATCAGTGCTGTGATTCTTCATATCACACCATTTGCAATATTTCTCAGAATTTTCTTCTTCAGCCTTCTTTTGGTCTTTTTCTGACTAGCTGAGCCATCAGTTGATTTCTTCTTGGGTTCATCAGCTGGTAATTCTTCATGTTTATTTGTGGATGGCTTCTGTTGTTTGCCATTTAGCTTTTTGTGAGCATGTTTGATGTTTTCCCGTTTTATCTCATCCACATTATCAGTATCTTTCTTCCGTTGTTTTTCTGCGGAATCAATAGTCTTTGTCTTTCGCAGATGATCTACGGACTTGGCAGTTTTTGCTTTCCGCAGATGTTCTACGGATTCCTCAGTCTGTTCTTTCCGAGGATTCTTGTTTGAATGTTTCTTACCTTTATCAGATGACAAAGGTGATTTTGTGCTTGATCCGCAGCTGTCGATCTTGGGAAGATGCAGTTCTTGTAAACCTTCATTAAGTTCAGCAATCCTCTTACAAATGGTCTTCAGCATGTTTCGTTGCTTTGGCGGATATTGCAACTTTGATTCTTCAAGGACTCGTGGAAGACCAGGTTCAACTTGAACATTCTTACCAATGTTCAGTTGAACATTATCATGTTCATCAGAATCATCCAGGTCATCATAGTTATCAAAATCTGATTCATTATGTTTAATTGACTCTGATTTTGTTGATTCAGTTTCACTCATCTCAGCTTCATTGTTGTTTATTTGACTATCTTTTATGTCAATGTTGGTGCTTTGCACAAAATGATTTGACAAATTGTTAGTCATTGTTTCAGGTAAAGGTGTGTAGTTATTATTAATAGGTGGTGCCACTGCATTATAACCCAACCCTGACCTGTTCTTTGATTCAATATGAGAATTGAGTAACTTCTCATATTGCTGAGATGATAATTGAAACTTCTGAAGTTTCACTTCAGTAGATGCATGATCAGCCATGGATTTTGTTAAGGAAGTGGTCAGATGCTCAACTTGGGCTTTTAGGCTGTAGTTTTCAGAAACATATTTTTCTAAATCTTTTTGTAAAGAGTTTATTTTGATTTGATATAGTTTCTGTTCTCTTAGGTGTGATTCATTTAAAACCATAGTTTCTTTTACTTTATCAGCCAGTTGTTGAGCATGGACTCTATATCTTTCAACTTCCTCAACACAAGTTGATGAACATAACCTCTCTTTTACCTCTTTGGCCATTGGAGGAACTTTGTTTTCCATATGTGCCATCAGTGCTTGATTCTCCTCTATCACTTCCTTCTCATACAGACTCCAGTCACAAGTTCCATCCTGAAGTATGATCAGCCCTGTCTCTTTAGAGTTACTTGGTCCTGCTGATGTATTTGTGGCTGGTGGGGATGTGAGCTGAGGTTGTCTATGCAGAGATCTTTGAGAGGTTGGCTGCTGATTTTGTTGCTGCTGCTGTTGATACTGTGGAGTTGATTGTTGATTGCATTCTCTAGAAAAGTGACCATAGAGATTGCACTTATAACATCTGACTTTAGACTTATCCACTCCAATCTTTGATGTTTTGCTAGCTGCTGCCAGATTTTTGTTTCTTCGAAGATATTGCTTGGCTCTGTAGGCAATCATAGCCATCTGCCATTGTAGATCCATCTCTTCTACAACATCCGGAGGGAGTTCCTCCAAGTCTTGCTGACAGATGTTTGCTGCTGTAAGGGAACTGCCAAGATATGCTTGAAAGCTTGAGCTGAAAGCTGCAAAGGCTGCTTTTTGTTCTTCAGAATCCAATATCACAGTGATTGGTTCTGAGTTAGCCGTTGTTGATGTCTCTCTTTTCTCTGTAGCTTTCCCTTTTTCCTTTTGAGTTTTACTTTGAGATGACTTTTTAGTGGGTTTAGATGCATAGAAGCTTACTTCTTCTTCATTATCACTCAGAGCACAAGAGTTATCATCTTCATTATGAGATATAAATGCACTACCAGCATTCTTTGTTTCCTTGAAGTGATAAGGTGAGACATGAGTTCTCACACTCTTGTTTCTTGATTGTTCATCCAGTTCTAGTGCTTCAACCTTGGCAACTAGTGTATCTAGACCAGTTGTCTTCAGATCTATGGTGTTTTTGAACATGGAGACTGTTTGCTTCCAACTTTCAGGCAAAGTATGGAGCATCTTCTTGTTCAATTCCTCAGTTGTGTATTTTAACTCCAAGATGTTCATCTCAGTCACGAGTTGCATGAATCTATGGAGTTGCTGAGGAATTGACTCACCCTCAATATGATGAAAGTTTCATACTGTGATCTAAGGGTGTCTTTCCTTATGCTTCTTATTTCATCACTCCCTTCACATAGAGTGTGAAGTATCTTCCATAGGGAATTTGCTGTTTTATAGTTCTCGCACCTGATCAAGATTTCTTCAGGTAAAGCCATACTAAGCAAGCTGTATGCTTTAATATCGACTTTAACCTTCTTGACATCATCAGGTGGCAAGTCCTTAGTGCTGATTGGCTGGTTTTTGTCATTATAATCCGGCCCAAGAGTGGGTGGAATATAAGGACCTTGTGTGATGGACTCCCATAAGTCAGA
The DNA here is from genome assembly GCA_024085815.1 of Flaveria linearis. NCBI lineage: Eukaryota > Viridiplantae > Streptophyta > Magnoliopsida > Asterales > Asteraceae > Flaveria > Flaveria linearis. The sequence goes on along the minus strand of CM044007.1, from coordinate 21,119,668 downwards.
ATCAGTGTAGTTCACATGATTTCTGAACTTGATCTTCCAGGATTTAAAATCAGCTTTTTTTTAACTTTGGTGGTTGATAAGATCCTCCTCCAAAAGTACTCATGTTTAACTGCAAAACAAGATTTAAAATTTAAGTGCTTGAATTGACAAATCTATCAAAGACGCAAATCTAGTATTCAATGGATTTGAATATAGATCTAAATCAAACAAGCAATAAGAGAATGCTTGCTGAAAGACAAGTCGTTGATTTAATTGTTTGAAAATCAATTAAACAATTTAATACTGATAGATCAATTGATCTAAATCAATGAGCACCAATGCTCTGATACCACCTGTGAATCCAAGGATCGCAATTCAGGAATTATCAGTATTAAAATAAATCAATTTAATGATCGCGGAATTATCATTAATTGATGTTTAATTGTTTGAATGATTAATTATGAACACAACCACAGAAACACAATAAATGCAAAATCAATAATTATTCAAAAGTATTTCATTAACTATAACGTAATGATTACAAAAGAATAATAATGAATACTATAAACAATCGAATACAGTGTATCAAATAATGTTGATGTTGATGGGGACGGCGATTAGGGTTGCACAATGGTGTAACTTGACAGCCGTAATATTGATTGATTGTGTTCGCCGAGATGTGAAACCTAGGACTCATATTTATAGATGATTTGAGTCGGCTAAGGAAACACCGGATCTCTCGGGATTTGTTGTTGATCTTGTGACTTGTTTGACTTCTTGGAATTGATAATCACACAAGTATAATGGTCTTCCGCAGGAGTCTTGCCTTCCGCCGATCTTCTGTTCTTCCGTAGATGATTTGCTTTTCCGTAGGAATGTTGTTCTTCCGTAGATAATCCTCCTTCCGTAGGAGTCTTCACTTCATGGAACTTGATCATCCGTAGGAACTTACACGGTCATTTGATCTTGTATGAAACATATCTACGGATTAACAAAATTGTTCATCCGTAGATGTTTCCTACACTTGGTCAGTTTTATCAAATCCATCCCAAGAATATGTTTTCTCCTGTCAAAGCACAAATCAACATACATACATATATGGGGTTAACCTATAGATTCAAATCACATATATATATATTTTGACTTGTTACAAATGTTAATTACAAGACTTGATTTTCAAGTACTAAGCCTATACAAAATTGATCTAGTCCTATACAATCTAGACCTAACATATATATATAAGTGTTTTTTTTAATTTTATTTTTAATTTTATTTTTAATGTAATTTTTAAAGAAACACCACTAAATAAACAATATATTTGTAGTTGTTTCAATTAATCTACTTTTAATTAAATTGTTTAATTTAAATATTATTTATTAAAATTAAAAAAAATCGGTTTTTTGGAACCGGTTTTTGGACCCGAAGCGATTTGGAACCGAGCCGGACAGGTTCCAACCGGGTTTGGTTTTATTGGCCCAAAACAGGTTCCGGACCCGACCCGGTTTTTGGTCAAAACCGGTTCCGGAATCGTTGACCTGAAACCGGTCCGGTTCGAACCCACAGAAAAACCGGTTTGTGCACCACTAGTTGCATGCATGGGGCAAGAATGAGTCCATCGCTCTGAAATAGTAATCAAACAATATAAACTAAAATTAGATAGATATGTTTCATATGTGTAGCCATTTATAATTGAAATTTTCAAACGCTATACCTTTAAAACCATATTGAAGATCTCACTTAAACACCATATACACATGTTGCATGCATGACTTTTTTTATCTTTAGCATAAGGATTATTTACTTTCTTTTTGTCCCATTAAGTTTTGCTACATGTGACTTTATACCCTATACTTATACATTTGTTTTTTTTATGCATTCTTAACTTTTAAGTTTTTATGTTCCTCTTATAAGCTTTAAATTTATTTATTTTTAAGAAATCTGAATATGCTCTTATGAGGTATTATATTTATCTGCTTTTCTATTTGAATTTAATTTAGAGTAAGTTGTGCGTCGAATGATACAAGTAATTGAAGTATAGGCTTATAGATCCGCTCAAAGCTTATTTAATGTTCCAGATTTCTATAGTTTCCTTTTTTCTTCTTATTATAACTTTTAAACTATGATATCTCATAAAACCCATACATATGTGTGTTAATTTCTATTAACATTAATATCCTTAACCATGAAATTTCTGTGGTCGTGACCCACTTATTTTATTAACGTTCACACGTAGATATTTTTAGCAGTTTAATTTTTCCTATATAAACTTTCGAGTATTATGGCTGCCTGAAAAAATAGATGGAGCATAAGTTAAGCCAAAATACAAGTACGAACCGAAGAAGATAAGGTTAAAAGAGATAATTCATACCAGTACAAAACAAAGAAGATAAGGTGTAATTGAATATTTTTCAGCAATGGTAATTTTCTTCATGGCACGGTAGTCAACACATACGCGCCAACTGTTATCTTTTTTCTTGACCAAAAGTATTGGGCTAGAAAAGTGCCTAGTACTAGGTTGAATAAATCCTGCCATAAGTAACACCTCCACTTGTCTTTCAATTTTGGATTTGGGAAGTCGATAAAGGGAAATGACTTGGAAGCGAGAATGGAATGGAGCAAGGCATGTTGGTTCCTAGAATACCCAATTTGACTCATGAATAAACGGATGTAGCTCGATAGGTACTTTGTCATGAGCCCAATAGACCAGCCCAATAACAGTGATAATCAAGCAAGAGATCCAGCCCAGCTAAGAAAGAGTGGAAGAGCAACAAATCAGCCAAAGAAATACCGTGACTTCATCATGAACGCCACGTCAGCTAGTGCCTAATAGAAATTGGTTACTCTCCTATTTAAAGTAATTATTTTGTGATCATGAAGCAGAGAAAAAAGTTTGTTAGATCTCACTGGTGTCTCTCTTCTCATCCCTATCTGTATTCTCTTTCTCACCTTGAATTCTATCTCAATCAATGAAACATTACCTTCCTGTTTTCTTAGTTGAGCCAAATTGCTATTGATTTTTAGTTAAATCATTACAATTGGTGCTTTCATTGTACCTCTGATCAGATGGCAGAGGGAACTCGATCGAAAGTAATGGAGGAAACTGTTTGAACGGTGCAAAACCAGCAAGCGATGCGACAAGAATTGGATGGGGTGGTTACCGCCATCGCTTCGTTACAACAATCAATTAATGAATTGAATAAATGTTCTGAGGTAGGACACATGAAGAAACCGTTTGCAAAACTTCCGACTAGGGTAGTGATGGCCCGAGTATCCTGGGTAAACACAAACCAGCTCCAGTCTATTTAGCCAGGTTTAACGGCGAACACCCGGAACGGTGGCTCGCACAGGCCGGTCGTTATTTCGAGTTTTACGCGATTCCGGTACAAGATCGGCTGACTATCTCTTCGTTTTACCTCGATGATGCTGCGGCAAATTGGTTTGATTGGTTACGGCATCATCACAAGGTTACGGATTGGGATGGGTTTGCGGCGGCTCTTCTGAAGAGATTTCGCTCCACTGATTCTGAAGAACCTAAAGGTTTGCTTGCTAAACTATACCAATCCTCCACTGTTGCTGATTACCGATCCCGATTTGAGGCGATTTCTAATCGTACCATGCCCTTGCCGGAAGAATTTCTGATTAGTTGTTGGATCTCGGGTCTCCGGTCAGATATAAAACAATCTGTTTTTTGTCATGGGCTGGTTACACTTGAAGATGCAATGGATAAGGCCCATTTGCACGAGAGGCGGGTCCAATTTGAAAAGGGCTCGGTCGGGTCTCTCTCAGGTCTTCTAAACCCTTATTACCTACACCCAAAACACCGCCGCTTACTTCTCAGACCTCTTCTCCATTTCAGACTAAATCAACTACTCCGTCCACATCCAAAGTCAGATTCCGACACTTATCATCGGCAGAGATGGCTCACAAACGCTCACAGGGTCTATGTTTTCGTTGTGATGAAAAGTACACTTAGGACCACAAGTGCAAATCCGCTCCACAACTTCTTTTCTTTGATGACGAGCCACCGGATATGGTCGATTCCCCGGTTTCGCCCTCTTCTGAAGGTACGGATTCAATGTTGGCTGAAAAATTGCAACTCGATGAGGTTAAAACCCAATCTGCTATTTCTTACAACGCATTATCGGGTGGTTGTTCGTCTACCATGTTACGTTTTACTGGGTTAATTCAGGGAAAAGAGGTTCATATTTTGTTAGACGGGGGCAGTACTTATTGTTTCGTGCAAACTCGTATTGCAAAATTTCTTAATCTTACTATTGAATCAATCAACCCATTCTCTGTTTTGGTTGGTAGCGGTGAGAAGCTTCCATGTTCGGGGTTGGCTAAGGATATCGCAGTGGTTATCCAAGGTCATACTATTATTGTAGATTTTTACGTTTTACCATTGCAAGGTTGGGACATTGTTTTAGGTGTTTCTTGGCTGGCAACCCTCGGCCCGGTTCTCACTGATTATTCAAAGTCCATATTTGAGTTTATTTTACATGGTCAACAAGTCCAATGGCAGGGGGATGTTACTCAAGCTCACGAAATACAATTCCATGGGTTTAGGCATCTTGTTCACTCTGATGGCATTGGGAAATTATATCATTTGAGTCTTTTCCCGTAAGAGACCAAACCACCTTCTTACCCTTCTGATTTACAAGGTGTTTTAACCAAGTTTGCCCCTGTTTTCAGTCCACCTACTGGTTTACCACCTGCTAGACCTCAGAATCAGCACATTGACTTGTTACCATCTAGCAAACCGGTTTCGGTGCGTCCATACCGTTCCCCTCATTTTTAGAAACAAGAGATTGAGCGATTGGTCCATGAAATGCTCCAACAAGGAATTATTCAGCCAAGCAAGAGTGCTTTTTCTTCGCCGGTTTTATTGGTTCGTAAGAAGGATGGTACGTGGCGATTTTGTGTGGATTATCACGCATTGAACGTGATAACGGTTCGGGATCGATTTCCTATACCATCGGTGGATGAATTATTTGATGAGTTACATGGGGCTCACTACTTTTCTAAGCTTGATCTCTTAGCCGGTTACCATCAAATTCGGATTGCCAACGGGATGCTATGAAGACCGCTTTCCGTACACACGATGGTCATTACGAATTTTTGGTGATGCCCTTCGGGCTCACTAATGCGCCGTCTACTTTTCAACGGCTTATGAATGACGTTTTCCGGCCCTTTCTACGCCATTTTATCTTGGTATTTTTTGACGACATCTTAATCTATAGTAAATCTTGGCCGGAACACCTACAACACATCACTGTTACGCTGCAACTACTACTTGATAATCAGCTGTAGCTAAGCTCTCCAAGTGTGTTTTCGGGCAATCTCAAGTGGCTTATTTAGGCCACATCATTTCAGCCCGCGGTGTGGCTGTTGACCCGGACAAAGTCGGTTCCATTCAACAGTGGCCAATACCTAAAACTATTAAACAGGTTTGCGGGTTCTTGGGGATTACGGGGTACTACCACCGATTTATTAAGAACTATGCTTCTATTGCCGGTCCACTAACGGACCTCCTCCGTAAAGACGCTTTTTGTTGGAACGAGACCACACTTCAATCCTTCACCAAACTTAAGGATCTTCTGAGTTCCACCCCAATATTGCATCTTCCATACTTTTCTAAACCTTTTACCATTGAAACAGATGCTTCGGGTACCGGGGTCGGGGTGGCATTGTCTAAAGACAAACACCCTTTGTCTTACTTTAGTAAGAAACTTTATCCTCGGATGCAGTAGGCTTCAACTTATCATCGAGAGATGTATGCTATCACCCAAGCCATTTCAAAATGGCGACAATATCTCTTGGGTCACCGCTTCACTATTATCACCGATCAACAATCTCTCAAGCGTTTGCAAGATCAAGTCATTCAGATTCCCAAACAACAGAAGTGGTTGGGTAAGCTTTTGGATTTGATTTCGACATCATATATCGGCACGGTTCACAAAACGGAGCTGCGGATGCCTTATCCCGTGTACCTTTTGGCCATCTCTTAGCCATTTCTGCATCGGTTCCCACCTTACTACAGGAACTTTATTCGCCTTGCCTATCAGATCCTGCAATTGTTACCTTCTTGCACAAGTATTCTGCTGATCCCACTTTATTACTAGACTATACCCTTCAAAATGGGTTATTGTTTTTTAAGGATGTTTCTTGGTTCCTAATAACTCGGCTTTCCGATAACAACTTCTACTGGAATTCCATTCTTCGGCTTTCAGGGTCATTCGGGGGTTACACGAACTTTTCAACGATTGGCCGCCACTTTTTATTGGAAGTATATGAAAACTATGTCAAGGATTTTATTACCCAATGCCATGTTTGTCAACGGACAAAACCCTCTTTTTTGTCTTCGGGTGGATTACTCCAACCTCTTCCATTCCACAAGCGGTATTTGAAGATATTGCGTTGGACTTCATTACTTGCCTACCTAATTCTTAAGGTAAGACGGTCATTATGGTGGTGGTGGACCGATTGTCTAAATACGGTCATTTTATTTCCTTGCCATCGTCATTCACTAGCTTTACGGTTGCAACCGCTTTTATTCATGAAATTGTCCGGCTACACGGTATCCACTTTCAATTGTGACTAACCGAGACAACCGTTTTATGACCGAATTTTGGAAAGAAATGCATCGCATGAATGGTACTACCCTCAAGTTTAGTACCGCCTACCATCCCCAAATGGACGGGCAAACCGAGGCACTCAATCACTGCCTCAAAATGTATCTTCGGTGCTACGTGGCGGATCATCCTCAACGGTGGTTACAGTTCTTACCGTGGGCTGAGTTCTGGTATAATACTTCATACCAAACTTCGTCTCAAATGACACCGTTTGAGGTTTTGTATGGGAGAAAGCCCCCTCCCTCACGTGTTACTTACGTGGTTCGACTCCTAATGTTACATTGGAAGAACAACTTGTGGAACGTGAAAATGTCTTGACCTTATTGAAAATGAATCTGTCAAAGGCTTAATCCCGAATGAAAGTGGCGGCTGATAAACACCGCCGGGATGTGCAGTTCGCGGTTGATGATTGGGTGTTCGTAAAATTACAACCCTATCGGCAGGGCTCGGTCCGATTACAGCGCACCATAAGCTGGGTCACCATTATTTTGGGCCTTATCGTGTTCTTTCTAAAATTGGATCGGTTGCCTATAAACTGGATTTACCAGCCACAGCTAAAATCCATTCGGTATTTCACGTTTCCTTGCTACGTAAATGTTTTGGGAAACCAGTTCACCAGATTACTCCCTTGCATCTCGTTGTTTCCACATCCACTATTATCTTACAACCTAAAACTATTCGTAAAAACATTCTGTTCTCAAAGGGACTCAACTTGCTTCTCAAAGCATGGTCCAATGGGACGGTTTACCTTCTAAAGATGCCACGTGGGAGGATGATTTTCAACTGGCCCAACAGTATCCTAACTTCCCACTTGAGGACAAGGTGGGTCTTAATGGAGGAGGTATTGTCATGAGCCCAATAGACCAGCCCAATAACAATGATAATCAAGCAGGAGATCCAGCCCAGTTAAGAAAGAGTGGAAGAGCAACAAATCAGCCAAAGAAATACCGTGACTTCATCATGAACGCCACGTCAGCTAGTGCCTAACAGAAATTGGTTACTCTCCTATTTAAAATAATTATTTTGTGATCATGAGGCAGTGAAAAAAGTTTGTTAGATCTCACTGGTGTCTCTTTTCTCATCGCTATCTGTATTCTCTTTCTCACCTTGAATTCTTTATCAATCAATGAAACATTACCTTCCTGTTTTCTTAGTTGAGCCAAATTGCTATTGATTATTAGTTAAATCATTACATATTTTAGGATTTTTATGTTGTTCCATGTAAAGGTGCAAGAATGTTAGCGTATTTTTGGGGCCCTAAAGTCACTACATGTTGCTTATATTCTGGCCATCAATTAAGAAAAAAGAATCTCTTTTTTAACTTACTTACATTATATATAGAGATGTTGGAGATTGAATACCTAATATCGCATCCACACCCCTATGGAAAATGGGTGAAACTCTTATGTACTTTGAGATCCTAAAGCTGCAATAAAACATCCCAACAAATTAGCTATATCGTACAACATCCCCGTTCCAGATTTGGACCCCAATAGACATACAAATTGCCTAGTTAGATCCAATTCATATACAAGATTTCCAGATATAAATTACGAGTTGACACGTTATCAATCAAAATAAGTGTAAAGTCCTCATAACGATCCAATCCATAAAGTATTATGCTTGGTAATCAAATTAAGACGGATGTCCACGTAGGTGATAGCAACGAACTGTAAACAAACTCAATATGTATTATTACTAAACGATTACAATATTAAAGGAGTTTATATCACATAAGCTTGATCTACCCTTGGTGAACTCCGCTCGGGCGACATATCACATAACAATATGCTCTCTCACACTCAAAGCATATTTACAAATGAAACACACATATGTCACGCCATTAATTTTCACAATTAGTGTTTTACTATTCGGGCGTGACATACCAGGATTTCAACCGATAGTTATACCAAGCGACACAATAATTACAAATCATAGTATTAATGTGTATAGAATAAAGCCAAAAATAATTTAATAATATAAATTGATTATCAGTTATAACTTCAAACAACACAAATCACACGCAACACAAGAAATGTAGAATTTGTAGAAAAACATTGTTTAAATGTTTATGGTTTAATCAGTAATGCATGAAATGATGAAATATTTCTATTCGTGCACACCTTAAGAACTAAAAGAATGCTAAAGTTTAAACACAGGGTAAATGAGCTCACAGGTTTTGATAAACAGTAATAAGTTAGAAATGTAGATCCAGAAACAAAGTATGTCAGTAGATAGCTAGTCTACATATAGAGTTACATAATGTATGAAGTTCGCAACCAAAGCTGACAAGTAAGTATGCCTCGACAATGGTTACTAAATCACATCAACAGAAATAAGGTCAATTAAACATCCATTTGATATGCAGTCATGCTTGTGCGACTAGCCCGAGTGAGGTTTGTCAAACCTATTAGATCTACTAAGAATTAACTCACTAAAATACATGAATTAACGATTCGAAAGTGAGGACTTAAAATGGTACAATACTAGTAAACAAGTTATCATACAGTAACATTGATCTAAACAAAAAACATGAGAAAATTATGTTTCTCTTCCTCAAAAGAGCATAAGAAAATGGGCTGTAAACTCACCTAAATAACACAACAAATCAACAAATGCAAAGAGCAGTTAATTAGGTTTTCCGATAACCTGAATGCACGTTTAATGTCTAACTAATATAAAATATTAACTCTTGAATGTATGGTTACTCATTCACGACTCGGTTACGAGATGTTCCCCCATTCACAAGCAAACTCATACATACACACCCATACATACATGAT